>JAYKAV010003019.1:8188-326812 GCA_035582835.1 Phoebastria nigripes
AAAATACACACACAGGTACGCACAATGCCTGAACTAGTAAGACTCCTGAAGGAAAAGAAAAAGAAACATATTAACACATTATATTCGAGCTTGCTTCCCTTTGTTCTTCCCATTCTCTTGATTTTTGGCTTCATCTGTCATGAATAATCAAGCCATATAAATACTCTGGAGTAGGAACTATCCTTTATCAGTACAGCACCTAGCACACTTTTGGATGCTATATAAAAGCTACAATATGTGGTTGAAAATACTTGCCTTAAGAACTCAATGATATAGATACTTAGCATTCAGACTCGATTATCTTTCTTATGTTAGTAAATTGACTCTGAAGTAAGAACAATGATAACAACATATGGAATTAGTCAGCTTGTATCAGTCAAGTGAGTGCTCTTTGTTCATTTATAGATTGTTTACATAGAAAAAAAAATCAGGGCACCTTTACTGTTTCTCTACAACTTCTGCCTGACAGTAGAATACTTCTGCACTCAAGATTATACACTTAATTTATAGGGGAAGAAGAAGAGCAGAACAAAAGCTTGTAAGGTGCAAATACTGCTCAAATTACATACTATATTTCTCTGTAAACACAGTTCAGTGCTTTGGATTTTACTGTTTTCACATAAGATTTTGCTACTGCGCATGCCCAGTGATAAGCTGCAGGAGCGCCGCAGTCACCAAATCCCTTCCCAAGCAAACCCACTACATTCACAGGGCTTGCACTCCCTTTTACCATATCCCATGCTCAGCATGGGAGACACCAGCCTTGCCCACAACTTGGTGGTTAGCAGACTTGCTTGGGATGTTTGATCTGTCTCTTCAGGTGCCTGTGCCAGGCCTGAAAGACAAATCTCTTCCCACGCTTGCGGGACTGCTGTGACCACTAGAATATTTGCAAGGCATGGAGAGTATTACAGCAGGCATGAAGGTGGCACTTAACTGTGCTGAGAGGAACAACAGAGAAATCGTACAACAACTGCAGTGTCTAATAGATACTGAAGAGAGGCAGAACTTCAAACATAAGTTTCCCTTTGGGTTTTCCTATGATATCCACCTACTTGGCATCACATAAATCTTGATTTCTATGCCACTAGTCCTCCATTCATTGCATATGAAATTCAGTCAGGACTATTAAACACTGCCCAAAGAACCAGATACCTAACTATTAGCATGGCAAAATCAGAACCCTCCTTTGAAGCTGGTCTATAGCTTTGTAACTGGAGCAATTAGACAGAACATTAGACAATGTACAGAGTGAGGTCTTTTCAAACTGATTCTTTGCCAGCTACTAATGGCTTATTACAATTATTATTTAATTAAAAACATTGAGGTGCTGGAAGAAAGCAACAAGCCTGATTTTTTATTTTGTACCGTACTCTTAAAGGGTATGTTTAAGGAATGCTCAATGCAAAATTAGCTTTAATGCATAACCTTTACAGCATTATGAATAATGCTACATTATTAAAAGTGAATCAGTCTGAAAAATACAGTTTTGCACTCTTGCTGCTGGCAAAGTTTTTGCATTTTATTCATCTGTTGTAACGAGCATAGACCTTCAGGTTATCATTTTGTTTCAATCTAGTCTTACATTTCACTTTGCAGGCAGGATCAAGTTTTAGCAAGCACTGAAGGGAATGTGGTTAAACTCCCTTTCACTATTTTTTTTTTAATACAATAGAAACATGTGAATGAAATTCCAGTTTTGTAATTTTTTCCAGTGCTAGACAACACAGCAAAGCTAGGAGAAGTAATCATCCCCTCCTCAGATATGAGGACTTTGGATCCAAAATTACATCATAAAACTTTTCAATTAGGCTGATGTTCCAAGAGCACTTCAGGACAGCACAGGTCAGCCATGATATCAAATATAACCACCTGTCTTACAGCACCCCTTGCCTTGTGTGACTGTGAAGTGAGTACACAGGTCAGGGAATCAATCTGATTAGAACTAAAGTAGAAACAAACAATCCAAACAATCACACAAAACCCCACCCTTCTATGTTGTGTGTCCCCCCCCCAAGAAAACAGTCTATGCAAAACCCCAGTTAGTTTTAATCCATGTCAGTTCCCTGACCACATAGCAACATAGGATAGGTTTCAATTCAGACTCCTAAATGTACTTGTCTCCAGTGTTGGTGTTTAAAGGTGAGCCCCTTACAGGGTGTCTGAACCTTCATTGCAGTCAAGAGAAACCTAGGCAAGAATTCAGCGGGTACCAGCTAATGTCTCAGATGCCCTAGGATATCTAAGGTACCTCCATGGAGCTTGCGTTTTGTTGCAAGATCTAAGGGAGATCCATGCCCTTTCAGATTGGTAGCTGGAGGGCAGGTGGGTTAGTCTAGGGAGATGCATGACACTAGGTTAGCCAACTGAATATGAATGTAGACATTTAAAAAATTTACCTGTCTTAATCTCAAGCTGAATCCCAACCCTAAACTGTCTTAACCTACAGCAGAAACACACTCACAAACACATCAGCAAGCACCAGGGAGAGGGGCAGTGCAAGCTGTAGTTACTGCTCAAAGGCAATGGGAGTGAAAGCCTTCTTTCTTACAGCAGAAATACTTACTTCTGAGAGTTAAAAGTGTTAAACGAACTAGTGCCAGGGAGTTAAGAGGCTACAAAAATGGTTGAAGAAGAAAGAGAAAACTCCTATCAATTGCTGATGGGCACTAAACCAGAATGTTATTTAGACAATAGCCCTCCTTTACCCCTTCAAATCCTTCAGATACCCAAGGTAGCTTAACTTTAACTACAAACCCAACAGTTTTAGTTTTACACTAAACACAGAGATACAGAGACACCTCTACAGCCACACTAACATACAGTGTCTTCAGGGAGACTTCACTGAATGGAAATTGCCTTGTGTACTAGGTGTACTAGAACACGTTTTTTATAATTCTCATGCTACTAGTAAAAGCAACAACAATAACCTTTTACTTTTAGAACAGAAGAGGCCATTAGTCCCCCTTTAGTCCTGCAAAGTCATCTGGGGAAAGAGGTCCAGCCCGACATGCATCTTCTTCTCTTGACCTGTAGTGTCTATCTCAAAGCATATTAAAGTATTCTGGAACATTTTCTGTAATTAATTCGAGTTCCTTTCTCCACAGGTTAGAGCAAATGACTCAGAGTGCTTCTGGACTCAGACTGTGATGAGGGCAATCCCGGAGGCTCAGCTCCCACAGGGACTATGCTGTCTGGTAGTGGCAGTGAACTCTGAGGGCTGGGACAGTAAGAAAGTTGAAGTCCCCTCCACTTCTAAAGCACTAAAATGCCATAATTTCAAACATGTGTGATTAAAAAGGAGAAACTGTATTTCAAGAATGCAGACTGCTGCTGATTGTAAGACTCTGCAACCAAATACATGGATAACCTGAACTAAGCAAGGATGAGAAGTTTAATTCCCCTCAAATTCATGAGTTTCACCTCAATTCATTTTTCTTCTGATTTGATCTGAATTCCTCACCTACTCTTCCATAAAACTTGTGGATGATAACTTTGATTTGAATATTTCACCTCTAATGAAAACAAGCATTCACACATCCCCCTGCTTAGGTGGGATTTCTATGAGCCTTTTTCTACTGTGGGGAAAGGGGAAAAAAACTATTCATTCCCTATGACCATCTGGACCTTCCCTTCTCAGAGGCTACTGCCTTTCCTTCATATCACTCCTCTAAACAGAGACTAAAAAAACAAGCTGAAAAAGGAACAAAGAACATTCAGGAAGCACAAAACCCTCCTTCAATATTAAGTTTACTGATTTTTTTTTCTTCTGGTAAACATCATTGCACAATTTTTACATATATGAACACCGAAGGCTCCAGACAGCAGCACGTGGCAGAAGAGAAACAGCATAAAGCTTGTGCAGAGAGGCTGATTCAAGAGCTGGGAGCAGCCAGCCAGTCTCAGAAGGCATGGGAAGAGCTTCCTGTGAAGAGTTGTTGCAACTCAGAAAGTCACTGACTCAGCTAAAATCAAATCTGGAAGCAAGGACTTGCCTGCAGGGACACCGTGGGTGGGAGGAGAATTGGGTATAACTTCCATTTTTTCTCCTGTTCTTCTTGACCTATTCCTTTTGTATTTTCTCTGTGTAGTAAATTAGATCAGCTTGTATAATAAATACTGCCTTTTGTATTTAAAAGTCCCTTTGGTCTTCTTTGGGATGCTTAATATGAAAGGAAAGTTCAAGCCAGGGGACTCAAAAGTTCATTCATTTAAACTCTCCATAAAATTTTCAAGTAATAAAGTTCCAAGCATAAATTCTGAACTGGTGAAGGAAACCATCGCTGGTAGTGAAATAACAGCATCAAAAACTGCTGGGCAATGTTATAATAGCTTTGCTCATATAGCAGGCATTTCACTAGGCATAGCAACAAGACTGCAAATCAAGAAGCACATTTGAAATAATAAGATATTTTTAAAAGCCATAGAAGTATAATAAAATATGAAAATCAGAAACTATGCCACATGAAATATGAAGTCATATCTTCTCTGGAAATCACCCATGATTCTGTCCAAGAAGATGGACCCTCTGCAGGTGTGTTGGCTTTACCTTCTGAGAAGTACCTTCAACTGCCTACAAGTGGGTAGGCATACAGAGGTGTAATGAGAGCTTCTGAAAAAGACCTCACAAGGACTTAAAAAAAAAAAAAACCAAAACAAAACAAAACAAAAAAACAAAAAACAAAAAATAGCTTCCTCTTTAGTTCTTAGTCAGGCTGAACACCATTAGGGATGATAGATGCTTCTGCTAAAAACTCTATAATAGTTAAATATTTTACATAGAGAGGACCAGTCCTTTCAGCAAAAGGCACTTAATTATCTTCAGACCATACAAACGGACCAAGGGTACAGCTATTTTTCTGTAACAGAAGCATTTTAATGTTACAGGTACAGCTACAATGTATTGAATTTCTATGCAGAAGAGTTTCTGAGAAAATTCAGACAAGGATGCTTGAACCTGCTTAATCAAACTTAGCAAAGATGTTTAAAATGATTGATTTCACAGTAGCTGACCTTCAAGCATTGCATGCACAGAAAGTCTCCAAAGTTCTTAAGGGTGTGTAAAATCTCATGACAAAGGTAACAGAAAATACAAAGGTAACGGAAATGCATGTTCAAGATATTCTTCAGGTATGGTTTTAATTTCAGTCATTGCTAAATTGTTACTCAGTCTCATTTATTGTCAGCCAAATGTCAGCTCACAGATTAATCACTAAGATCAGCTTAGCATATCTGTTTGCTAAGCTCACCTAAATAACAGCTGCCTTCAGAAGCAGAGGAGCTAATCGAAATGAAAGACTGCTAACACCGAGCATAGCCATGGTCCTGTGCCTAACACTAAAACATGGCTTTGACTTACAACAGGAGAATCAGAGCTGAACTGGTCTAAGTTTTCTCATATAGAGAAACTAAGAGAAAGTAGATGCTTCAGAAGAGTACTATAAATAAATGTAAAACAAAGACCTTGTTTGAAATTTGTCTGAAATTTTCAATATACCATTATTTTTGTTTTTATGAAAAAAATTCCCCCAAATAAAGTCTTTGCAAGCAATTTCAAGCCTTGTACTTCTTTGGGAAAAGAAATTGTGTCCAATACTTCATTACAAGCAGGACAGTATTTCTTCCAGATTCTTTTTTTACTAGTGCAGTCTCCTAGATGCCTACACCCAGGCTTTTCTCCGCATAATGTTACCTTATCCATAAAACTAAAATCCAAAGATCAGGTAGTCAAGGTAGTCGTCCTCAAAGTTTTTCCACTTGTGTTTTGCTGTATCTACAGAAATCTGTTGAACCTGGAAAGTCTTAAGTTCCCAAGATGAAGAAAAAGTTCTAGCTTATTTAAAGAGAAAAAGAAAAACTTGAAAGGATGAGCCTTAATGCTATGGAAGAGCTTGCAAGCCTAAGCCTTGATACTCTGACAAGAGATTACAGAATTAAAACACATTTTTAAGTCAATGCTCAATTTATTACCTTGGAGCCCTTTATTTTCATGTCTAGCAGTGGACTTAGTTCATGATTTCTAATGTTAGTTTGGCAGCACTGGTTACCCAGCAATTAAGTTAAACTTGGCATCAAAAGGACTACTTTTAAAATAAATCACATACTTAATGCATATGTGAAGCCAGAACAGGATTTAAGGAAAACAATAATGAACACTTGAGTACTACCTGTCAGCCAAACAGATGACTCTTAAAGGCCCTGATTCTTCAGACATTTTCAACGTGCAGTACTTTACCTAGTTTGAATAGTCATGTTGAAAATAACGGGACCTTTTGTGTGCACCAGTGCTGGAAAGACATGCTGCTAAATTGGCAGGAGCTACTATATATCTATTCTTAGTTAAATAGGCTGAAAATACCCAATCCTTCTTTGAATCCTTGACAGTTTTGAATTTTTTTCTCTTACGGGTAGCGTTTCGGATGTCAGCTCAGTTCTCTGCTAACTCAATTGTTTTGGTTGGTTGTCTCTGCTAAACTGAAAACAGCAATTTTCTTTAATCTGCAGCTTTTAAAATATATTTCCCGTAATTACTTGCTGTATGGTATTCCTCCCTGCAGTATCTGCTCTGTAATTTGCAATGGATTTCTAGCTCCTTTAGAGTGATCTGCAATACCAATTCATTAAAATATTTGGGATTAATCTTCATGAATATTTGATTTGGTAGCAAGGCTGTAGATTTTTACAAGAAAATGTATCTGGCCTCAATCAATTCCGTAGTCATTCTTTATGATATTATTTTAATTCTGTCCCTTATGGATCACCAATACCTGCAGCAGCTGCATGTCTCCTTTTAAGGATACTTTTTGAAAAACAGATACATTTAAGTATCTCAAAGAGGAAAATACATCAAAACATTCTGGTTTTCTAACTTACAAAAATTCATGTAGTTTGCAAAGACACTAAGATAAACTGGTTTAACTCCATTAGGAATAAAAAGGGAGATGTTTTAGGGAATCAAACAACACTCCTGAGAGAAAGGGGTTCATCCTGTCTAAAGCCAGCTACTTTCCACCATCACTTACCTACCTCTGGAGGAGCCTAACTTCATTGTATGCCTCATTATTTAGCATGAAAGCTCTTAGACACTCTAATACCTGTTCCTGGAAGGGGACTGCTTATTTCCCACCTGAGGCTTTACTGCCTGATAGTTCAGTCAGATAGACACCATTTAAGTCCTGACAGCAGCCTGGAAAGTTAGTTGTGCTCAGAACTAACAGCTAACTTCTCTTGACCTACCAGTGCTCATTTCCCTTTCCCCACACATCTTTATAAGGATGTTTGAGGGCATCATGGAAAAGGGACTTGTCTGGGTGCTGGTCTCTCTTCATTTGAGAAACATGGCAAAAATCACAAGACCATGGGCAACGGGAAGTCATCTCCTTGCCTACTGGGGAGAGGAGTCTTCTGCCTCCTGCCACTGGGGTTCTGCATTCCCCAAGAAGAGTCTGAACATTACAGAGGACTGTTGCTGGGTGGAAACAAAACCAAGGCTGAAAGTAAGGTTGTTTCCCATAGGCAAGTGTCATAATCATGAGGCCAGAGCCAGGCTTTTGCTCGACTGCTTTCCTCTGGCTTTTGCTCCCAGCAGCATGGGGCTCAGCTTTGACATAGGGACAGAGGATGCCCTAATTTTCAGACAATGGAATGCTGTAAATTCAGGTATTCTGAAGGTTTCAGCCCTTTTTAGACTGAAGGAGCACAGACCCATCACCTAAGTCATTCTGCTTTCTGAGCAGTTTCATTAATCATTAGGCTATTACATTAAAGATAAATATCACTGCTATCACACAGCTCCATTAAAGTTACCAGCCTCAGAAGAGCAGGAGTAGACTGCAACATGAGTGACAGATAGCTAACATCAGCAATCTGAATCATCCTTTAAAGTTGCCTAAATTCCCTACAAAGTCAGAGGGAATCACTTAAATTAAGCATACAGGCTTCAACCAGCATGGATTATTTTAYGTAACTTTTTTAATGGCATGGATTCAGAAACTGGGGGAAGCAAGTTCCCATCCGGCTGTGGAACAACAGGATTGGCTATGAAAGAACTGAAATGCCTATCTTACAATACACATCATGATCAAACTATTTTGTGATTGTRAGAAGTCAAATCAGGTGACTTATCTTGGTGAAAAGATAGCCACATTTTGCTGGGGAGATAGTTTTTTACATTGTTTTATGTGTAAGATGCTCCTGCAAAAAAAAATGACACAGTGAAGAATCCTTTCTAGATACCCATTGCTCTTTGGGCATCCCTTTATCTTCATTTTCGACATTCTCTTACCTTCCTTTCCATTAAGACAGGGAAGATGAAAGTCTCACAACTGTTGTAGTTTGGCTAAACTCTGTGGCTATTTGCAATCTAGAAGCTCTCTGCTGTTTGCCATGCAGATCGCAGGCATCACTCTGACTAACATGCAATTAATCTCATAGATATGTGACTGAATAGAATGTGAAAAGCTCAGGCAACTGTTTGGACAACAGGGGCTATAAATGGATTTCATTAGTACCGCACTAATAACTCAGTGCATTAGCAGAAAGAAAAGCATATAGGGAACACATGATGGAAGCCTTTATCAGGCTGTTTCTTTTCACTCTGGGGTGATAGTGCACTGGAGTTGATGCCTCAGTTACTGAAGTTGGTGTGCAAGAGTAATCCAGCAAATAACTGATAAATCCAGACCAATTTTTTTCTAATTGATTATGAAATTATATGAATTTATTTTTTAATTCTTCTGCATAGCTATATAGCTTCCATTCACTCAGTTTAGGATCAATGAACAAAAGGGATCCTGATTCATGTGGTATTTGCCAAATTCCATTTTTATATTGAAGTTAGAATGTCATAAAATGTGGGATATGTGATGAGTGTCAAGACAAATAAAACAATTTCCTACAACATACATTTCTCTTAAAAGGCAGGCAACAGAAAGGAAAGAAGGAAAGAAATTATTTTACAGGAAGGATTTTTCAAACAGCCACAGGGCTAACTGTTAGAATCATAGAATCATAGAATCATTAAGGTTGGAAAAGACCTCTAAGATCATCGAGTCCAACCGTCAACCCAACACCACCATGCCCACTAAACCATGTCCCTAAGCGCCTCATCTACACGTCTCAAATGCTTCCAGGGATGGTGACTCCACCACTTCCCTGGGCAGCCTGTTCCAATGTTTAACCACTCTTTCAGTAAAGAAATKTKTCCTAATGTCCAATCTAAACCTCCCCTGGTGCAACTTGAGGCCATTTCCTCTCGTCCTATTGCTAGTTACTTGGCAGAAGAGACCAACACCCACCTCGCTGCAACCTCCTTTCAGGTAGCTATAGAGCGCGATAAGGTCTCCCCTCAGCCTCCGCCTCTAACTGTTGCATGCTCTCGCTTTGAGTAGCCCCTTTAACAGAAAAATTATGGAAAAATGCCCAGAGAAACTGACTTACTGGTGGATTCCTCTCATGCTTTTTTTTCCCCCTCTGTTTAAAGCTCTTTGCTTATGCAAGGCTTATGGGGAAAAGCAGTGCAGCTGTGCAGCTGTGGCTGGATTGTCACTGGGACAATGCTAATTCAGTGAAAAGGAAAGATGTTCTTTACAGTGTGGTGGCAGATGCAAGAAGTTTATTTGGGCTCTAGGGTAGAGACAAGTACTTGAAGAGAGGTCCGTCACAGACTACAAAATCTACTCAGGAAGCCTCCTGGACTGAAAATGGTCAGAGGCTAAGGGTGCTGGGAGAAGTGCACTGCAAATGCCTGCCCTGGTCTCACTCTTCCCTAGGTAGCTGCTCACAGCCACCATTGAAAACAGAATACTGGCTTAAAAGAAGCAACTGGGCTTTTCTTTGTGGATTGAGATTTTAAAGAAAAAATATTTCTGCCTCATAATTAGGCAGAAGACTAGAAAAAATTCTGGGTATCTCTAAGAAACATTTGAAGTCAGTTCATTTAGATAAAGATGTCAGTTAAACAAATTGTAACTCTGAAAAACTTACTAGGGAAGTCTTCCTCATCTCTGACTTTACCATTATAATAAATGCCAGTCAGATCCCTCCTAACATATTTTCCCCTAGAAAGTTCCATGTATTCCTTTTGCTTTCTTCACAGAGATTTTAGAAGCTCAGTTAAGATCCTACAGTGTGAAACAGTTAAGCAGTGTACAGTTATATGAGCATTAACAACTGAAATTACAGTATTCATTTTATATACAACCTTGTCTATAGTGTGTGAACAGTCCAAATTGTAATGCTGTGCAAATGAATGTGAATAGTCAGCAGTGAGACTGGGCTGTTACATCACACCCAGGGAACTATTATTTAGCATGTACAGAGTATTTTCATCCTCAGAGAGTTTCATGAGCAAAACACTCATTCATCTCTGAAAGATGCCTCAAAGCCAAGCAGGTAAATATTACCATATCTGTTTCTAAACATGAAAGACAGAAAGACAGAAAGGGTAGGGAAGTTAAGTGACTCACCCAAAGGCAATCAATAAAAGAAAGTCAGTATCAGAGACACAATTATAAGCTGAGCACACCTAATTATATCTAGACTGCATTTAGAGGAGGAGCCTGAGGCCATGCAAGTCTAAATACTTGTGTCAGCATTGCAAACATGAGGTTGTGGTGATCTTTGGAAAAAGCCAGAGAAAGAAATTTTGGATCATATTATCCCTAAGTGCAGCATGCCTGATCCAAACACCTCTGTAATTCCTTTCAGCAATGTTTCCACCATTCCTTGCAGTATGATGAATGCGCACAGAATTATTCTGAGATCCCTGAGCACGTCTGCCCTATGATTGAGTGGGATTTGTTGACAAAATAAAAACTCCCATTGTCAGCAATATGGATTCATGAGATCAGTTAATGATGGAGAGCAAGCTGGGCTGGACCTGATAGTTTCCTATCCTGAAAGCATCAGGTGGGTGGGGGTGCCACCTCTAGCTCTCATGATTTGACCATAAGACTCCATTTTCCCATCCCTGCTCCTTTTATCCCTGTCACTTCCATCGTGTGGAATCTCTCTCAAAAGTTTAGCCTTTCTTTGAAGCTTACTCTTCCCTGTCTGCCCCACAGAAAAAATATCCTTTGTTCATGCTCATATGAAATGTAGCTTTGACTGTTGCTTATTGACTGTTCCCTCATGATGAGGGAATTAATCTCATTCTCTTAACACCATCGTCATCTCTTATCTCTACTCCTTATTAGCTTCATTGCAGAAACTCTTCGTAGGAGTCCTACATTTTCCATAGCCCTTCTGCGCAGCAACACAGTTCTACCTCATCTCTCACAAACTTTATTAACCGATTTTTCAAACTTTTTCTATGCCTTTTATCTCCAATCACATCTGTGCAGTTCATGTTGCCCCTCTCTCCCTTCTACACCTGCTCTTCTACAGAGCAGCTAAAAAAAAATCTTGCTTTCTCCTCTCCATCTCTCATTCCTTCCACCCAAGCCCTCTGCACTCCAGCAAAACTCCCATGTCAGCACTCTTTCCCTGCTCACCAAAAACTGAATACACCAAGGATATTAGCATAATTGAGCAACTCGGATGACTGCAACCAGGTGAAGGTTTGGGGTTTTGAAAAAACTTTACCCTGTTCTCTCTTGCCTTAACCTCAGCCCGTCCTTCTCCACCCACACRCGATCAATTCCTTGATAATTTATACCCTTGGTTTTTACATCTATCAAACAACATAAATCAGATTGTAGATGCTATAGGGCAGAGTGCTTGCCTTACTTCTCATTTTTCTAGCACAGTGATTGACTACACAAATAAGAGTTGCATAGTTCTTTATAATTCTGTCCTTCTAATTTACCATTCAAAGGCAGTAAAGCCTAGAGCATTCAGTGAACTCAGTGAAGGGAGGATCTCCTTGCCTTAGTGGACAAACATCCAGAGCTCAGACATCTCTTTTCTACAGTCAAGAAAGGCAAGAATTGCCAAGCTGTGCCAGCTTACTTGTTCAATAAAAACATAAGCTTTCAGGTGCTATTTCTTCTGGTTTTCTGCCCTTGTGGCCAGCACATGGCCAACAGTGCACAAATATACAGTCAACCTCTTTAACCATTAGCAAGCCCATTTTAATTGTTTCATACCGGGGACTTTGTGGAAAAAAATGATAAGAAAGAAGCAAGCTTAAAGGATTGAATTCCCTAGCCTTCAGAAGCATTCCTGGGTTTTGTTTGGTCTTCCTTTATTGTATTTCTTTTTCTTCCTTAGTTAATGAAGAATAGTGCAACCTGGAAAGCTGAGCTTATCTCTGCTTTCAATGAAGAAACCTTGTCAGTAGAATTTGTCAATGAGTGAAAAAAGTGAGCCCACAGAGACCCACTGGTGRGATCCCTTTCTGAGATGAATCTTTTCTATTTGCAGATATTTCCAACGGTTAAAGAAATTCCCTACTGAAAGCCATTGTGAATGGTTGTAAAACACTTTGCAACCCTGCAGAAATACACAGGAGACAGTATCTCCAGTACCGTAAGTGAACATATCACTCTCAACTTCAAAGGAACTAAAATGTTTTGCACCAGGTGAAGACCCAATCCCGTAGGAATTTCCTGTTGTGCCAGGGTTCAGTTGCTGTCACATATCTGGCTTCAGCTGATCTGGATCAAAAAGGTTCCCATTCCCAGCTGCTTCTCACTGTCTTCTCTGAAGGTTATCCCCCCTGTTCCCCACGCTCCCCTTCGGATATGTATACATAATTGTTCCCTAACCCAGTTCAATCAAAATGACACAGGTTAGGAAAAAACCCCTACTATTTAAAGTGTGTGAGCTAACCTGGATCATTTTGACTGAACTGGGTCAGGGAGTGATTATACATGCGTTTACACCAGCTGAGTGAAAAGGAAGGGGGACAATCTATTTGCTTGGCTTAGTAACAGTCAAAACAAGCCATAAGACTTCAGCTTTAYGTGAACAATATTCATAGACTGGCTTTGGATGGTAGAAATTGGGACGTGGTCTAAGAGATGTCTCACTGGGCACAGCCACCTTAATTTTGATGTGGTTTCTGCATACCCAAAATGCCCCAGCAAATCCTCCTGAAACCGTAATGGAGTGGGCAAGTGTGCATTTTAGATCTCCCAACATGCTGATGCCTTGGGAAGTTCTGCCACACACGCTAAGTACTGGCAAAACCCYGCAACCAAAATGGTTTAGAACAGTGCTGGGGGAGATTCAGGGCAAAAGCTGACATGTATGTCTTTTGAAATCAGCCCAATGGTTTTATTTTGGCAGGCAGAGGCAGCCTTCTTTTATCTACTCTGAAGAGGAGAAAGGATTTGCTATCAGCATCAGCACGCAAATGTTACTGTGTGCTGTCTAACAGATTGAACTATTCTTCAAGTGAGGACAGTTAATGTAGACGTTTGGGTTTAACAGAAAGCACAGTCTTTGTCAACAGCTCATTTTATATAACAAGCTTGTACTCTGCCTGACCTTCTACTGAACAGAAAGGAAAACCATGGCAGGCCTGGTGTGGCCTTGGATGTGTACCTTTTGGACACACAGAAAACTAGGCCTTTCCAGAGCTGGGGCTAATATTATTACTCTGAAGCTTATTTCATTCTTGAAAGAAAAAAATAAAAAGAAACATCTAATGATTTTGTTTGGTTGGTCTGTTACATAGAAACATTCTTCACTACAACTCCTCTTCCTCAGTTCTTCATTATCCACTACTGGCAAGAGTACAGGAAACACTGTCCCAAATAAATCGACATTCTGGGAACCATGTGGGTAATGACAAAATGGGAGCCCAGAGGAGTAATAGTCCTGCTTTGCCTAATTCACCTCGGTGTCTGCGTCTTATCAGACTCAGGGCAGGAAACCATCTTGTCTTGCAGACATCACCTGGATTCAGCACTACCACGCACTTTGGAAAAGGTCCCTGGGTCCCCATTTCAGTGGCTTCCTGGCCATGCAACATTAGTGTAGTCATTTAACTTACCTGTGCCTCCTTTGTAAAACAGTCTGAAGAGTATCATGGTCTCAGGTGAATCAGGAGGCTGAACTAGAGGCAACTTCAAGCATTTAGTACAGATGCCCAGAAAATATTAGTAAAGATTAAGGGCAGCTGCCAGTTAGTGCTATTTGAAAATCCTGCCTGAGAGCTTTGGTTCACAATCCCTCTCAAATTCAGCGCCTCTTCAGACGTGAGAGTTAACCCCAGGTGATGGCAGGTTACCCGGGTACGCTTGGCCGGGAGCTGTGGAGGGTGAGGAGCAGACACGCCGCGTGCTGTACGGACTCTGCAGTGGGTTGTTAATCTTTCCCGCAGGAAAAGGGTGGACAGCTGGAGGCAGTAACCTCTTTTGCCGTTGTAGTTAAATCCATCAGAGACTGTGAATCAGAGCCCTTATTATTTTCCACATGAGTGTTCCCCATTTATGCTCTGATGAAACGATGCATTCAACAGAAAACAAAACGAAGTGCTGAAAGCATTAAACTCTTTAATAACAGGAGACACTGCAATTTTTTGTCATTAATGTGCCATAATTAGGAGCTGCTGTTAATGTCTTTCAAAATACAGAATATTGAAATGTTGTTACTGGAAATGTTATCATGGAATGATATGGTGGGATGCAGAATCTCATCTACACCCTATCTTGCGCTCCTGCCTGTGTCATGAATTAATGTAGGAATAACACAAACAAAATTTAAACAATACGTCTTGAAATTAAATTTTAACTTCCAGAATTCTGGTGTTTTTTTTTCCTGAGAACAAACTTTTCAAAATACAGGAGGTGTGAGGGGAAGATCACCTGTTTAACTGAAAGAAAAAAATGTCTGGTTTCGACTCCAAATTAAGATGAAGTCAAATTTCAAAGTTAATCACAAACTGAAACTTTGGAGTTTCAACTTGTGCTTGAAACCATGGAAGAAAAGTGCTAAGGAAATAGGACATATTTACATGGAAAAAGGAAATAGTTTTCAGGTTACCTGATTTTAGGCCACGTAATCTGGACAGACTTGACTATCTCTACCATTACATACAATTTCTGTTGAATTTATAGAGGCTGAAGCAGCACTACGTGTATATGCGTGTGTCTGTGTGTATACATGTATTTTATATCTGTATTATATATATTTACATAGGCATATGTATTTAGACTGGCAAGAACAGCAATATAATAAAGAAGTATTAACTCTTAAATATACATATTTATATAATGCCTGCAAGAATGACAGCAAAAGATAAGATCTCTCCTTTGCAGAGCAGAGCCTGTTCGATTTAACAGGCAAATGCAAAGCCAATCCTGATTCGCACAGAGATTAAAAAAAGACACAGATTTTTTTATAAGTCTAGTCTGAAAGAGAATGCCAACCTCCCTTTCCAATACTTTTCATGATTTCCAGAAAAAAAAAAAAAAAACAACTTATAAACAAAACTGAAATTTTCAGCTTCCACTTAGGGTGTGGAACTGAAAAGCCCAGAAAGCTGATTTTCCCTTCTTTTCCCTCACCAGCATAAGTCATGCTGCTGGCTCCTTTTGGAGCCAGGGTATTCAAACTCCCTGTCATACCCACAACTTGGCTGAAACAGAAGGAAGGGAGAGACAAGGGAGAGGTAGGGAGGGCACTGAGGCTTCCCGGCTTCCCGCTAAGTCTGCCTGTGGGTTCCCAAGTGGAAGACTCTTTTCAGCTCTCTTTTACTACTGGGTAAAAGCAAAAGTGGTGAGACCCTGCCAGGCTGAGCGCTGTGATTTTAGTTTTGTGAGATGGAAATATTGTTGACTATGCAAAAGGATGAAAAATCTCCATCGACCCTATGTACAACCTGCTTTTCAGATGTGTCACAAGAAATGGGATTAGTAAATAGTGCAAGGAGAGCAAACAAAGTGAACACAATCTCATGGTTATTCTAAATTGTGCACATGTTGATGGTTCCCTTCAAGATCATTTCTTAATGGCAAATTTGATTTTCTTCTTGCAGAGTGGAAGTAGCATTAGGCATATGTTATCTTTCATTTTATTGCAAGATCTGTTTCATTCTGCAAGAAAATAAGACCACTCACAACTAGTTATCACGTAAAATCACATTCAAGCACAGAATGTGGCAGCCACAGTGAAACTCTGGGAGATTGTTATTTATCATTTTTATTTATGGAAGCCTTTGGTATTCTTGGCACTGTACAAAACAGAAAAAGCCAGAAACACTCTCTTCCCTGTGGAGCTTACAATTTATGGCTTATGCTGTGCAATTTGAGACCAGCCTGAGCGTAGAGCAGTGGAGAACTGCATCATTTCCTGGAGTGGGAGCGTGCCAGCTGCTGCCCTCCTTGCGAAGATAAAGCTTGCACATCTGGCGTGCTAAGCCAGCTTTGCTCTTTCCTTTGGGTCAGTGACCATCCCCAGGGATCCAGTAAAAACGTAGGATACAACAGACCTTTGAGAGAGAAGCAAAGCCACCTTGAGGCACAGGCTGTGCAGGCAGTTGTCTAGAGCAGCAGACTGCTAGGCTTGCAAAATGGCCAAGATTTTGTCTACCGCGCGCAGGGCAGTCTAGCTTTGCTGCTGCTGGTACTGTTGCTGATGGAGGGGTCAAGATAGGTGAAGCAATAGTTACTGCAACGTGGGAGCAACTCCAGTGCAACCCCTTTTCCCAAATCTCCCATTCCTGCAGCAGGGGTGGCCTGTCCCTGGCCTCCCACCTTCTGAACAGCAAAATGTAGATTTTCCTAAGCTGGCTCTGAAAAGAAGACTACTCCGTACACCTGTACAATTTATGCAGTGCTGTGTAGACAGCCCCATGCTAGGGCTGGATAAATGAATATATTTAAGTAGTACAGTGCACTGTCTTGCAGAGATATTAGCTTGGCTCCTAGAAGCATAAATTAATGGTTTTCCACTGGGGCAAGTTTGGATGATGCATTATTCTGACATGGCTATAACCCTTGCAGTTTTTGAGCCAGTTCATTTGCAGACGGTTTGGATATGCTACATGCTGCTACACTGCCTGATGTGGATTTATCCTTTGTGATCTCCCTGCCCTCACAGCCTCGGTAGCTGAGTAATGACSCACCCCAGGCAGGTCCTAAATTTGCTAGAGCAGCTCAGACACTGAATATACTGAGTAAGCAGATGGTGTACCCAACTCAGTGGTTTAGATGTCATTTTATGATTAAAAACTGTGTAGTGAGCATAATTCTTGCAACAGGCTACTCATGGTAGGCATTTATAAAACTGTATCTAAGGAGAAGAGATAATGCATGTGGGTGGTCATTAGGCAGGAGTTCAACTATAGGTGGCCTTGGAGAATGTGGGAAGACAAGACTGCGAGACCATGTGGCACTTACTTAGAAGTGGCATCAGACAGTGGAAGTGGAGGCAGTGAGAAAGGATTTGCACACAGAGTGAGGAGTCTGCTGAGCCTTCAGAACAGGTTTGAATGCGAGTAGAAAGGTTCAAGTAAATTAGTGTAGGAATTTGGATCTTTCAARGAGGGAGAGAGGGGGAGAGATCTGCCCCTTATGGGGATGCTGCTACAACTTGTTCACTCTACTCCACCAGAGATCATTCAGTGAGAGACACCCTGGGTTTGTTTGCTGGGGAGGCAAACAGCAGAAAAGAAGCCAAATTAATTCTGTGAATATTACTTTTCCCTAAGAGGTAGGATGTTATGTCATTTTTAATAAATTTTTAGTAGTAATTTCATGGAGGGAGAAGAAATAGACTTGTTCTGCATATTCAGTACAGTTACCTTTGTTGCTATTTTTCCGATTGGAGGTAGAGAGGAGTAAAGATAGAAAAACAGGTTTCTTCCACACTCCTTCCTGGCATAGCTCATGTTCCCAGTCACACAACAGGGAAGTGCAGCAGCCCCATGCATGCGCCCACTGCCTCCTCTTTGGCTCAACTGTCTGGAGCAAGCCGTCAGCCTTACACGTAACTCCCCTTCTCCTGTGGCACAGGCGAAAATGTGAAAAAGAAGGACAAGTCACCAGTTAATCAGGTTGAAAGGAAGATATTGTCTGTTACTAGTGTTTTAACTGCTGTGTACTGGCTGCATGGGTAACCGGTCATTTCTTCCGATAGCAACAGAGTGAATGGGAGAACATATACTTTTGTCATACTCTTTCAGTCCCGCAGATGCAGCTATATAACCCATGGTACATCTTGCACAGAATAAGTTGTTCACCAGTTATCTAGCTCTTGTTTTCCACACAAGCCTGAATTTATCCTTATTAAAATAAAACCCCCACTATTCTTTCAAGAGCTGTCTGAGGGGGAAACTGGATAAGCAGTAATGGTTCACACTACACATATGTATAAGCACTGGTATGTATTTTGGTTCTCTTGCTATATCTTAATGAAATTTTCCTTCCTTTATAGGAAGTCATGGTCAATACAAACAATAAAGTCCCATGTTTCACTCCCTGTGAGGACATGCCAACTTACTAAACATAAAAAACATAAAAAGRCCCCTATGGCAGAGAGATGTTTTGTCTCAGTTCCTAGATTCTCCAAATATGAACAACGACTCAGAGTATCTAAGTTGAGGCTTTCTCTGAAAGTTGGGACTCATATAGTTGTCCCTAAAATTGACATAGCTTGAATCTCTAAGTACTTTAAAAAATGTTCTTATTCTTTCTTTTCTCTGCTTTCAGAATGTTTTGCCTAAATGTCCTCTCATATCGGTGTCCTTCAGGATCCTCTCCACACTGAGCACAGATAAAATAGATAGTATTCAAACAAATGCATAGCTAGTATCACCCAAGATGCCTGGGGCTGCCCTATCCAGAATATCCCATTGGTCAGGCACTCATCCATAGATGTTCTATATTTCTCTTGCCTTGAGAGCATTCAAACCTACAGAGCCCAGCTCCCAAGAAAATAGTCATCAGACTATTATCACCTCCCATCCTTTTTAGTTGAAGCTGGAGTCACAATGAAGAAAAAAATACAAATTTCAGGATGACAGAGGAAGGTGAGTCAGATTCTGTAGCAGTTTGCTTCACATAATGAAATTCAATAAATCAGAGAAATAAACAAGATTTTTAAGGAATTTTGATGTTGAAAATTCATTAGTATATGTAAAAATCATGCTACCATTAATTATGCAACTGTCTCAGAGATGCTGCTTTACAGCAGCAGAGATGCTGGTTACTTTCATGCATTTTTTTCTCTTTCACAATATACATACTACAGAAATTCACTACTGAAATTATTATTAAATCATATGCTGATGAATGAGCACAAAACTATTAATGGCACGTAATTTGCAGAGCACATGTCCACTAGAGTATCTAGCAATCCATGTAAATCTTATAGTATACCCTATGTGCTTTGATTTTCTCTGTTAGATGATTGAAAAATATTCATTAAGAGATTTCTCTAATGAGCTGTGTTCAAGCATAAAATAGGCCACTCCTTTTATAATTTAAGTGTGGTTTTTGGAATATAAATATCCTCCAATTCCCTATAGGAACTGACTTCAAATAGGGATTTTGTCTTAACACAGATTTCAGGATCTTTGAAGGGTCTTTGAAGTTTATAATTGGGTCCAAGCTGAAATGTGATGTCATTCACTCAAATACTGGAGTTTACTCTGCTTATGGCTGGTGGAAGAGATACACTTTATTTTTTGAGATATATCCCCAAAATTCTTTGAATACACACTTAGGCAGAAAGTTGGGAGAATATTTGCGTTACGAAATCAGTACAGCACCCCCTGAGCCTCTGGTCAGTTAATCCTGGATCCCGTTCACACAATTATATCAGCCTTACTCTCTTTGTTTTCCATTAAGTTATTAAAGAGAGGGCTTTTTGTGCTTTTATTTATTCTGTTTTCATTTGCAAGGCACTGAGAATGCTTAAGCGGAGCAATAGGCAGTTTTTAAGAATATACATAAAGGCCAAATCTTATGCAAAACAAAAATAGTCTTTTCTCATCTACACAGGTGGAAAGCACAGAGTGAAACAGCCCCCTTGAAATACCAAACTATATTGCTGTTATGCCTTTCTGAAGTCTGTTAAAAGTAGGAGCCTTTGCAACATATGCTGAGAGTGAAACAGGTCTGAACTTCTGGCCTCCTTGGGGAGGTAAGCCTAGCTGAGGACATCGCTTGTCAGAAGTGGCATTTCTGAGCTGGATGAGCTCGCTGTGATCTGCTGTCCCTTTCAGGGTTGAACAGAGTGACAGACCAGGAACATTCTGCTTCAATGAAGTTAAATAGCTAGTTATGTGATGAAGTGAGGGGACTGAGGCTCCTTTGCTTTGCTATTTCCTCTTCAGTCATGAATGAATCATAGCTCATGTTAAACTGAAAACTCACTTTAGCTTCCAGCTCCACCACAGCTGTCCAGCTAGACTCCAAGCTGAGTTGCTGCACTCATCACTGCTTTGGCTTTCTCAAGCAGACACAAAGGAGCCTTCACATGTTGGCAAATCAAAAAAACCCACAGAGACAGAGAATACACCTTGGCACAGAGGTTTGGCAGATGTGACACTGGGTGATGGTGCATTATAAACAAAAAAAAAGCCCACATTGTAACCTGCTGTGTCTTCCAATGGCTCCAAAGATTAACACAGAACAAGGGTCCCATCAGAAATAGACTGTAACTTTGGAATGAGTGGAAGGTAGACCCATTGTCCACTGCAGCTACTGAGCCATCTAACACAGCTAAAGAGAGCCTGGTTTCAGACTAACGACTGCTCTGGAGGGACAAGCATGTAAGGGCTCTGCTCCCACAGGAATGCTCTAACCATTAGGTTATAATTACATTTCCTCATGCCTCATCTTCTTTTGGCTCTGTGACCACTGGCCTCCTGGTGCACACTCACATCCTCCTGAAATATTGGATGTATGAGTTCAAACCTCTCTTCAGCTCAGAAGTCAGAGTGAGATTTCTTCCTTCTTAGGCAAGTACCAGAGATGGTAGGCTTTATGGTAAAGGAGAAAACTGCTGCCACCAACTTCAAGTCAGCCATGATCTTAGATAGCCATCCAAATGGCGTATGAGAAATTAAAAGACCCACATTTTTGTAATATATGCAAGGTATCAAGATGATTGAAGTCTAATATCAAGCTCGGAAACTTTCTTACTTCTTTTTCTCAGCCAAAAGACTCTGGGGACACTCTCCTGAGACTGAGTATGAGAGTACTGTCACATCATAATTTAATCACTTCTTCCTTTTCGTTTCCTGCAAAGTCATCTTGGATCGTATCTTATGTGCTRAATGGTACACAATCAAAATCCCATTAGTTATACTGTCAAAACCAAATTCATTAAACTTCCCAACCGAATTTAGGCAATTGTTCTTCAATGTCATCGGTGCGGTCGGAATACTTTCTCAATTAATTTTCAGTGAGGAAAAATTTCAGGGTTGGGACTGAGCAGCAATTTCTGCTCCTGTAAGTCACACTTGCTTTTTCATTGCCCCAGTTTTACTAGAAATGTTCAAAGACATAGTTTTCAATTCCTGTAAACCGGCAGCCTATTCACTGAGGCACAGGTCAGGTAATTAGGCTAATCTTGACAGCCATAAATCACCTGTGCCTTCAAACCTGAAATCAGTATGAAAGCTTGTTTCTCAGAGCAGAATTCAAAGAGACAAAACAGCCATTTTCAATGCAATAGCCAGCTCATTTCCTTTTGAAGACACTTTTGATGACTGCCTTCTATTTTTCTCACATCACTGAAACCAAGCATGAATTCACTGCCCACCTTAATAAAACTGACAGCTTTACAGCCTGACTAATCCACAGCCATTTCCAAGATAACCAGCAATTTTTAAGATGTAGTTTGCTCTGACTGAACTTCTGCTTGTTCTTTAATTCTCATCACTCAGCCGGGGCTTTCCAGTTGCTGCTCACAGTCCTGTGTGGGTTAACAACATCCACCATTCATTGTGAGAAATTCACTGTGCATTCAGTACTTCTTTAGCCATAGTTCATTCTGGCACAGCTTTATGCTTTGAGAACACTCTATGAATAATCCACTCGGATCCAAGCCTCCCTATGTAAGGAGCTGGAAAATGCTTGTGAAATGGGTACTTCTAATTGAACAGACCTAAACATTTTGTGAGATTTTCCAGTGCTTGAGAAACCATGCTGCAAATAATTTTCTACAGATACCTGTCTGATAAAGAAACAAGGGTATTTGGCAGCATTATCACTTAAGCTATGTACTTAAAAGTGCTAGATGGAGTGAATAAACTGTGCAGTGTGACTAGCCAAACATGCCATGAAAGACACAGTAGCCTCCCTTTTCTCCCTATGCTCCTGTCTGCAGAAAATCTGCGTTTGAGGGCCCTTCTTAGTTGTTACACCTATGATCAAGAGAGATGTGAACTCAAGTCACTACTAATCAGCCAATGTCAGTTTATATGCTCAATGGAAAGAAGCACATGCAATGACAAGGTTAGAAGGACTTCAGTCTCTAGTTGTACAGATTTTATGTATATGCCATTGAACCAATAGCTTGGGGCTAATACACGAAGAGCAGTGAAACAAACTTCTCCCAGGTCTCTCTACTTTTGATACCATACTGAATTACTAAGACAGCATGCCTCCATATCGTCTGAATATGGCTTATATTCTGGTTCTGCATGAAACATGAGAATCTCATCCATTCTGTGAGGCTTTCAACTCTGTATAATCTCTCTCTGGGCAATGCTTCAATGTCTATGGCACTTTTACACATTTCTTCATTCTCCTCACCACTCAAAGGCAGTTTGCAAGACAAGTGGTATGGGGTTGCACCTCATAATGTGTTGGCAGAGTTTATTGCTTACTACAGGAAGTGTACTTAGTTGTGCTTAAAAGCTCTCCAAGTTCTTCTGCTCAAGCCTACCACTTGTCTGACCAGACCTTCGCTGTGTTTCTACATGTTCTCTTTTGAAGATGACTACTTATCTGCAACTGAGGATCACAGTCACATTCACAAATGTAAGCCATCTCTTACACATCTAAATCAGGGGCAAGAGAAGGTTTCTAAAGGTATGTGAAAGCCAGTGTTGAACTAGGACATGGGAACTTCTCCCTAGTCTCATGTAGGCATGAAGATCTGTTAAAGATGGTCTGGTTGGCAAAGATCTGCCTGTGGCAAATTCAGGAAGAGCAGGGCTTGGCGGAGAGAATCTGAATGGGGGAGTGAAGAGATTTGAGGCAAGAGAAGGGATATTCTGACCCAGACATGGGGTGGGTGTGAGGGTTTGCATCTGTGTAAGGCAGTCCTAGAGGCAGGAGTAGAGCCCTTGGGAAAATACACAAAATTTCATTGGGGCATCAGGCAACGGTGTCTCTCACCAGCTATGGAGCAGTCACCGCAGTGATGGGCAAACTGCATAAAGGCTGTAAAGAGGCTCCAGTCAGCCACACACTCAACACATGGAGACTGGACAGGATTCATTATGTCCCCTCTGCTGTTAGGTAATAAAGGCTTCTGTTGGGCTGGTAGTGTAAAGGTAGTGTATGTACTGCAGCTATGTGTTATGTGGATGCTCTGTGATCTGAAATGACCTGGAAAATGCATTTTGCTTTTCAGATATGTTCTGGCATGCTCCAAAGCACACACAAACAATCTCTTGCAAACTGAAAGGCTTTTTGGCATACCACTTCAAACAAGCTTATCAAAGAAATACCTGTGGTAGATATGTCTCTGGGCAAAAATCCCACAGCACAGAGAATTAAAGTAATGACCATCCTCTGCATTCCCATGTATTTTACCACCTTGGAGCTCACAGTGGTTTAGGAACTCTAAGTCGTAACACTCCAGCAAGCCAGAGAAATATTATTCTCCACTTTGATAGATGAAGAAGCTGAAGCTCAGACTGGCCAGATGACTCACCAGTGTGGCTAGGAGTATAAAACTCCCCTGGAGTAGCTAAGATGAGTATTACAAAGCAAGCTTAACAAAGAGCTTCATATGTATATATAACACATATCTCCTGCCAGTCACTTTCACCTGAAGAACATTTCTCCTTTTTCCCTTTTTATTGCTATCATTCATCCTGTACTTTCTCTAAATCCACATAAACTGTACTAATTGTTCAGTCCAGTCATCTGCCATTTTTGTTACGCATAATATTTTGTACTTGAGGAATCTCAAATTCGCTACTGAATCTCATTGTAGGTGGTCTTGCAGAAGGCATCCACTGACTTTCTTAAGTCATAGCTCATAAATTTTTCTACTCTTTTATTGTGTAGAAGCCAAGTACACTGGGAAAACCATTTTTAGTTAGCTTTCTGTTTCTTTCACATTCTTTGTAGGATTCTCCCTGAATAGTCTACCAGTCCAACTGTTTTCAAATAAATGTTATGCAATAAATCTATTAAATTTGCAGCTTCCTGAACATCTTCGTGGCAAAGCAGAATATAAAATCTGTACCTTGATTCATGAAAATTTCCCATGGCAGTTCAGCTCTGAAAAACCTTTCTTTAAAGGCTAGCACAATATGTTAAACATCCAAAGAGTTCAATGCTGTTGCCTTTGGATACCACATAACATGGTACCAAAATACGAGAAAGATATAGAACCAGAAATGCTGCACAGAAATGCACTAATTAGATCATTGCTTATTCAAGGGAAGAGATCTTTCATCTCCAGGAACTCAGGCAATTAGGTGAGGTCCCTCACAGTACACCACAGGGGCAGTCAGCTGATACTAATGAGTTTTGTGCTGTAGTAGAGTAAACAACCGGTCATCACGGTCTCATTAAGGCTCTTCCATTTCCATGTTTTCTTCCCAGATGCTGGGCTCTGTGGTCTGGTAACGTGTAAAGGCCTTGTCATTACTTTGTGCCTGCACATATCGCTTCCACTTGTTCCTTCAACTCTGTGCCCACACTGTTTTGTCTGCAGTGTGGGACTGGTGCTGATCCCGCCCATTCAGCCCTCACCCCATCCGCATCATTCTTTTCACGTCCTAGCACAGCTTCCACTGAATGTGCAAACCTGCTTATAGACGTGCCTCTTTCTTGAGCTCATTTTACCGGCAATGAAACTTCCAGTTACAGAGAATAACTCTTTCAGTTCTGGTCAGCTGTGATGCTAGTCAGGATAGCAGTCATCACAACTGGGTGAGTTTTAGGCTATTTTATAATGATCATTTACAACAAAGTAGCAAATTTTTAAGTTACACTGACAGCACTTCTACTTCGAGCTGTCCAAATACTTCAACACAGTTAATTTTCATTATACCTCTTGAGCTTGTTGATTTTTTTCATGTATCAGTTAATATTTTGGGGTTTTTTTTCCAAAATAAAAGTATCTGCACACAAGAAATAACTAAAGTCTGAATGTAAATCAGCTTAGCCATTTGAATTCATAGAGACAGTAAAGACTGGCTTTAAAAGCAGATACACAAAGTAATTTGTGGACTCTGGGCCAGACTGTGCTCTCCAGTGTATATCCACTGTAACTTTATACCAGAGTAAATGACAACAGGCGTGTGATGTGAGAAGCTCTAAGCGGCCAGAACCTGAACAGCAGAGTGGGTCAGAGAAATTTGGGTAGAACTAGAGACTGATGGAATCAGCCATTCTGCTGAAATCTAAACCCCCATCAAATCGATCAATATCACTTGTATTTTATTTCCAAAGAAAACTAGACTACATCAATACACTGCTTTACGTACTTTAATTTCTTATTTAGAATATTTCAACATAACTTCTTTTACATAAACAGAAATAAAAATACCTGCAATGAAACCAAAGATGGAATTCAGTCACTTAAACAGAGGCACCTTTTGCCATTTGAGATGCACTGGCTGACAGCTGCTACTCCGAAAAAGAGAAGGTCTCCCATAGGTCCTGTGCACAATTAATATAACACAGGTAGATAGATACAGATATAGTTACAAATATATGCATTAGATGTTTGTATTTAGGCAACTAAATCCCAGCACCAGTGATTGTCAATAACTGGGTTTAATGCCTGGATACATTTCAGCATTCAAGGTTAACATCTTTAGATTTCTCTTACAATTAAAGATAAATATGAATTTGCTTGTTTTACAGTCCTTGAACTTATCCCATAACATCTTCCTTAAAACACATTTGATCCACCTTTTGTATATACTGCTCACTCTGATTCTTCTTGAGCTATAGTGCATAATATTCCATTGTTTCTAATCAAGAACAAATTATTTTCATAAACAGGTATCTATAATGTCTGTCTATGTAGACTTTATTTGGGACTGTTTACCTTAAAAAAAATTCCAAATTAAGACACTTATTCCAAGAGGAGAGTGTTTTGGAAGTAGATAATGCCAGGAAAATATGCTCTCATTCTGAATAAGATCTGTGCTTAGAATTATACTGAATTCAGTAGTCCTGAATATCTATATATACACACATACACATATATATGTATGTGTATCCCATCTTAATCCAGGATAATTTTCAGATGCATGCAAAGCCTTGGTTATTTGCACTTAGTTTTATGAAACAAGCTTTTTCTTGTCATATGCTTTTCTTTCCCAACCTTTTCTTTCTTGAAGTAACCTAACTCTTTTTAAACAGAAGCCTGCCAGACCACAGACTTTTTTGTCACCGAGAGAACCCTGGGGTATCACTGAACAAGCACAAAGAACACAACAATGCCCAAGAAGTAAACTATGCTTTATATAAGCATATTTAAGCAGCAGAACCTGTCTCATCTCTCAGCTTGAACATATTTCACAATAAGCACAGGAAAACTTGAAAGGCTGGGGAAAGAAAATGCTGCCTGTTTTAATGCCCTCTGAAATGGTAATTTGCTACAAAATTAACATTAAGGTGAAGAGAACCACTCACAAAGTACACCCAAAACATAGTGAGCTACTAAAGTTTTAAAAAAGAGGAGGTTTTGATTTATATGTATTTTTTATGAAACATGGGGCTCATGAGGTGGAGCAAAATGCAGACCTTTGAGTGCAGATTCAGCTCTTGGTTTAATTTTCTGCTTTACCAGAAGCTTTTTTAATAATTGGAGAAGTCACCCAGGGACTAGACCCATAAAGGGAGCTTTTAAATTGACTCTTAGGCTTCTATAACCCATGGATATGTGCTGAATGTGGACACAGGTCTCATCCTGGCTACAGATGCGCAGAGGAGATTTCTGTCTATTTTGCTCTCAAGAGACAGATTCTCGAGGATCAGTTAAAATGTGCCTGCACCCGATTGAGAAGCGAAAACCGACATAAAGAGCTGAACCAGCTGATTTCTGGGCATGGGAACTCCTAGCAGGCAGACAGTTGAACGTAGGGTCTTTCTCAGCCAAAAAACCTCTACACTTACAGAGGATGTGTAACTGCGTGTAGAGAAAGGGACTGATGACTGAAAAGCATGTCTACCTCGCTTCCCTCGGCTCATTTATATAGGCAGCCCATCTCGACAGTTTTACACTCGTGAAGTAGGAGTTGTCTATGCTGGTTTTAATGCAGTATACATTGCAATGTCAAAGAGAGAGTCAAGCCCAGTCTTGTTTATGTGGCTAGTTTTTTTCCCAGAGACTAAGACCGCCAATTAATTTTGCCCAGATAACTAAAAAGCTGTTGTGGTAAGGATTTGTTTTTCCCTACTGAGCTGGGCTACCGCAAAAAGCATTGACCTGGAAGTGAGATAGCCACATAGCTTTATCCATCCTTGGATAAATTATCTCTTTTTAACATATCTTTTTCTAAAGAGTGACCAGGAGTTGATATTCAGGTTTTGAAAATTATTAAAGATCAAATTCTGTTCTCATTTACACCAGTGTGAATCACACCAATGAAGAATCTGATACACAAACTAATGGCGAATATTTTCTCTGACGTGAACACAACTCATTCTTCTGTTATGTAACTTGAACAGATTTTTAGCTATGTTTTCCTTTGTGGTTATTTCCTCTTTTTTTTTTCTATAGCTTTAACGTGAAAACAGATGGGAGTTCTGGTCAATACAGATATTCACGAGAGACAGAGAAATTTAATGTAGTGGGTTTAATTTAGCTAGTACATAAATGAATGACTGTCCTTCTGTTCTTTGTCTTTTGGTTATTTTTCTTTTTGTCTGTGGTTTACAAATGAACTCTTCTTTCTTTAGTAGACAAGGTCATTGTGTTCCTGTAATTTTCATGTTACATTTATGAGGCACGTCCTTTTCATTACATTCAGTCACCCTTAACCCAAGCACCAAAAATTAAAAATACAGCACTGCTTCATACATATGTGGAACACAATGGAGAACAATCCTACTAGACATTGAGAATACTAGATAGTGTTACAAAGACAAGAAACATCTATCAATTACAATAAATGTATTCCACAAGGACATTTAGATTCTTTCATTGATATAAAGGAAAATACAGATACTTATCCAATTACAGCTAAGATACTTTTACAATCGCATGGCTTCCTTAAGTGCCTTGTTCTTGCATGCAATGTCTAAATAGACATTGTAACACTATATTGAATAGCACTCTGTAATGCAATATGGAATAAAATAAAACCCGACCGTGTTTATCATAGAAAAAGACTTACAAACAAAAAAGACTTGTATTTTACAGTGACTATTCCATCTATAAGCATTCTTTAAAATACCATTATTACTCTAGCTATAGTTAAGTTTCCGAAGTGATTTCCAGGTTAACCTTGCTCCTAATTATTTATAATGTTCTGAGAGGTTCTACTTTTGGACTGAACCTCTCTGTGTTTTGCCTCAAATAAATAATATAAAGTTTGCCTTCTTTATGATCTGTTTTCCTTATAATACTTCTGTCTCCTTGTTCATTCTTTCTCTTTTCTGACCTCAGCTGAAGTGAGCATAAGTACTGTGACCTAAAACTACATTCAAGAGCAAATCTATGTGCAGCAAAACTGTAAATAGGTGCACTGACCTTTAAAGATTATGCACAATGAATTCTAAACACACCTGTGATGTTCTGTAAGCCACAAATGAAGAGCAGCTTTTATGAATAATTGTGTGCAGTGATGGGTGTATTTCTTCTGCAAAGGCAAAACCTCTAATCCAAATACTGTTACAATTCTCAAGCTGAAAAATAATGTTTTTATATATACAGAAAGGAGTACATTCTATATTTCAGTGTTGATACTTTACCTCCCATTCTGATATCTGAGGCTGCATCTTACTGGTAAATAAAATGGTGCAGATCCCATTCTTAGGCCCTGAGGGCAAGTTGCACCATACAGATCATATCTGTACAGCTAAATTATATTTCTGTCACCCACCTCTGAAAGACAATGGCCTTCTCTATACTCCTTAATGGAAACAGCTGCTGGCCTGACCTATCCCATATGCTGGGAGGGTTTGCTTCTTAAACCAAACCCATGTCAGTGTAAGTGTGCTAGCAGCATGGAGTGCTCAATGCTGTGCCTTGGCCTTGTTTACCATAGTATTATAGCCAACTCACATGATTTCTGGCACTTGTTCAATTGGCATTTGATATTCAGTTGGTCATTCAGCCTTTCTGCCTTGCAATTGTAGTTTGATTCTCTCCAATATTACATCATGGATAGCTTTTCCAAGATCTTTGGTATACTTCCTTAGGTCATAAGAGTTCCAGAATGTAATCCTGTGCCATTAGTCCATTTTCTATCTTTATCTTCTGATACATCTTTCCAGAAAGCAGATTTATCTAGATATATCTGCTTTCAGAGTTATCTAGTGCTTCTGGAGAGCGTAGACCTTTAGGGGTGGATATGATGCTTCTTCCCCCAGTGTCTTAGGTACAAGGTACAAACATTGTATAATAGTTCACTGCAGTTCCACCATCCTACTTGACTTAGCCTGAATATTGTCTGGAGCAAGGACTAAGGGCCTTTCAGACCTGAGTAACTCCTATGTTATACCAAAAGTATGGTATTGAAGGACATTGGAATCATTTTACTTCCCTTTTACATCTTTTTGTCAACTGTCTAAACCAATTATGAATGATGTTAAAGTTAACTAATCATCAGTATGCAATAAGTAATGCAGTGGCATTTAAATGTGATGCTGAAGTGCCATGAAGCAAATGTCTCTAGATTATTAACATGATATAGTTATCTTCTCATGCAATGTGATTTTTATAACAGGTAATGAAAAGCACTTTCCATAAAATATAACAATTGCTGCCACTAAAACTATTGCCCAGATCTACACAGAGATACCTCTAGGGGGAAGGGGAGAACAAAACCCTTTTCTTCCCCACAGCCTCTAAACGGAAGCCCAATTCTGAAGTTTTACATCAACATCAATGACCTTACACAATATATTTTTCCCATTTGTATTCTTCACTGATTACCATTCTGGATAAGTGATATTGGTTTGGTGTTGATGCCATTAGACAAGAATTTATACCTTTCTGCCTAGAGTACTTGGGAGGCCTCAAGTATCAAAAGTCGATCAATATCTTTTCATAGTTCAGTGTGTTATGCTGCCATCACACAGAATTGCAAACCTGGAATGATCCCTCTGATTAGATAACATATCAGTGTTCAATGTAAGTCATGTGTGCTCTTAAGCTTTCTTGGTATGAAGAAAATGCAGCATTTTACATTTCCTTATCCAAGACTCCCACTCAGGGTTTATTCTTGAGCATACCACGATAGCTGAAAGTAAGCAGATACAAGACTTCACAGGGTTTCCAAAACATAATTATATTCTGTTTATCATAAATATACACAGATCTAGAAAAAAATAATAACACACCTGTCAGAATTACCCCACCTCAGTTGCCTTCTCTTCAACATTCACTGGACATGCTTCAGAGTTCTCTGCGAAATCCGGGATCCTTCACACTGAATGTGAAAGCTCTCATCGCACTCATGGCCTCCCTCTCACTCTCAAGTGAGCAATTTTATTTCTTCTTTGGCTTGTCTCACCTGCTACAGCTAACTACGTTAGACTGGAGCTTAGCAATGTGATGTAAACTTTGGGCATAGAAAATTTGCTAATGGCAAATCCACCTGAAATGTATCTGGCTGCAATATTGGGGGTTTATAAAAGCATGTTATGAATCACTTCAGTGGGAGCTGCAAAACCTGAAATAGAGAAAGAAATGAGATTCAGGTAGTTCAGGCTGCTTGAGGATGATTTTGAATATAACTGTAGACATAAGTTCATGTTGTATGAATTCATGTCCCTTCCCTGCTGTCCAGCATTCCTCTGTCAGTGTTAGTTCTCCTCTTGTTCACTGCTTTTCAGCCRTGGTAGTTTTCAAGGGCAGCTGTTCTGCTCTTGGAGAAATCCAGCAGCCTCAGATGCTGGTTTGCTACAGAACAACTGGAGAAAGCTGTTTTTTCTTTTGGATTCATCCATCTCAGGCTAAAGAGTTTTCTTTGACCTGTATCACTGACCTTTTGGATTCTGTTCTAGTACGTACGGAAAAAAGAACCCCATATTCAAGCCAAGGTTGCAATCTGGACATGGCACACATGGGAAGTCCCAAATTTACATCAATGTTATAATCTGCATTTAGACATATTCCACAGATTATTATGTGTAAATTAGAAATTAAGGCATATGTTTATAGTTTTTAAATCCCTTAACCCAGTAGTTTCTTCTGAATAATTAAATGAGAGGTGTTTTCATGACAATAAACATAGGCAGTGATTGCTTGCTTATTTATSACAAGATTTACCACAAGATCTCTTGATAACCACATTTCATTTATTGCTTTAAGGAAGGGTTAAGAAGGGTAGCTGTGTTACATGCTTTTCCAAAAGTTTTCATACTAAACCAGGAACATCCACATTAACACCTTTGCTATCAACCACCACTATATGCTTTTTCATACACGTCAGTATTTTCTGTATGTTTCTGCTAAAGACAGCCCAAATGAGACTTTCTTTTAAGAAATTAATAAATAATGGGCAATCCTGCACTGGTTTTAGAATATCTGCTAGAAAAACATTTGCTTTTGCAGATGATAGTGGTCATTTATTTCTTTCACCTGGGAAAGGTGAATACTTCCAATATTCCAAATGCTCATAATGGAGTTAGGGTGTAATCTTTGTCCTGCTTAAGTCAATGAGCTAACTCTTTTTGCCTTTTTCTTTAATATTTTCACAGAATGAGAGAAAGTTGAGATTGGGAGAGGTATCTGGAGGTCATCTGGTCCAACCTCCCTTCTCAAGCAAGGTCACCTAGAGCAGGTTGCCCAGGACCACATCCAGATGGCTTTTCAATATCTCCAAGGAGGGAGACTCCGCAACCTCTCTGGGCAACCTGTGCCAGTCATAGAGCACTGGACACCCAGGTCCTTTTCTGCAAAGTTGCTTTCCAGCCAGGCAGCCCCGAGAACGTACTGGTGCCTCTTGTTCCTCCCCAGGTGCAGGACTTTGCATTTTCCCTTCTTGAACTTCATGAGGTTTCTGTCAGCGCATTTCTCCAGCCTGTCGAGGTCACTGAATGGAAGCACGATCCCCTGGTGTATCAGCCACTTCTCCCACTTTTGTATGATCAGAAAAACTGTTGAGGGTACACTCTGTCCCATTATCCAGATCATTAATGAAGATGTTGAGAAGTATTGCATCCAATATCGACCCCTGGGGTATATCACTAGTTATTGGCCTCCAATTAGACTTCATACCACTGATCGCTACCCTCAGAGCTCAGTTTTCAATCACATCACTGTCAGCTCATCCAGTCCGTATTTCATCAGCTTTTCTATGAGGATCTTATAGAAGGCAGTGCTGAAAGCATATTGAAGTCAAGGTAGACAGTGTCCACTGCTCTCCACTCATCTACCAAGCCAGTTATTTCACTATRGATAGTTATGGGGGTGGTTTGGGTATTTTGATTGAGCCAGCAACAGGGAATTTCTCTGCAAGGCATAAGGGCTAACAGAGCAGTGTCTCATGGTGAAGCTATTTCAGGGCTTCTGAATTCACTGAAGATTTCGAAAAGATCAGAGACAGAGTCCTAGAGATAGCCTTGAGCACTTACAAAGGAGCATAAGCTAGTTTCTGTCCAACTGCCTCTATAAACATGAATGCAGCGGTGCAGGAAGGGACAAATCTATCATTTTTTTTTTACTGACCAAAATAAGGTCTGAGAAAGAAGACTGCAGTCTTCTTCCTCTTCAGTTATAACAATGGAGACACTGAAAGAGGACATCTAATTCTGTTTTAGCTGACAGTAGGGTTAATGCTAGATGGAAGCTATCCTGAATCAACAGAGTAAGTAATGGCGTAGGGTTCTTGAACTGGCAGGAGATACCTGCCTGAACTAACACTACCCCTGCTAAAAAATCTACTACACAAAAAAGAAAAGATCAACTGGATCCTAGAAAATATCTATCTTCAAAGAGATCTGAGGCACATATGTAGAGGTGGCTGTGGGTTTCTAACTCATTATAGATTCATTTTCCAAATCTGGAGATCTTTTTCTATTTCTTCATTTCAGTTTACCACAGTTTAAAAATTATTTGCTACCAGAAAATGAATTCTAATGGTGACCTTTGCCACTTTGATTTTGTATCAAACTGCTTACTGAATTATAATTACTTCATATATTAGACATCAATTTTTTTGCAGGTGGTAGAGCATTACCTAGGTTGAATTGCTCAGGGAGTCATCCAGGAGCAATGTGAAAAAATCATAAAAATAACAGTGTTTCATGTATTTCAGCTGATATGTCAAAGTTGGTGAGCTTCCCTTTCAGAAAATACATATTGACTTCTTCTTATTAGSTTCTATTGATCTTTTTTTTAAAAACAACTCAAAAATCTAGTGAGAGATTTTGAAGTTCTTTTTATGTTCTTACTTAATCTTCCACATTGTTATATTCTACTTCAAAACCAGTTAAGAACAGAAGACATGACTGTACTGAGGGAATACAATCTTTTTGGCATGAAGGACTTACAGCATGATCTGTGGTAGTTTTATACTAAAAGGTAGTCATGGACAGGTTGAAAACTGTCATTTAACATCTTGGTTTTTTAGTAAACATGCCTATTCTGTATGATGAAAGACAGTCCAGCTATTAGAAACACAGTACAAAAATAGGTCAGTGGTGGATTACTGTGATGCTGTGGAAAGCACGGGTTTGCAAATGTCAGTCTTTAGGGGTCCTTTGAGAAGCTAGCCTAAGAGTGATTTTACTGAGCCAAACTGGATACACAGACTTTCTCAGTTCAATGTTTCATAGTAAACACACCCAAGAAACATAGCAGCAATTAATTAGAGTGACTAAAGTCCATGTGAATGTAATGTAATGACAGCTCTTCTCTTTCACTGGTTTTGGCTAAAGTCAGGTACAAGAACTGAACAAAGATGCACATACATTATCATGCATATTCATTAAAAATGGTGAATTGAAAATGCTTTGCCTAATTGTTCTTGTATTTATTTCCCATGGATACGGTTTCAAACAGGAATGATCAGTTAAACAATACATTTCTAATGAAGAATTAGCAAATAAACGTATGTTTTTCTCCTTGTGAAGAAAGCTATTTCCAGGTTTTATTCATCCAACTTGCGGAAGAAAGGAACATCATGTGATCAGCATGTTCTAGCACAGTTCGGATTTTGCATATTCCTGCCAGCAGAGTCTACATATAAAAATTATTTACAAGAAATATCTGGTGAATAAATTTGAATTGCAAAAATGTTTTATTTTTAAATTGAAAAAACCCATATATAATTTTCAGGTGATTTGACTATGAGAAAAAGCTAAAATAACCAAATTATTAACTGAGGATTAGCTACTTAGCTTTATCTGAGATATTTTTATAAGTAATTCTAAATAGGATTGCAGTTCACCCTTTGTAAATATCACAGATTATCACTGGAAGAATTCAGTTGTTTCAGATAGTCAGATGATGGCATTGATTGCTTTCCTAACAAAGTACAAATGTGTAAACAAAAACTAAAGTCTTGTTGAGCTTTTTTAGTTGCATATCACTTGATTATGATCACTTTTAAAGAAGTTAATGTTTGTATTAAAAGGTAAATAATTACTTATCAGATCCTTTTCTGCAAGACAACTGTTTTATATCTGTAAGCCCAGGCAGGCGATACGGATAAACAGCACACCCATAACCTGCCCAAGCAACTTCCTTATTTTGTTTTTAAAGGGTGATCAACAGGTTTTCCCGGGTTGGGCTGTTTTTGTTCCAGTGTGTCTTGTATAAAGAGTTGAATTCTGTCTTATGTAATGTGCTTGATTGATTCTTTTTCTCCAACATGCAAATCTTGCAATACCACATGATAAACATATTATTTTCCAGCTGATCAAAATCAGTGTTTCATATCATAACTTTCATAGCATGACATGTTACAAATGTGGTATTTTTATCAATTATTTGAAACACTTTACTGGCCACTATGAGAGAAAATATATTTCTTCTTTGAAAACCTCACGTCTCTTACTTCCGTGGAATTTATAGCTAGTTATTCCAACCAGTGACAATTTATCTCTTCCTTTGTAGAAATGTCCCTCAAACCTTTCCATAATCTGACCATATTTCAGTGCAGTGACTGTCTTTTGGATTGCCCTCCTCTGACTCAATAACATAGTCTTGCTGTAAAATTCCAGCAATGTCTGATACTGAATACAGGTAATATTAAGAAAGCACTGAAGTAGTGCTAGCTGCCTTTCAAATTTTTCAGTGAATGAAAAAAAAGGTCACTAACTCGAGTAAGCACTAACACAGAAATGTAGATTCATTTTCAGGATTCAGAAAAATTTCCAGTAATAAACTTAACTCTACACCTGTACACTTATGAACTTTTCCACAGTCAGGAAAGGAATGACACCAGTGTAACACCCCTGGCCCAAGCACTCAGTACGTCTCTTAACAGGTGTAAATCCCTGAGGCTGTAGGGTAACGCCAATCACACTAGCTGAGGACTCGTTATTTTTTTACAGTGTCTTTCAGCATTCATGTAGGAGATACTGGCCTGGGTGATTTGAAAACATCCAAGAAGAAATTGAGAGTGAGATTCATCTCTCCTAATTTCAGATATTTAAATTTTACAGGTGAGATTCATTTTGCCTAGCCTATGATGTCTACGTGTGTGCTATATATGTAATCTGAATTGCTCTATAGAGACCACTGAATGCATCTAAACAGGACTCCAGCTGTTGAATATTTGGGCAATTGAAGTCTTAGAACAGTTTATAGTCAATACAGAAGTATGTTATCTGTCTTAATGGTGGATATTTCTCTCCATTCCTCTTTAAAATGTGACAAATTGCTTGTGAAGATGAGGTTTTGTCTCCATTAACAAGAAATACAGTCTAAATGAACCTCTGTTAGCTCTAATTGTCAAGACCTTAGAGGTCACATCATTTGCTCAGACTTCAGTGCCTAGGGGCATTTAAGACTCTCTGGGGTATATGAGGGTATATGTATTTAGCTTGGCAGATGTGGCACAGGATCTATGGGAAATTTTCTGGAGTGGCAGCTAGGAGCTACGCAGGGCATCTTTGGGCAGTTCAGGTGGCATTGGATCCCCATGTGGAGACAGTAGAATCAAGATCCCRACTTTGACACATGTATATATGTATGTGAGGTGAACCTCATCCTAACTGTGATTGCTGATTTAAGTCCATCATTTAGTTCTGCATTATTTCATGCCACCAAACTCTTGCACTGGGTAAAATTGTTGGCTTAGCAAACTAAGTTGACTGACTGTTGGGTTGTAGGGAATCTCTACGGCCTTGGTGAAACCTGTAGCAGCCTGGACATGATCATGCTCTAATGCTGTGAGCTGCTTGCATCCTCTCAGAAAACAAGTTCTTTGAAGATGCTGTTTTATTCGTCACCAACTCCTGGTGGAAGTGCCATTAAAACCATTAAAGCCATTAAAACTTGTATTGGATACATTTAGTTTGTATCACCTACATTTCAAGACTGCTACTACAAGGAAAAGATTTAGACATTTGAACTTCTTTTTCTCTTTCCTCTTTTTTTTTAAAAAAAAACAAGCTTGGTTCCCTTTTCAATTTTTAAATGTCTTAAATTGGATTGTAAGGAGGAACAGAGAAATAGAAATTGATGTGGACTTCCTGGGCCTGCCGCAGCCAGCTTTTGTTGCAGTCATGTGGTATACATATGCGACATGCAAGAACAAGAAGACTGGAAGCCATGACTGTGAATATATTTGCGGATGTTTGCTTTGAATTGTAATGCACAAGAAAAGAGTTGCTGCATTGCCACAGAGAAAATGTTCAGCTGAGGATTGTACTGGTCCTCCTGCTTTTTCAGGATTAAAACCTGAATGGTTTGCACAGCCTCTGCATAAAATCCATGCTCACAGGTCCTCACAATTACCATTCTACTTCACTTAGTTCTTGTTATCTTCTCCCTTCTCTCTCTTGCACACCTTCTCACCTTGCAGCCTAAGTTTTTAACTGTGAAAAAGAACAAGTATAAATATACGACCACATTAGCAGAAACAGAAATTATTATCAAGTTAATTAAGGAAAAAAAGTATTTTCTCAGTGTCAGTGCATGTGTAATTATTTTCACATGCAGAGAAGAGCAAGAAGAGGTAACATGCTGGAGACTGTTTCATTTGGAAAGTGCTTTGTTAGCTTTCAAGTAGGTTACACCTCATGTGATTTGGTGGAATTACTTTCCTTTTTTCCTTTTCATCCTGGGTAAGAGTAAAAATTTAAACACTATAAAGCATGTATGCTACAGAAACTAGGTTAGAGGAATTCTGTGATTATAGAAGTTCACCCAGCTTTTTTCCCCAATTAATTTTCAAAGCTTTTCAACAACCTTTGCTGGCTTGTAAATTCTTGTTCTCTCATTATTTACTCTGCTCTTCATGTATAACCTGCAACATATGTAAACGCTCTGACATACTAGGCTTACTTCCCATATCAGCTGAATCAGTCTCATGCCAATGATTTTGGTGGAGTCATCTTTGTTCAGGTCAGTGATGAATAGAAATCAAGCCTTTGTATACAGAATATTTGAACAAAAATGCATAATTGGGAAAAGAGGGCAACATATTAACAGCTGATTGCTTTCTAGTACTTTTGCCTTCCCACTGATTGCAGTGACAGCGAAGCTGATGAACATCTTGTTCAGTTATACCTGCTACAGGGGTAGAAAGCTCTGGGGTGGGTAGAAGTGGAGCTCTGATATAAGAACTGGCCCAGCTATCTCCTCCTGCAAACCTGACTCAGAGTACTCAGGCACAGAGATTAAAAACAAAATGTTTCTATTTTGGTGCTTTATCATAATTACCCAGGTTTGAAAACATTAGCCTAATTTTCTTACCCATATTGACAGAGGATTTTCCTGACCCCTAGGTCTTTTTCTAATTACAAATCCTTTTTTCCCCCTCTGTCTCCCTGCCCCCCCTTTTTTTTTTTTAATATAAAATAACATTAGAACATTCCTTTTGTGGAAAAGCATCTCTAGGATGTATACTAGTTCTCTTTTTATAGTCACATTTCTTTACTAGTACTAAAATTTTTTAAAAATAATACAAATATTCATCTTTTTGACATCTTTACACACAAAGCCCTTTAGAGAGGCAAGGAACTCAATTTTCAAACAAAAGACAGATTTTCAGAATGTCATTGCTTTGCACTTCTTCTTACTGGCCTCTTACAGGAAGCCTCTGTTTAACTTCAAGCCATGAAACACACATGCTTGCAAATTGCTTTGGAAAATTGTAGTCCCTTCAATGAAATTTTATCTGTATGGAGCACCTGTGTTGCGAATGAGTGGTTTAGAGGCCGCCTAAAGAATCATCGTCAAAGGTATTAGCAGAAAGTGATTTTAATAGAGATTTATAAAAGCGCAATTTAACAGAGTTCGATGGCAAGGTTCACTCTATCACTTACTACATGGATGAAGTATACAAAGGAAAATCGTGTTCTAATTGGGCTAGAATGATTAGTGCAGAGACCAAGGATGAAAAGGRTAWGGGAGACCCTCCCACTGAGTCACRAGGTTYAGAGAAGACCCRGCTGGATCCACTCTTAGTCTCAGACTTGGACAACAGTTTATGTCTAATACCAAAAGGGTAAGGAGACCCTCCCGTTGAGTCACGAGGTTCAGAGTAGACCCCCTTGCTTTCTGAACTCCTTCTCAGAGAGGAGTCGAGGTGCAGCTGGATCAACTCCTAGTCTCAGACTTGGTCAACGGTTTATGTCTGGTACAAAARGGTAAGGGATTATATGTGTTTAGCAGCAGCCTAAGGTTCATTCACAGTTTTAAGGTGGATCACAAGATTTTAGCAGCACTTAATAATTACTAGTTTAACATTTACAAAGTAAGTTAGTAGAGTCTACTACAATCACGACTTAATTACAAATTATGCTTACTATTAGTTCACACACATACACACAGACAGAAATATATATATATATATATATAAAAGGTACCTATTAAAAATTCCCCTCGAGTTCAGTGAAGAAATATTCATGTCAAATGTCTAGGCATTTTTTCACAATGGGTGAAGGGTTGAGCCTCGAGGAGTGAGGGTATCAGCCCAGGTCCCGTCGCCAGCTTTCGGCGATGGTCCTCTGATTATCGCAGACCCGAGAGGTCACGAGCTCTGAGAGGCATCCCACTCAGAGGGAGATGCTGGGCGCAGCCCACTGCGGTCCAGGAGAGCTCAAAGGGTCCCACTTAGGACCACCATTTATAGGTTCGCAAGATGATTGGCTTTAGTCATCTGTAAATTTCCATCCTGGCCACAGTCCGAGGTGGTAGTTACTAAAATTCCGAAGGTTTCAATATTGTTTCACTTAAGCTAAGACCCAGATAAGGGTATCAGGGGATGACACCTGGGCCGGGCAGTGGGAGTATGTTCCCAGCCTCAGCTATGCGGAGTTTGATACAGTCAACCGCCAGACTCAGTACACCAAGGCCAAGGTTCCATGGGAATTTCTGAGATCAACAAGCGGCCCAGGAGAAGGGGGGGAGGAATGCAACACCACAACCTGCAATTGGACATCTGAATGACTTTCTAAAGGTCAGTTTCCAAAGAACATGCTTTTTGTACCAGTACCTAAAAAACTATCTATTTTTAACACCAAAGTAATAAGTTTTTTCAATATATTACTTATGAAAATCTGGCTTCCATGAGAATTCACATTCTTCATATGGTTTCCTTCACTTTGCACCTGAAAAAGTGCAAGAAATTCTGATTGTTTGCCAAGTGATGTTGGTGCTGCTGGCACTTTGGAAACACAGGGAAATGTGATTCTTGTCTTAAGGCTCAGTGCAGCCACAGAAAATGGTTCAGACATGTCTAAATGCATGAAAGTAAGAAGATACTTATTTATAGGCTTAATATAATAAGTGTGCTTGAAGGAATGCTTTGGTTGCAAGTTGGGAGCAATTCCGTGCACGAAGAAGGAGATGTTTCCATTTCTCTAAGAAAGGATGGGAAAAGTTACCTGCTACAAAGCTGAAGTCCCAGGCTCTTAAAAAAACTCAGAATTGTTTTCAATAAACAGGTTTAGGATGCCAAATTTGGTGAAGGACAGTTTTTTCCCACCAGGACAGTTTCTCAACCCAGCCAAGTTCTAATCTGGAGGGTAGCAGTTTTCCCTGAAATCACTCACCAAGATGAGCAGTGAGCCACCAGGCTCATTTAATTCAATTTTGGTGCATATCCATGAGAGAACTTAATAGTTCTTCCAGCACAGAAAGGGAAATACCACCAGCAGTTGCAGAGAGCCAGAGGCTATGTGGCTTTTGGAGTAGCAGGGAGAAGTTAAATAGACTGGGAGCTGGCTGCAGAAAGAGGTCTCAGTGGCTTGGATATTGGGATGAAAGGCTCGTTGCTGGCACGAGAAACAATATGTTTCTGGCAAAGGGGGCTATAATTGCCATGAAAGAGCCTTGTGGGTGGCCCATTAAAAAGGGGGGTTACAGCTGGGTCTGAAGGAGGCTGGCAGAAGAGGGTTCCTGGCTGTTGAATTTGCCAGCCTGAGTATGCTTGTAGCAAGGCAATGACCTACAGGGAGTTGTCTGGACAAACTCCATCTCTACACCCAGCAGGCATTGGGCTGTCTTTAGGGCTGAATGAAGTATGGTGATTTTACATTGGTTGGTAACCATTTGTATACACAGAACATGAAAAGAATATTCCGCAGAAACAAAGATTGAGAAAGGGTACCTTCATTACAATAGGATCAAGTGAACACAGAGCAGTCCTGAGAAAGGCTTATTTAAACACATCTGTAATCCTCTAGGTACTAAGATTGCACAACCTCCTCAGACTATCTTTTCTAATTCTTTCTCACCTTAAAATTATAAAGTATTTCCAAATTTAAAAAAAAAAAATTGTGGCAAATTAAGCTATTTACTTGTTGCCCTACCCTCTGTGGACTTGGAGCACAAAAGAGAATTATTTTGCTAAGGAAAAAAAAAAAAAAAAGAAAGAACTGTTACAGGATTGGAAGGTTTTTCATGTCTTTCCTCCCTTGTTTAGTTTGTTTATATGTAGGCTAAATATAACCATATCTTTCCAAACTTTTTAATGGGTCCTGTTTTCCAAAGCTCTTTTTTGCTGGCTTTCTCTAGATTTTCTTTGATTGCATCTTTCTTAAAACACGATGGCCCAACTAAATATAGTACACCAGCTACGTCATGACCAGTGCCAGATACAGCAGAACAGCAACCTTCCAGACAACACAAAATGACATATGCCTTTTTACAACAGCATGACATGGTTGATTCAGAGTTAGTCTGTGAAGCTTTCTAACTTCTGGGTACTTTCTGCGTTATTGCTGCCAATCAGTTAATGCTCTCTTCTGTATTAAATCCCCACATGCAGTATATTGAATTTCACCTTTATTGAAATTCAACTTTTTTAAATCAAATGATTCTTCAGACTGTTAAGATCATCTTCAGTGAACCCTGCCTGCCATCTTCACTCACTCAGTTTTTATTGAAAGTTCTTTCATCGAAACTATTAAAAAATATTGAAGAATACTGAGCACAGGACAGAGCCCTAGAGAACCTGATGTAATAAGAAATGGTTGACAAATAGCTCTGGAGCAGATCTGTGCTTTTAGCTGTGAACCTGCCAAAACCATCATCTATACAAGACTTCCTTGAAAGAGTGCCATGCGGAAAGATCTCAAAGGCCAAAAGTCAAGATACGTCCCCCTGCTGCCTCTCTCTCTGTACGTGTCATGATCTTCTCTGGAGAAGAAAGGAATTGCAGTGAATGAATATGTTTAATTCTTGATAAATTAGTCATCTTTTTTCTTATTACATAATTATCCTTTAGATACTTTAGATACTTACAAACTGCTTTTAATAATTTGCTTTTGATTCTTCCTGGCCATCAAAATGGTGTATCTTTATAATTCCATTCTACCCTTTTCAAAATTGGAAATATCTTTGCCATCAGGTTCCCTTGGCTTCCATGATTTCTTCAAGAAAATTGCTGCAGGGTTGGGAGTTGCTATAATATACTCCACCAGGACCTCCCAAATTTGAGAATATCTAAAATATTCAAAGGTTTTTGAGCCTGGGTTCTTACTTCTGTTTTTCATTCTTATTATTTTAACCATATAGGAGAACTAATTTTTTGTGATATTTGAAATAAAGAAGACTTTTAACTTCTCAGCCTTTTTTCACCTGTTACTTTCTCCCCTTTCCTCATAAGTATTGGGCTCATTCTTGTCTTTTCCTTTCCTTCACTTCTAAGATACAATTATAAGTTTTTCTTCTTGTCTATTTTCTCTTGTTAGTCACCTAAACTGAAACATTCCATTGTATGCTCTCAAACAGTTGATTTTTTAATAATAATTTTAACAGTAATAATGTGTCTCAACTAGTTCAGCCTCCTGGCTCAATTGCATCATTACAGCTTGCTTCTACTTTTATCCTTCCCCAGAGCCTTTCAACAAATAGGCCTCTGGTTTCTTGGAAGCCATCACATTAAGCATATTCATTTTTGATATATTACATTGTTATGTATGTTGTGTTTTCAGCCTTTACTATTTAATCTGTTGCTCAGGTACTTGCATGAAGGCTATCTAAGGAACAGGAGATTCTTGTGTCATAAGAAGGTGGTCTCATAGATTATGGTGATTAGTCATCATAAAATCATAAGCACACTAAAAATTTAAATAGTAAAATGTGTATTGCTTTGCAACTTGCTTCTTAAGCAAAAAGAGAACTCCAGCTATGTTGAACATCTCGGCGCACACTGGAGAATTACTTTCACTGTAAGCTAAATAACTTCCTGCACAGTGAACCAGTCCTCTTTCTCTTCTGTTGAGATTCCCATTCCCGTGAGGAAGGAGAGCTGAGTGTCTTTTGTATTTCCCTGTGCCCTGTGCTGAACAGAAAGCCTAAGGTCTTGCCTGGTATAAAGGAACTGAAATAAGTAGACAGTGTATGCAACGGTGGCTTCTGGGAATGGTTTCAGGACTTTGTATTTCCTAGTTGTTTTGTGCTTTTTTGTCAAAGGGTAAACATTTCAAGCTAAATTATTCAGAAGGGATTTAGGAGGTGTTTTCTTTAAGTTCTGCTGAATACAAATGTGTGGAGAGAAAGAAAAATCAAGCATTCTGCTTTGGTTTTGTGTTTTTGTTCACTGGTTACACTGAGATCTTTGAGGAGAAGGATTGTATAGATGTGTGGGGTAATCCAGTTCCCTCTCTTCCTGAGTAGAGTTTTCATAGGAAGCCACTCCAAACCGCTACTCGAAGAGGGCTATCTCAAGCCTACTAAAGGAGAGAAAAGAAAAATCCTGGCAAATGAAAAGCCATGATAAAATCTGAGTTGACTCTGCTACCAAGACCAGTATGCTAGCAACATTTCTTCAGCAAATAGAAGACACTGAGTACTTTCCAGGAGATGGTATTATGGAAAGGGGTGGCATATTTTAGCAGTGCAATCCCAGCACAAGGCCTCAGAGTGCAGAGTGAATTCACCTTCCTGAAAAAATATTTTCTTTACAAGTGGGTGGAGGGATGTACCTTAAAGTATAGGGTAGAAATTTAAGTAGGAGACATGTGCTTCTGGATTATCACACTGACAATACAATGTATGCATACACATAGATGCTTGTAATTTAAAAAAAAACCAGCATCAGTAATTTCTGTAACCGTGACATGCCCCAGCACACATATTCTGCATGAAGCCAGAAGAAAGCCATTTGACCCCAATAGAGTGAAGCCTCCCCCAAGGGCTGCTGGAAATGCCATTTTCCAGACTAGTGCTTCCTGCAGTACACAGGAGCAGATGGCCAGCCAGTGCCCTGGGATATGACTTACTGTAAAACAAGGCCTTGACTATGTTTCATTACTGTAAAGGCTCAAAAATTGAAATATGTGCGTTTTGACAAACTTACGAGGCTGCTTACATAGGAGGTGAGTAAGAGGGGAACAAAAGTTGTTTCTTGACATCTCAGAAAGGAGACAAAATTACAAGATACTGTGCTCTCTGGGCATACTGAGGACTTAAGGCTTGGTTATGCTAAGTAACCCGCTGAGCCTACATGTCTTGAATTTGGTTGAATAACACCAAATGCTCTTAGCAGGGTCACTGTCTTCCTTCAGTGTGCACACAATGTAATTTGGGTAGTGGAAGAAATAGTAACCCCCAGAAAGCTATGCTCCCCATGGCACACTGTCCCCAGGACAACAGTGGGCTGCCTCCTTTTGAGATTGGGCCTTTTGGTACTCTGGCATTCAGCCACGCTGAGCATTGTTCCTCTCGTCTGTTATTATGGGTTTGGCCTAATTCCATGTGATACGGAAGCATGTGTTTACCTTTAAACATGTGAACGATTATGCTGACTGCAGTACAGTTACTCTTTAGCAACTGATCCCAGGACAACAATTCTGTTCCAAAGCAACACATTGTTCCAGATATTTTTATAATGATATTCTTTCATACTTCACAAAGTCGTAGGTGGCAAGGTACAGGCATGCACAAGAAGTTGTGTACATACTGGCTTTCGACACTTGAGGTCCAGGTTTACATCCCTGTCCTCTGTCCCAGCATGATCTGTGATGTTTCAGGGCAGAGTCTTCAAGCTAGGACAGCTATTTCTGGGTAGGTTTCAGGTATGCAACTGTGAGAGACTTGTTTGAAACCTTCTTGACATTAACGCTATTAAAATAAATTTCAGTACTGCAAGGGAGCACTACCTTTCCTGTGCTTAAAATTAAGTACATGCTTAAGAACTTCACTTATCTGGAGCTTGTGAATGAGAGTTCCCCAAACTAACAATTAATGGGAGTGAACTACTTATGACAGAGCTCCAATACAAAATGTAGCATCGAAAGATAAGGATGAGCTTGGTGTACAAGAATGGAAATACAATTAATTCTCTTTATGATATATCCTTTGTGGATTTTTATCATAGGCCTGAAATGTTGCGACAACCTTGGAAGAATTTTAGGGATGTCCCCAAGGAAGCAATGAATTCCTAATTTGCATAGACAGGGACAGAGGTAAGGAGAGAGGAAGACCCAGCTGCGATGCATGACTTTTGATTCTTGAAATTCCTCTCCAGAAGTCAATGGGGAGACATGTCAGACATGAAAGCTTTGCTGGAGGCAAGTTAGAATTATGTTTTGCTGTTTTGTTTTTCCCTTTGCCACTTTGTTTCCAACACTGATATTAAGAATTTAAGATTTTCCTTTGCTCGAATAAGCTTGCATTAATTTTCCCCATCATCTTTCCAGTGCTAGAGTTGAGGCCAAGGGAAGCTGACAAATTCAGCTCACGTTCTGTCACTGGAGGTAAAGTCTGCAAGTGTCAGTCTAATGCTCCCCCCATGAGGTGCACCCTGACACGGGGCTGAATGCTCTCAGCCAGGCTGGAAGGGTCAGCCGGGGCCTGGGAGTGCCAAGTGCTGTATTGAGAAAGATGTTCTGGCAGGCACAGAGAACACCCCTTCTTCCAGGAGCAGGTAACAAAGAGAGACCCCTCACAGCAGACCCCCGGGGAACCTTTCAAACCAGTCCATGGCTTCAAGGGAAAATGCAGCAGCTTTCAGCACAGGAGAGAAGGTTGAAACTAAATTAACCAACAGAAAATGTTGGACCATACTGATTTGTGAGATTGTGTTTGAAAAAAATATTTACAAACCCTTTCTGCAAAGTTGTTACTACTGTAAAATATTCAGTAGACGGTGTTTTCATCAGAATTAAGAAAAGAGGCAGCTTCTTTAGTCTAATAATTTCCAGGGAATTAGTTCTCTAGTCAACCCTTTGACCTGAGATCTCTGCTTTTAAAATACTAGTCTGTGCTACCTATTCTGAAAGGTATCTAGTAGTTTGCTCACTCCAGGAGGCATTGCAACCATGCTGTTGTTTTTTATCACTTCAGTCCGTAAGGCTTCTCTCTGCGCTGTCAGACTCATGCCTCGGGAAAGTCACCAGGGAAACTGCTTGGAAGTCTGCTTATAACCCAGACCCAGGCTTTGGAGTAGGTCATTAATGCTAAGGAGCAGGCTACCAGGGTGTAATGTTTTCACAGAGATTCTCCATAAAAGAACAGAATACAGRCCATAAAAATATGTATTACAAATGCTAAAGTAAGGTGTCTGTTACCTGACACTTGTGCCTAGACTCAGCTTACTTTCTCCAGACACATCCAAGCTAGACGATAGACCCACCTGTACACAGTTCATCAAATTATGATTGGATTTGTCATTTGACTGTTACATCTCTTTCCTCTTCCCCACATAATCCTCTCCCAGTTGTGAGCCATTCAGCAAGGTTTTGTGTATTTTTCTAAGCCACAAAATGCCCCATATAATTTCTTYGCCTAACAAGCGTAGGACAGTGCGCTTGTGAAATGCCATGTCTTCTCTATTCCACATGGAGAAAAACAAAAAGCTCAAACCCAACCTACAAGGCTGTTTGTGTAATAAGATGCAGTAGGTAAGAATCATGACAGCTGAGAAAGAAAAGCAAGAAACCAAGTAATGCTAAATGTAGAGAGCCATTTGTTTGAAACGTTTGGAACGACCAATTTGTACTCATATTTCACTATGAAGTGCAAGCAGCTCTTGGAATAAATTATGAACGTGAAAGCCTGTGAAGAAGTATTTACTGCAACCTAAAACCTGATATTCTTCTCAGATTTAAAAGGTAAACAAGATGTGGGGAGAGTTGCTATTTTTTCCTGCAAAATAGGTGACAATTACACTGACATTGTTTTACAGCTATTGTTGGATTCTTTTTTAGGTTGGTAACAAAACAACAGATGCAAAAGATAAGAACATATTGGAAGAGACTAACACAGGAATGCATAGCTCCTCATGTTCCCAGGTCCTTTAAAATGTTTATACTCCACTCTAATGGGAAACAAAATGTACAGGAGGAGAGCGCATTTCATTACAAGGAACTCAAGGGGGCTGTCTGGGTATTCAGCCCCTTGTTAAGGCAGGGTTAAAATAGAAACATGAACACTATACTTTCTAAATACAATGGTGTGAAATGTTTTCACTTGGGATGGTCTCAGACCAGATATCACCAATACTATCAAAAGGAGAATCTCCTGAAGAGCTTATCTGATATTTTGTGTTTGCACTCRTGTGCTCTTCTCTTTTCAACCCTTTTGCCCAATTTAGGCAAATCATTTAAAATAGAAAGTGGTATATGAAAAAGTGCACATCGTGCAGTAAAATAAACACTATCGCCATTCTAAATCATGGGGACAAAGGTGGAAACCAGACTGCAGAAAACTGCAGAGTGCATTGAAAGTACTTTTAAGTAAAGCCTTTCAGAGACACTAAGAACTGTCAAAACAAGCAAACCAACTTTATTTGGAAGAGATGGAAAGCAACTGTGCAGAAGGAAACCTATGCTTTTCTGTAGAAGAGATTCAAGTGCAAAACATAGGACCGAAGCGACTGGTGATTCCAGCTTGAAAATGGGAAGTATAACAAGTGAAAAGGCTTAGGTTAAAATAATGGTGCCCAAGGTACAGGTCTTCCAAAAGGTCCTAATTAAGCAAAAAAGACTGCCCAAGAATATTAGCATCAGGAAACTGCTCCAGTAACCTGAGTACCCTGACAGTGTAATTGATAAAATATTAAACTGGTATTTTTAATCCAACAGCAGTCCAGGTTAAGTCATGAATTTGTGAGTTAAGCATGCGTTACTGAAACATCAAAACCCAAATTTTATTCACAAAATATACACTCACAGAGAGGTTATCGTACATAGAGCAAGCACACACCTACTGAAAGTAGGCAGCCGTGCATGCAAAATTACCTCCTGTCTGTGCAGTGCAAAGGAGCTACTTAGATCCCTTCTGTGTTTAATAATGGGGCTCAAAGGAGAGACAGCTTGGATACTGTGTATTGCTAATAATTGATAAAGGTGCACTGGAGCCTGCATAACTAACTGTAACAGAAAGGGTTATAGCAATGCCTGTGAGCAACTACAGCAAAAAAAAAAAAAGAGAACACTGAGCTGTGAAAAATAGTTCATGCTCCTTTTCTTTAAGGCTTTTTCTTACCATCCTAATTAGACATGTGCAAATAATTGATTTTTCAGTTTGGTGGCTGAACCTAAAAAATACTTTCTAATTTGTTTCAGGTAAACCCTGAACTGATTTCTTTTCTTTTTGCCAACATAAAAAGCAGCAGAAACAATATTTGGCTTTCAAGTACTTTTTACATTTATGAAAATGATTTATAGCTGTTTTTTTTCTAAATTAAATAGGATTTGACTTCTGCAAGGAATAATCATTAAAACCTTTATTTAAAAAAAATTTGGAATTTGATCAAAAAATCATTATTTTTTAAAACAAAAAATTTGTTTAAAAACAAATTATTTTTTTCTTAGACCTAAAACTTCTCCTCTCATGTGAGGTTTTTCCCCATTCTAATTTGAATGCAGGCACAATCTCCATTGTGAAAAGCCTTTATATTTTTTTTCCCTAGTTTCACATTATTGGACTTAATTCTGCCCTCATGTAAATGGGGCAATGTAGCTATCACAACCACAGGGTCCTGAATCTGCAAAGCACTTATGTATGTCCTTAATGATAAGGAACCTGCATTTGTATTTCTTTCTTGAAAATTGGGTCAATTAAAAAAAAAAAAAAAATTAGCCAAACATCATTTCAGCAGCTTACTCCTGCATTTGTGTGTCCCCCCATCGGTGTCTGCGATAAGTATAGTAACTCTTCTTCCAGATTTTCCAGAATCTTGTCTGGCCTGTTAGGGATCCTCACAACACACGCTGAGGGAGAAGTGATGGAGGGCAGTCTATAAGTTCCCAATCCACACTGCTGATTCCTGAACTGAGGAGCCCTCGGGGTGCTTCTGATCTCCAAGGTCTAGATCCACACTTTTGCCACAAACTGCTTTTATCTTGGGGTGATCCCTGGCTGTGTACAGCTCTTCCCACACTGATTATTGTGTGGAGGAGATCCAGGCATATGGGCTAGATGAGCCCCAAGGAAGACTTAGGTCAAGCTCTCAGCCCTTGTAACTGGGAGAACCAGGATCCCTGAGTTTTCCCACAGTGCAAAACTTCAGCAGTTGAGGAGCTGTGGACCATTCCCATCCCGCCATCGCCCCAGTAGTTAACCCCTTATAAAAAAAACAGGAGATGCACAGTAATCGATTGTATCAGAAAATGAGGAAAATTGTCTTTGTCACTTGGGCAAAATCAATAAACTGAAGAACAGGAGAGAAAAAAAAAAAAGAAAAAAAATCATCAAACTTCTTTAGCAATCTTGGCTACCACTTGTATCAACAGTTGCCAGGGCTTTTTAAGAGGGATAGTGATTGCCATACTGCTTCAACAAGTTGCCTAACTTTATATTCTTTCAGTTTCTTTACACTTTTCCTTATTTCAGTTACACATGAATTGCAGCTAAAGACAAGAGTAAAAACATTTCCTCCTATTTAGGGTGTGCTAGAGGAAGCTCAATTCAGGAGATTAAAATCACAGCCAGATCCAGAGGCCTTTGTTAAAACCTGCTTTTGGAGAACCCTGACCCCTGCTGCTGCCTCTTTTCTGAGAGCTGTGCCACTGCTCTTGGCAAACTGGGCCTCCTCTCCTCTTCAGAGGATCCTCATTGGATTCAGACTAGGAAATCCTTGTTCCCGAGTGGGGAATGAAGCAGTCCTTGCCATCTGCTCTGCCAGCTCTGTGGGTAGCTCCTGTTTCTCCTTTCTGTCTGTTCAGGCTCAGGCCTTGGAGCCCGTGCTCCTAAGCGGAGAGGATCCCCGCAGCTGTCCTGTGCTTGGGTCAGCTCAGGTTCCTGGTCCCAGAACCAGTTGCTATTCAAATGACAATATACGCCTTTCCATTCTCAGTCCCAGCTGAAGTACAGCTTTTGCCCCTTCCTTCCAACTGTTTACTGATTTCCCTCCCAGGCATTTAAAATTTGGGGATCCCACCGATGCACAAATGTTAGAATCCCAGCAAAAAGGTCAATCCGCCAGGCAGAGGTTTCGCCATGCGTGTGCACACCTCTCTTCATGTGCAATCGTGAGGGAGCAGAACAAACAATGCTGCAGTGTCTGTGCATACCCAAATGTTCCCAACGTTTGAAGGTGATGCAATATTGTGGGAACTGGCTTGGTCACAGAAAAGAGACTAATCCAGCTGAGTCATACTGGCATATTGTGAAGCTACAGATTTCCATCCGTTCTGTCACATCACTTGACTTAGACTGGAAGATGTCTGGGTCTGTTCTCCATGACAAAAATCTTCACAGCACCGAGACAAAACACTGGACTTTGCTTCCCACAGCGCGAGTGTCTGCATGTATTTGCAGATGACATTGATTACATATCTGGTATTGGCCTCCACGTCTTACGCCGAAATAGTTTTTTCCAAGCATGCGCTTACAATGCATTTAAACAGCCTGGTTATAGCCTAACATGTATGTGGAAACCTCACAGGAACAGAAAGTAAATAGCAGGTAGAGGAAGCCTGACTCTGGTGAAGTCAGGGCAGTATTTAGGAGGGAAAGAGTCCTGGAAATTAGTCTCTATTCCCAACATTACTTGCACATTTTGTCCAATAAGTGCAGGCAGCACAGGCAGTAGTAGCATGTGGCACAGCAACGAGGGCACAGGACCTGCCCTCCCTCTCCTTACAGAGCCTCTGTACCATAGGACCACACAGTCATGTCACCTCTCAATTAGTCTCTTTTTCACACAGACTCCTCTAAGTGGTAAAAGTCTACATGTACATGTCTACATGTGAGCTAATGTCTGAGCTCCCACTATAGTCAGCTCTATTCATTAGCCTAAAGATAGGCACCTACTGCTGTTTGAGACACCCTTGGGTCTCTGAGGTGCCTGCACCGGGCTAGCAGATAATGAATCAGGACTTACGGTAGTTTGGCGGTGAGCACTCCACAACACCCAAAATAAATGCCCAGATGTGTTTAGACAACTGAATCCCATCCTAGAGATCTAGATGACACAGACAGTGGAGAAGAGAAAGCATCTCAACTGACTAAACATAGGTCAGCTTAAAATCAGCTTAAAATCACTTTAGTCTCTTATGAGCTGTTGACTGAATCTACACTGATTCTTTTGGGAGCTTCAACACCTAGTTAAGGTTTATAAGTGGACGTCTAGGTTTAAGTGTCTTAATCTGAGAGCTGTGACTTGACCCTATGAATCTATTGCCTTTTTTTCACAACAGCTTTTCTCTGGCAGGTAGGACAGCCCAAGCACTTAAACTCTATGACTGAAACTACATTGGCAATTGAATTTAGAGCCATACAGGCTTAGATCCGAACTACTAGCTAATTTAGGCAAGCTAGGCTGTCAGAATCTAGCCATTATTTCTGGATGCTGCAAAATCTAAAATTGTTTATTAGATTTATAGTAAATATGATTAGATGATTTTAGAGCAAATGGGAAGAGCTGTCTGTGAGACTTCTGACTGAGCAAAAGGCTGGGTGCCAACATTTAACTGAAATTTCTGGCAGAGGTAAAAAGACTTGTATTTAGTCAAAGCCGCTCATTCGAAACTGTCACATTATAACCAGCTGCTGTTACTGTCTCATGGCCATTTGGTAGTGCCCATATATAAAGATCCCAGTCTAGTTGCTGCAGAAGGAGGTTCTATCATTGCAAAGAGTCCATTCAGCTCCCTCACACRTAGTTTTTGAAAGGAGGCCAAAGAGAGACCTGTCACTAATGCTTTTACTCACCCTTGCAAGTAAGGCCTGAGCCACATTCACTGGACATTGTGTAAGGGCAAGAAATGTATCTTCCCAAGGTGTTTAATGTATTTCTTCAACTTTTAGATTGTCAGTCTGATAACCTTCACTGGAAAATCAATGCACATAAAATGAATCCATAAATGAATGGCAGCAGCATTAAAAGAAGCAGTGTCAAGAGACTGAGAGAAATTTCTGACAAAAATATCTGTGAGTTCTAAAAAGACAGTTGAAAAGACATCAGAGGGGCAGGGAAAATGAGATCTTTTCTACCAGTTCTGACTACAACTGTAGTGAGAAAATTTCCCCTGACACATAATAATTCTGGAGAAAAATCAGCTCTACATATCTAAGCAGTTGTACCTTGAACTCTTTTAATATGATGGCAAGCATTTTTTGCAGGTAAAGATGCAAGGTAGAAAAGTAAAGATTTTTAGCATGAAAATCTGTGGCTTGTTGCGAACAGACTAACATTGTTGTAGGAGAAAATTATAATTAATTTGCAGAATTCTTTTCTGAAATAGAAAGACTTTATTCTACAAGTGAATCTTCATAAACTAAGTGGTTCATCTCGTTATCTGTAAATTTAGCTATCTGTAAATTCAACTCCCACTTCCACTGCCTCCTCAAAGGGCTTAAATCTGAAAAAAATGTAGAACTGAAACTAACACACAAAAACTGTAGTAGGGAAAAGAGTGACAAGATTAAAAGGGCAGATGAAACCATGCAAATCATCAATGAAATACAGTGTCTTAAGCACAGATTACCCAGACAGCTATATGGGATTTGGGGAGTTCACTATAGGGCAAGCTCAGCCTCGTCCCCCAGAGTGGGGAGGTAATTGTAGGGGCAGCACCTACAGGTAAGCTTGGACCAAGCACGTTTAGAGACTGGCAGGCACTCGTGATGGCCCAGGCTAATTGCTTTCAGGTCTGTGTCTCCTGCAAAGGACTTGCCTGCCAGGGGAGAGGCCCTCTTCACTGAAGCAGCCAGAAGTTATGAGCTCCAGAGGAGCAAGGTAAGGGTGACAATGGAAATTAAAAACTTTAGTGAAAAAATATCTATGAGCCAGGCAAACTGGAGAGGAGAAAAGAGTTGGGAGAAGAACTCGATCATGAATTATAAATAACAGAGAGACAACTTAACTGCATAAGACTCAACGACAAGCATCAGTTTTACAGGAAAAAGATGTTTTCAGGACAGGAGCACTCCTGTAAGTCATGGGTCAGTGCTGGATGTGACAGGAAAGAAGCGAGTTTCTTGTTCTGAAACCTTGTTCTTGCCTCTGCCTAAGCCCTCTTCACGACATAACAGTAGGAAAGAGCTGTTAAGCGTATGAAACAGCTGCTGCTCTGCTTTCTRCTGTCTCACACGGCCCTTTGATCACCAAAAAATATAAGCAGAGGCCCAGGTTCATTGCTAAGCAACAGACTGCTTAAACACATGCCTAAATTTAAGTGTGTGACAAAGTTCTGTTCATGTTAGTAGGACATAAGCTTGTAACAGTTTAAATCCACGTGAGTGTTTTGCTGAAGAGTGATGGGGGATGGAGGTGGTTGTGTGAATCCTCTGCCCGGCATCACCAATGTCAGAAGAGAGGTCACATGAAGCTAGAGAGCCATCAGACTTTAGCTGCTTTCTCAGTCTCAGCCATTGCCGGTTTGTTCCTTTTCATTCATTTTCTGCAGCAGTTACTGAGTTTCGCCTTCCCATAACACAGGTATGAATTAGGGAGAGGTGGAGCATGAGTGAAACATGAGAACATAACACCTGAAGGGATCACTGGATCATCTAATCCCATTACCACCATCATGGGACACCATGCACTAGTCTTTCAACATCAGGAAGGCTCTACAGAACGTCTTCTCCCATGCCAAAGTCCTGGCTTATAGGACAGAATATAGCATCTTCCCCTTGCCCAATCTAGGAGATTCATTTCTTTGTCTCTGCAGCAATTCAGCTCAAGTCAGCAGGTGGTAGGCTGGTTTAGGCTGATGAACTTACCTCAAGGAACACTTGGGAGCTTGTATTCGCAGTCCGTTCTGAAATTACAGCCCATAAAAAAGAGGGGGAAACTGAGAATGTTGTTCCCTGTCTGATTGACCGATGGGAAGACTGACACAGAGAACAGTGTTAAAATGTTTCTCCTACTAATAAAAAGAGAGGATGGGACAGAACCTACTTGGAGCCTTCTTGCAGTCTTATCACAGAAGAATAAAAACAGTGTGAAAATCCCAGTCTGACAGGTTGAGGATTCATTTAAGGGCAAGTATGTGATACTTTCTTTTTCATCCTCCTCTAAACATTGCCTTGGCTATCAGTTTATTTCCAACGTCAGTTTTATTCACTAAAAAACATTTTTTTTCTGCATTTAGATTCCTTCTTCAGGTCCCCTTCTTCTGCAAGAAGCGTGAATGACCCAATTTTTATATGTAAGTATATATGTATATGTGTGTGTGTATATATATATAAACAATATATACAACATATACATAAATATATGCATTTACACAGCTACTTACTTTCGAAACAGACACCTGAGAAAAGGAAATACGGGATCTTGCTGCTGTAGGACTTATTCTTCCTTGCCCAGTATTATCCCCACTATTTGTTACATTCACTTCTCACAGCACTGTGAAAATGAGTTTATAAGCATTTGGGACCTGAGAAGTGCAGTTCTGTTCAATCTCTCAAATCAATAGTTTTAGTTGCTGCTTAAAATCTGTAAAGGAATCAGTTGCTATAACAGCCACTGAAATTGTGTTAGAAACTTTGGGAAAAACTAACTGACCCGTGATATAAAGGGATCACACAAGTTCACAGTTATTCTATTCATTTTTACTAAAATCTACTAGGGAAATGTATAAAGACTCTTAAGAGGCAGCAAGGTGATGGCATTGACAGCCAGCTGGGTTCTGGGCAAGGACCTTCATGGCTGGGAATGGCACCAGGGCTTTGCCAGCTCTTCTTCAAGAGACAGGAAGARCAAGAAATGCAAAATCTCCCACAGATGGGATTCCTCACACCTCACTTCAGATGTCTATTATGTAAATGCCTATGTTTGAGGTAGCTATCCCCAGGTAATTTTACCTGGAGGTAAAACATCTTTCCATTGCCAGATACAGCGATCAGCCTGACTCATCAGATCCAAGCAATATGTAATTATATAGGCTAATTGCGGTTGCAATTTTCTCCAGTTGTAACTTTGTTGTTTTAAAGTTTGGAGATCTTTTCGGTTTACTTGAACCACACCTGCTCAGAGAGCAATTCTAAAATTTTGCCTCATGCTTTTTTTACTGACATAATGATTATAATTATCACCCCACTTCAGTTAGCAATGTTTTTGATGTGGCTTCTGAGGGCTCAAAGTTGACTGCACAGGGAACAATATTCCTTCCAAAAATGCTGATTCTGACTTATGTAAAATATTTCACACAAATGTGAATGTCATTCTGGAACCATCACTCTCCTCTTGCAAGTAGAAGATATGTCTGATAAATCTCAATAAAAAGAACAGAGTAGCTCTGATCGAAGCTAACCACAACGTAGCAGAAACAGTTAATTTTTCCCTCTACTTTCAGCACAATTCCAATATGATCTAATACTCACCTCAACAGGTCTGAAATACATTTTGTCTTGATCAAAGGCAAAAATTTTATTTTCATGTCATCATTTCAATTTTTATCTTATACTAAACAATAATGTGTATTCTACCATAAAGTTAAAAACAATTACTGTGCTTTATTGAAAGTAGACATAGCRTTGGAAGTAAGCAGTTTAATCTTATCTAAACAAACCATTTTTTATGTATGAAGATGAAATGTCTCAAGAAGACTGATCCAAATTTTTCATTTTTCTAGAATTTTGAAATATTTGGCTTCTTATGCCATTTCATATCTCAGAGTTCCTTCAGAAATGGAAATTCAGATGAAGCCTGGTGAAGTTTCATGGGGGAAAGAAATATTCAAGTACTCTGAAGTTTACTCAAATTCAGCTACAACCATTTAGATGGATTGTGAAGAATTATTCTTCCTAAAAACTGGATGATTTTTTAAATTTTTGTCATTGTGGCACTCCATTAAAAAAAATCCATATGACACAAACCAAACAGACACTTGAATTATTATTACTGAGAAGACACAAAAAATCCTGTGCTTTTTGCACAGAAATAAATGAACAGATAGTGCTTCATTCAGGTCTTCTCTCTGAGTCTCTCAGCATGACTTGGAAAGCTAATAAATTTAAGCCCCAGAAAGATCAACCCATTATTGGTATTTTCAGTAACTTTAGAAAATGGTAATGAAAAATCAATTAAATGGAAGCACTCAAAACAAAGTACTTAGATGTTATCTCAGACTCCAATTATAAAGACCAAAGAGCAAAACCTTCCAGCAATCATTAGCATCACAGGAGATCTTTTTACTAAGCTCATTTAAAACCTAGATGTGCACCTAAATCCCTTCTCATGAAAAACATCTTCCTTCTGTCTAAAATTTCCCAGAAGTATAAATGTTGAGGCACTGGTGTGCAAATGGAGCAATTAAAAGGAAGATTAAAAGAAATTTAAAGAATACATTTCCTTCATAACTGTTCTTATAACTGCCCTGAAGTTCCTCTGAGTCTCATTTGACTTCCCCAATGAATTTTTCGTCTTATTCTAGTATCAACATCAGTCACAATCTCTCCCTGCAGAGTAACACATATAGTCTCAGGGAAAAGAAGGGCAGACAGATACAGAGCCTCTTTTAAATCAAGCCAGAAATCTTGTGAACTAGTTATGCATTTTGTTTTCCTTCTTGCATTCCCACAGCCATAGGGAAGACACAGCAGGTAAAGAGGTACTGACTGCAAAGAGAAAAATATCACAAAGGTTATAAACTACAGTTAAGCCATGTAGTTCTCATGAAAGTCAGGTGTATTTAAATAAGCAGAACTCACATTTATTGGAAAAAAATAGGGTTTGTTTTTGGTATTTTTTCCCAAAGGCAATTTAGGACTTTGCCTTTTTTTACTGAGTGTAACATAATAAACAATTGTTTTGAAGATTGGAGTGATCACAAGCAGTTTATAGACATAGGCAATTTTGCTGAAACAAAATATGAGGAAAAATACCTATATTTGCCCAAAAGAACGGCCTTATTTATTTGAAAATTAAATGGCTTAAATCTTTGAGGTGTTACGTGAGCTCTCACCTTCCTAGATTACAGCTGTATGCAAGGAACCCAGAACTGACCCATCCTGAGTTTAAAAGTTCTTGTAATTTGGACAACTCTGCTGCTGCTGAACCAGTTTGATCAATATGATCTCTACAGTTGTCTCATATACAAGTTGCAGTTAATGGAAATAGAAAGGTCAGCACAGTTAGGATTTTATTGCCAAAACAGCTTCCCAGCTTTATTAGCCAATAATAAAAGGCGGCAAAACACCTTCTACCACCTTTGATGGCCCAAACCCTACATCCCACCCTCTAGGAAAGGACCCAGTCACAGCAATATATGTTTGATTTCTCCTACTTGGGTCTGGATGCTGAGGCAAGGCGAAACCTTCACCTCACGTAGGGTGCAGCAGCTCATCTCTGACGGGCATAAATTTTCAGAACACCTGAGGTTCAATGCTCAGCACCTGCAGTTGTCTCCCTTTCACTTCAAAGTCACACTGACACTGTGGGCTGTCAAATGTTTGATTTGTATTCAGCAGCCTTATTTAATCGCCTTCAACTGCTTCTATATTAACAACTGCATAGCCACTCTTCCCTTAGACAATTAAACCAATGGTGCCTAGGGAGTGCAGAGGAAAAGAGAGTTCTCCAGCTGTGAACCAGCATAAGATAAATAGAGAGAAACAGGGAGAGAAACATAGTGCTAAGCCAGATCACGCTCGGAATAAACTATAAAATGTCTGCAAAAGGCTTAAGAAGATTTAAGAACCAAGGAAAATAATAGAAAGAATAAACTACAAAATAATCTACAAAAACCTGTCAAAGAAGCAAAGTTCAGTTCCATTACGCTGTCCACTATTGACAACACTGTGCAATCCAAGCTAGCATACTGAAAGTCTTAGTGCCTAGAAAGAAAGTCAATATGGAGTGAAATCACCTTATCCCTTTGTCAGTTCTGGAATTGCTATAGTTCAGCTTACGTAAGGCCCATAGCTATTTTATACTGACTGGCAGCAAATCTTAAACCATCCAGAAGTTAGATGTGAAAAGACATACTAAGTTATAAAATCCATCTGCTTATTTTTACAGGATCATTTCCTAATCTATTACTCTTCATCAAACGGATTACAAACTATTGTCTTACGTGACTTTGAACTCAAAATCAGTCTGTGTTTTTTGAACATTTAGGAACATGTTTTCTGTATAAAAGCAGCAACATGAGATTGATTACCTTACTTTCTAAATGTATGGTATCTTACAAGCCTTTAAAGAAAACCAGAAGAGCCATTTATTCCAAATTGCTTGATGGAAAATTGACCTCAACACTGTTTTGGTTCCAAGACTGGAYTGAATCACATTTCATGCCCTCCGTACCTTCTAGATTGTTTATTTAAAACTTTCAAGGGTTTGTACATTGGTTCGAAGATCTTCCATTTCCAAACTGCAGCTGAATGAATGGACTCAGAGTGCATCTCTGTACTGAGCTGTTCTTCTGCTCCTTTGCCAGCTGTAGATGGAGCACAATGCAGTGTCTTCTCAGGCGCTTCTACCCACTCAGGATGGGAGAACAGAAATACCATGTTCATGATAACCCAGTAGCAAGTCATAGTAGTTTGTGAGGCGAAACATGACATGCTAAATGCCCTTCAACCCAATTTGTTTGTGGGTTTGTTGATACTGTTTAGCACCAGACTTGACAGTTTCAGGCTTTGAGCAGGCTATTTGGATGACTGTATTCTTTCAACCTTTGAAGGAAGCACAGAAGGTAGGTGCCTTGATGTCCTGGACAGTGGCTTCCAGTTATAGTAAATGGGAGCTGAAGGTGATGTGGTTAACATTTACAGAGTTTATAATAAGAGCATGCTGTAAGAGTCATTATGAGACGTTAAAATAATCCTTCCTCTTTTCCCATTAGCAGCATGGCTCTCAACCTTTCAGCTTTCGCTAACGCCCCATCTTTCTTCTGACAGGCATTTTTGACCTTATTTTCAGTGTATACATGAGGCAGTCAGTTCCCCCACCCTTTCCCTGAAACAAAAAATTCTCACTTCCTTTTCAAAGCKAAAACCCGGGTAAATTTGGAATTCAGGGTACACAATCAATGAATGAAATGACACATAACTTCATGATCACCACTACTTGCAGTGTTCTGCAGGACAGCATCTTACTTGGTAATCAAATGATCTTATGTTTGCTTTGAACTTTTTGTTTCCTTGGGAGAACAACTCTGACTCAGTTATGACTCTGTGATGCCATGTATAATGATCACTATTTTGATTGGGGGAAAAACCCAGATCAGTCATCAGCAATCTGCTAAGCTCTGAATGCACTCTCATAGATGGCATCAGTATTACAACTGCTCTGCACATGCTGGGCTCTGATATGTTTTATAGAACTACTTCTGAATAAATTGTTCTGCTAACAATCACTTACTTATTCCGACCTTCATATCTCAAGTTCCATACTCTTCACCTGACAGCAAAGTAACCATTACAGCAATGAATTGACTGTGGTGTAACGTAATAGAAACTACTATGCATCTTCATATGCTGAGGCTAATTACATTTACAATTACCAACCAGCCACTGCAAGGTGTAAGAAGTCAAGAAGTTCTAGTCACATCAGAAGCCTCAAGTCCAGAGCTTAAATTATACAGTCACTGGAAGCCCTCTGCAGAATTGTATTTCCAATAATTTAAAATGGGTTTATTTTTAATATTTTATACTAACACAGACCTGAGCCAGGATCCATGGCCTGCCTTCAAATCTCCAAAGAGTTGTTTACAATGCTTGTCTTCGACCTGGAACATGTCTTCCATGCCTTCCTAACCAATTCTTAGGACTTCTCCATTGCCTTCAGAGAGTCTTTCTTCCTCCCTGTACTCCACTGCTGCATCTTCTCTCAAAGCTCCTGGTATTCTCACTATACTTTTCCAAGACACACACCACCACCTCCAGATGCTCTGCTTTCTGTCTGGCTTTTTACCTCCCCACTGGAATGGCAATTCTTCTGCTCTAAAGGATCTAATAATTCTTCAGCTTAAGCAACTTCATACTTTCTAACCAAACTCAGAAGAAGTTCTACTACCGCAAGGTTTGCAATCAGCTGGGTGCTGAATTCCATGAATTATTAAAATAAACTAACACTTCAGTATTTTATTGAGTCTTACCCCACTGCTATAACCATACTGATGCGCCCATGTGACTGTGCTTCTGCTGATGTTGTAAAGTGTGTTGAATTTATGACTCATATCCACTTTAAATATAGTCAATATGCACACATACACACAAAGATCAAAAAGCTTGTCATCGCTTAACCTTTTCAAATCAAGTTTATTTGCTATTTGATGGCAACACGAAAGCCTTATCTAATYGTAAATGCTGAATGCTACTGACCATGACTCATTTTTGAAGTCTCATCATAGTAGGAAGCTTGAGTCAGAAACTGCTTGCTCTTTTATTGAAGATCTTAATGTGTAACAGGTATTGCTTATCAAGTGATGTGAGGTATAAGAGAAGGAACAGTATATTCTACTTGTTCGTATATCAGATTCTGTGTCAGCGAGATAACTGCGTCCTAACATAACCAGATTTCAGAGGTGCATGTCAACTTTTACTTAAGTTGATGGCAGCTGCATGTGCAAACTGTGTTTCAAAAATCAGATGCTGTGACGCATTCCTAAACCCACTGAAGTCAATGAGAGGCCTCCACTTTCGGTGGAACAACTTCAAGTCCTATGGAAATTACTTTTCAAGTTGTACATTCCTGAATGTCAAATTGTTCAAGATTAAAGAAATTCTGGTACTTCATTAATAATTTTTGCCATGAATTACAATTGGAAAATACCAAATGTCAGAACTTCCCAGTGAACACATTTGCTTCTGAAAAGTTCAATACATTATGTTTTGCATTTGTGGTTTTTTATTTATTTGATTGTTTACATTCTCATTCTAGAATAGGTTTTACAGATGACTTGCATTCTAAAAATAMCTACTTCACTTTATTGACATGAGTAGAGCCATGGACAGCTAGTTAAGACATAGACACAACAGCATAGATGTCTAAAGTTAGATGGGATGAATCCCAACTTTCGTAATTCAGAAGTCATGAGACCTAAGGAGACATATAAGACAGCATGACTTGTTGCCCAACACAGACTACAGAGCACTATCCAGTGATCCTTCCCCCAGATCGAGAACTTCTCCTAATAGATAAYTGATATTCCACCTGTTGAATGAGGTAAGTGAGAAAGTTAGGGATAGGCAAAGCAATATATAATATATAAAAAATATATACTATCATGGATGATATATAATCCATTATTTTAGAGCCAAGAGAGACAGTAGATCATTGACATCACTATAGTGAATAAATTTGTCTCAAACATACCAGCAAGGCTTGAAATTTTGAGTCAGACATCATTTCCCTAGTAGTTTTGTGCCAACTAACCCAAATGTTAAAAATATATACCCTCTACCTAATTATCTGTTTTAACTTCCAGGCACTGCCTTAGCCTGCTAGATTAAAGACTGGGATTGCATCTACTGATCTATCCTTGTTGTGTACGTGAATGTGTGTATATATATATTTATATAAATACCTAAGATTTAAGTTGCGCCTTGATTTTCTTTTTGATCAGCTAAATAAATTACAGATAAGTCCCTCACTGTAACATATGAACATTTCATAAACTCTGTTACCTTTTTAATAAGTGGTGGCAAATGCAATCTGCTTTAATGTAATGTCTTCACCGCGAGAAAATAAAAATAGAAGTATCATACCCTATTCATTGCAATAAAAGTTTTAGTATCTGTATCTGGCTTTACTGATAGTAATTAAAACTCTAGAAAACAGCCCTTAATAGGATCAAAAAGGTCKTCTTAGTTTTAATTCCCCAAATGCACATCAAAGCCTCCCACTCCCTCCATAGTGCTGTCAAGCTGCTGTATAAATATGTGCTCTGTTGTCTGGCAGTGAGGAAGAAGGAAATTTGGCAAAACAACAGTTCAGCAGCAACATGACCATTGCAAAACACAGTACTGTGGGTAGGGGAAAGAGAAAGTTTTACTGTGAAGGCATCATGAAACTCAATTGCGCCAAAAGCAGCTGAAGAATAACCATGCTGGTTTTAAATATCAGGTGTCAAAAGGCGCCTTTTGACTCATGGAATATGAATATGAAAACTTACCCCATAACCAAGGCAGCCCAGAAAAGCCTTCCACAATGCCACTCAAAAGCAGAATTGGATCATATTTGTGCTCATAACAGTTGGAAAGAGTCAGTTCTGTCAAGTGACAAAGAACTTACTGCTCTTCTAGTCTACTGAGATCCTGTAAAAGCCTCTTTCTGAACCTAGCTACCTCCCCTGAAAGGCGGGAYTTTCAGGGAAGTGCAGATCTGAGAGGAAGAATTTTTGCTGGTTCTTCTACTTGGGAAGGAAGTGTTAGCTCCATGCTGTTTGATCTTTAGATGTGGTCTCTTCATGACTTCAGACATATTGGCTTCCTTAAATCCATAAGATTCATGTAAATCCCGAGTGAGGAAAAAGATACATGCTATTATTTTCTAAAAGAACTCTAAATAGGAGCATGCGTTGCCCTGGTCAGGCAGTTTGAACTGCATGGTGCTTGAAGGGCAGTAGATAATTCTGTGCTCTACATACTTTTCCAAAGAGCACAGAATATCTGGTGTTAAATAAGCAATGGCAAATTATGCTATACTAGATTACACACCAGATATGAACGGATTGTTTCATATATTAAAACAAAGGACAAAGAATTGTTTGTGTAAATTAAGATTTCATTTGGAGACACTACCTTCATTCCTTTTGCTCTCCAAGCATCACCATGATATATCAATCCCTATTACCTAAGGGATAACAGATTGTTAAAGACTAAAATAACAGATTGTTCAGACCTCAGCAGAAGCCTAATCACACAGTCGGCTTGGAGGTGCCTCTCCCTTTATTGGTAAGTCAGACCTTGTCTTTCTACATTCTTACAGGAGCTTTATGGAAGTTTTCTTATGACCAGTAATTTCAAAGTTTGCATTTATTTGCACATAACTTATGATGCACGTACCAATACCTAGATATCCATATAGGATCTTTGTCTCTAGCAGGGTAAGAGAACAACTGGCTACAGGTATCACTCTTCTCTTGCATATTGAAAAACATCTGTGATCAGGTGGAAAAGAGCAAACTGGACTGACTTCTGGGCTCCAGACAGAAACACTGGATTAGAAATCTCAAAAGTCCTGAATTCTGTGCCTGTTTTTTCTGCCTAGCTATTCCCATGGAATTGAATATATCATGCAAGAAGTCTCCAAGAAATGAAGCTTTCCTCCTATCTGAAGAATTCTGGCTCCATTCCCAGATGCTATATTGCAAAGAAGGACAGGGGTTACTATCATGAGGTCTTCACAGTGTAGAACTCCAATAGCAAAATGCATCCTTCAGCACTGCAGAAATCAGCACAATGTAAAAGCCCAGGATAGATTAATTCCTGTAAAGCTGGAAGCCATTATTATCGTTGCTTAAGGTAAAATCTTCAAAAGTGCCTAAATTACTTAAGCTGTTGAAGTACCATATTCAAAAATGGCATAAGCACTTAGAAACATAAATCCCATTGAAGCCACAGCCTCATGATTACTATAGCATAATAAGTTACTTCACATCAGCTGAGCAGCAATAACTGCTACGCTTACCCTGCTAAGCTCTGCAAATGAGGCTCAGTTGGCTCTTCCTTTGCAGGTTAAGTACAGTCAAATTCTTCTTACTTCCCGTGTGGCGTGCATGCAGCCTGTTATGAAGGCCTGCCTGACATGTGGTAGATGATTAAGTTGTAGTAACTCCACCATTAGCAAATGAAATCAATGGGACCTCAGAACTTACAAATATGTAAATTCAGCTCAAATTTTGACTCATATCCTAAACAGAATTTCACCCAGAAGTTCCTCCTACAGGCCCACAGTGGCTTGTTGAATACATACCTGAATGCATTTGCTAGCCAAATAGACACAGAAGCTTGCTTCCTTATTCTTAGAAATAGCTACAGATTTTCAATACTCTGAAATATTATTCTGAATATTCTTACACACAGGCATGTTTTCTCCAAAAAGAATGTTTTACTGAGAGCCTGTTGATACTTTCTGTTCCTTTATTTCTTCTACCTTTGTCAGGTTACCCAAGTTTTTTGAATAGGTATGTGCCTTCTCTGTGTGTGTGCATGTGTGCGCACGCACAAGCATGTGGATGTGTTAAAACTACAAATTGTGAACAACGCTCTAAGAAAAGACACACTAACAGGTTAATCATCCATATAAAACTGTGTGCGGGTGGTTAAATAATTCATTTGAAATATAGCTCACTTCTCACCCACTCACAAAGGTGTTACTGAAGGCATGAATTTTCTTTCATATTTGGGAAAAAAACAAGGYTTATTTTTTGGCTTTTATAAGAAATGCTAAAAGCAACGTGAGAAATCATCTTCTCAAATACACAAAGAGTTCTCACAAGCATTTATGCAACATCTGCTACTGTGGGCTGAGGCTAGTAAACAGTAATGTTAATACAAGCTAATAATATACTATTACTAATAATACAAAGTAATAATACATTTCTAATGCTTAGGGCATCTACAAGTGTGTACYCTAAGGCACAGGCTGGATTCCATCTGGAGAGGCAGAAAGAAGACAGTCACCTGTTTACAGCAGTAAATGTCATCCTTTGTAGTATTTCAGCTTCTCTGCTGCAACATGATGTGTTCATTTGTTCTAGATGTATTGCTCTGTACCTAAGAATGGATGCTGTGATCCAAAAGGCATGTCCAGAAGAGCTGCTGGTTTGACTGCAGGATCACACTAGTTAGGTCAGAATACGCTGGATGTAAAGATTTTGTTTTCATGAACATGGTGAGTTTTCCTATGGCACTAGCTGCAACTGGATACCCTGCTTTAATGAAAAGTACACAGTATTCTCTATTTACAGAATTTAATTGTTTCCAAACTGCTGGCGTTGGATAACAAAAGCTTATGAATCTTTTATATTCCCGTGTATTAAAGTTCTCAGTCAAATAGGCTTGAAAGGGAGCATCTTGTGTTGTTTTTACTCATCAGGTAAATATATCTCACACACCCTATGAAACATGACTACTATCCTCTTTTCTTCCACCCTGTTTTATGCTTTTTAGGTAATCTTAGTTTAAAAAAAAACCATGATGTTCAGAAATTACAGGGAATTATGTTTTCATGTAAGAGAAATCCTAGACGGTATATTCYGGGAAATTACGCTTTCAGAAAACAAATTCTGAATCCAGTGGTTTGAGATTTTAGAATCGCATTGATAAATTCAGGAGAATGCTTCTGACATGGGCAAGGTATGCTTACCCTTCAAATTTAGGGAAGTGATAATTTAATTGCATAGCGCAGCAACCCTGAGACTCTGTCTTTCAATGAGGCATTGGCTTCCTGGCAGTCACTGCACAGTGAAAACAAGCTCAAGGTGTTTTTTGTGCAAGGGTTGACATAGTGCAATTTCCCACTATACCCTACTATATGGTATCTTGCTCACCTGTTCATAAGGTGGACACTGGGCGTAACAGGAATACTGTCTTGCAGGAAAGCATTTTCTGGTTGACTCTTTCTCTACTCAGACACTCACTTCTCCCCTACATATGCTAGGACACAAGGAAACCCATTGAACTGAACTCTGCACCTAAATGCAGCCCAGCCCCTTCAACTGGTATAAGTCAACCTGCACCACAGATCCAGTTCAAACCCAACTGGATTGAAAGGGGGTCTTTCCACTGTGTTTTAGATCAGGTTATGCATCCTGCCTAGGATAGCCCAACAGACAAATAGGTAAGAGCTGGATTTGCCCTATGTTACACAGTAGTACTCTACTGAATTAAATGAATAATGTGCTGATTTTTTTTTTTTTTAATATAAAAGCCCTTCTAATTCCATTCAAGTTCCCTCCTCAAAACATCTTCCTCTTCTGTCAGGAGAAATTCTGAAATACTCTCATTTTTCTCATGCTGTGAAATTACAGTACGTGGTCTTTATGGGCAGTGTATGATGCAACTGGCAAGTGTTAAATAGCTGGCCACCCACTGTGGAATAATAGTGGATGGTTGCAAAAGCACAGTAAAAGTCCATCAAATAAAGGGCCAGAATTCCTTAGACAACAGTTAAAATCCCAGGGATAAAGCAGTCGAGCATCACTTCCTGCTTAAGATAGATGACATTAGTATCCAATGAAAACAGACCTGGACTCGTAGGGGAAAATGCAGACCAGATCCTGAGATCTGGATGTAAAGGCACCCCATTAGCTGCACTTGTTATCTGTCCACAAAACAATGCATAAATCTGTAGTGCCGCCTGTTTGGAAAAATAAAAGCACTATATAAACCAGTTTATAATTTTTTACAGTTCCTCATTGCAGCTGGCGATCGCTAAAATAGATGATCTCATAGTCTGCTGTGTGCCTGCCAGATAGCTTGCATGCAGATAGATGCCTTTGTGCTGCAGACCATAGAAACCTGCATAAAATTGGCCTTCTTTCCTTAATAGAGCTGCATGAACAAAGATGAGTTTGTTGCTGACCAAGAACTGAAAGCTTTGTTTTGTAAGACTCTCTGAATGTATTGCACTTTGCCAAAGGAGAAGGTTCTCCATAAAAAGAGAAAGAAGGAGGGGGGGGGAGAGAGAGAGAAGGAAAGAGATAGAAAGTGAGAGAAAGAAAGGAGAAAGAAAGTGAGAGRGAGAAGAAGAAAGAAAGAAAGGAGAAAGAAAAAGAAAGAGAAAAAAGCGGAAACCAGACCACACTTCTGGTGGTGGATATTTGTGACTGAAGTGGGCTGAAACCTTTTTTTTTTTTTTTTGAATACTGGTCACATTTCTTGAGTTGAATAAAAATGAAAGAAAAAGGAACTTTAATTAATGGGATGCCTTTTGATTTGTAGAGCAAAACTGCCAGAGCAGATGTACCCGCAAAGAGGATTAGATTGTCCCTTCTCTGACGCACTGAAAATTTCTTTTTCCCCTTGTAGTAACCCCCATTGAGGAGAGGCTGTCTTTAGTGTCTAAGATTCAGCACTGCTAAAGAAACTGTTGTATTTGGGTACAATGGGCAGCTCTCACAAGACTAGACAGAATATGTGAGGAGAGAGCTAATATTCCTTTAAATCCAAGGTTGATTCCACTTTAGTATTTAGAAAAGCCTAAATAAAAGAGAATTTCTAAGTCTGAGTTCCTTCAAATCTCATCAAATATGTATTAAAGTGAATCCTGAAACAGCCATGACTAATGTTCATCCTTTTTAAAAGCAAGTCTTGAACCTATTTTTGTTTTATTTATATTAGTCCATCAATTCACCTATTTCTGAAATCTTTGTCTCCAGCTGCAGTTCTCCTTTAACCAAGGTGGAATGATGAAGTGCACATTTAAGTGATGAATTTTGTACACACAGATTAGGTTCGATTAACAAATTCCTTAGGTATTCCATTTTAAATATTTAAAATGATGTTTTCAAAACTCTAGTTTGAAGAAAAACTGATCTCCACTTCACTTCTATTTAACTTCCTTTACACTAGCTGTGAGATAAGGTGTATATTAAACAGTCTTGCTTGCTTAAGTTCCTTTTGAGTTTCTTCTGTACTGAGAAGAAGCAAAAAAAACAGATTGTACTGGAAACATGTAACTGGCTGAGCAATGCACATGCTAAGGTGATGAGTATACAGCAGCCTAATTTATCCAAAGAGAAACCGAATGGTTGCAGGAATCAAAATAAATACTTATATGCTGTTTCATATATCCTGTTCCACCTATAAACAACACAAAGTGAATGTGTGCACAAAAAACAGGGGCAATGAAGCATTTTAGTGCTTTCTTTAGTCATTTGCTTCAAAGGAATGGAAAAACATAAAATTTTTCAGGCCACAGTGCTTATTTCTTGTCTTTTTGGATGACTCCTGAAATGGAGCGGGCACACAGGGCTTCAGTTTACATTTTCTTTCCTTTTCAAGGGATAGTAACTCCGGACTACATTTATTCCCACCTTAGCCAAAGGCTAACCTTGATGTCAGCTTTCATGAGGATGTGCCCAAAATCATGATCTTATCRCTTACTGGGTGGTTAAGTGATAATGCCCTGCCTGGTGCTCTCCTGTTGTTAGACTGAAAAGTTCTTTTTTCCCCGACAGAAATATATCCCTGTTTTACGCAGAAGAATGACTCTTATATTGTAAAATTATTTAAAACAGTTAAAACTCTCTCAGCAAAATTCAGAAGTTCTGATATAACTGAGTCACAATAAAAAGATAGGAAAGCACATTTTCACTATAAAGCTAGAGGAGAAATTTAAGATAGGTAGTAAAAAAGAAACATTTTTGGCAATGTAATTTCAGAACTCTTGCAAATAACATCTTCTCAAAGATGAACAGGAGACATCCTACTGCAGAGGAAACCTTACTTTATTCTACCTATGTAAAATTTTGTTTTTTTCTGGCAGTGCTCACAGGGAATATCTCTGCCAGTTTTCTTTTCTATTCTCAGCAACAGCATATATTTTATATCTAGACTTCCAAGCACCTACTTGAAATGAAAATACCAAATATTCACCATCCTCTTTATATCCTATTGGGGCAGTGCAACATATAACGAAGATACAAAGAAAACTTTCAAAAGTGTGATTGGCACCCCAAGAATTTTCTTTTAGGTCTAATGTTTTAGGCATTTTTGTAAATCAGCGGGAGCACTCACTGACTTGCATTATCAGTCCCTTTGCTCTGGAACACAGCCTCCCGAGGGTGAGAGCAACGGTGACCAACTCCTTGTACTTCGGTTTCAGGGAAAGTAGCAGGAATAGCTTTCATTATCAGATCAATCATCATTTGAGGGCATAGCTGGGGTAAGGCTTAGGACAATGCATCTGTTAAGACAGACATGAGGAAGAAGGAGAATTGTAAACTAAAAAGGAGCTGGGTCAGAAAGACACAAAGGCATCAGCAGTTAGAGCCGGAAGTATATAACAGTGATCCTCCTCATTTCACATGTGATGATGCCAGTGCTGTCCTTTTGAAAGAATTACGAAAATAATAAACTGATTGTCATGATCATTGGGCAAATTCTCTTCTTGCGTTGCTGTCTCCCTGTTTTCTTTTAGAGCCAACATTGACGAAGGACAGGGATCCCCAAAATTTTGTTCCTAGAAGGCCACTTTGGCCAGTCAGGCTGGGGACTACATAGCAAATGACAGAAATCCTCCACCACCACCATCCCCAGCAATATGATGGCCATTAACAAACCACTACAGAAAGTCACCTATGGGTGGGAATGTGTCCCTGGGGTCCCTTTAAAAGCCAACTGGTGGGTGGTTTGGTGAGGTGGGGCTGCCATGAGCTCTGAGGACCCTGGACCCCACGTGTCCAGGCACAACCTTCAGTCTCCAAACAGCTGGAAGAGACTCCAGCCTTGGTGATMGCTCGGTCCCCTGGGGAATGGGCACAGTCTCACAGGCAGCCCTTGTGAGAGCCGCATACAATGGACCTGCGGGCCACAGATGACTACAGTTTGGCATTATCAGGGCTTCTCTAAAAATTACTTTCAATATACCACTTCTGTCATGTTTACTTCCCCAGAATGGTTTCTATTGCCAAACGTAAACAAAAATCAAAGCCCCAATGTTTTCTTTTGTCAAAAATGGCTTCTTCTGGTGCAGAACATGGCCATTTATTGCTCTCCCACTGGGTAAGTTAGTAAGTGGTTTAGGCTATGATATTGAGAAATTCAAGTCCTAATGAAACATTTTAAATTTGTTTCTTCTTCTTGCAAACTAGATTATACATTATACTTGGCATAATACTCCTGTTGCTACTATAGTGTCAGAAGCTTTATATTGGCATCAAAAGTATGTACATCTTTTCCTCACAGAGACCTATCCATGAACAGTACACACATTGCCAAGGAACCAGAGCTTTTATTTAACCAACTGTAARTCCTGTAGAACACAAATCAAAAGTCGATAAAGGAAATTGGCAAGTCAAATCATCAACGGCAGCTTTATGATGGTATTAAGTGTTTCCAAAACGTCCCCAACATCAAGATTGTGGATGGGGTTCTGTGATGGATATAATGGTACGACCAGCATACCATTAGACAAGTTATCTCAGGGAAAGGGCTTACCAACATCAGCTGCTTCCCATGTGTACATAGTTAGTCTGCAGTCCTTTCTTCCACACTTACCTCACATACCAACAGTGAGTAAAAATGAGCACATGGCTTATTTACCAGGGAACAGTGATGCACTGCTCTCCCCTTCCCAGCAGGAGCTTGCTTGGTTGTGTATATCCAACTGTTGAACCCTACCCTCAGCTTTGAAACTTAGAAAAAAAGGAAGTGAAATGAGCTTAAAATTGTTACTTTTTGGCAAAAATTGCATATTCTTACGAAATTTTATGTCATCTGGACAACCAATCCCTAAACTGCCCATTCTAAAACTAATTAGAACATTACAGCATAGACATTTTCCAGAGCTTTCACCACCCTGTAACAAAAATCCAGGATTGGCAGAGACAGGGATTGCAGTTCATATAGTGCACAGAATTGAAGAGCAAATACATAGACTCATTTTAAGAAGTTATTAACATTTTAATTAGTAACACGATTGTGGCTGTGAAGTGCAGGTGTAGTAATACTCCTGTGATAATGATGAGAAGCAGAGCAGTCAGGCRGGGAGCGAATTTTCTTTTCCCATAGATTTCCTAGATGTCACTAAGATTTTCTCCAAGTTTATTCCTCTTTCCTTTTCAGCATGAGTTTTCACGTACAATTTTACTGTGGATGCTTCAATTTTTTTAATGCAGTATTTATCATTCATGGACATAAAGATTGGCTATAAAATTGTGCTTTTGTTTGTTTAATTGTAAGTATAACATTTATTAGGAAGGAAAACATAACTTTTATTATCCAACTATTGAAAGAGCTACAAAACATGTCTTCCTTTATACTGGTTTTGTTATATCTGTAGTGACAGAACTAAACCTAGCATTTTGGGCTTGTGCATGGAAATTGAATTAGCAACAGAATGTAATGTGAATAAGTTTATCACAGTCACATTTCCATAACAGCATTACAACCACTTTACTTGTACTTGCTGTGTAATTAAATTCATGATTCAGCCTGTTTTGTTGAATTACATTCATGTCTACATATGCAAAGAGCTGATTCTTTTTCTTTTCTTTTTTTAAAATTCTGGAGCAGAGTTAAGATGGAGCCAGTTAAATCAATGCTTGCTTATGAATTACTGCACTAATTCTTTGTTCCTTTTATTTTTTTTTTTAACTCTAACTTGCTTGGTTGGTAATAAATATGCTGCTCTATTCCAATACCTTAGCTTCACCACAGTGTTTTTTTGTTGKTTTTTTTTTTTTTAATTTAATGTACCACGTTATTTCCTATACTTAAATATTCAGACAAGGTAATGCGGTATCTACTGGTAGAGTAATGCAGCCCCGTTATCTTCCTATGTATGTTTCTGCAATTAATGCCGCTCACTTGTAGTCTATCTACCTAGGTACTATAAGATTTATTCCCCTTTAAATATCCCTCAACAACTTGCCTTACCTCGTTTCTCTGTATTCAACCTCATCCCAGTCTTATTGCAAACACATCTCTTTGACACCACACTCYGGAGCTTTCAATTCACTCGTAACTCCAAACCACATACAGTTATTATTCAGTCATTTATCTCTCAAAATACAGAATATTCTAATTGATTCTGAAATTACCCACTCTGCAATTCATGTCATAGCTGCTAAAATAGACTTTTTCCATAATATATCCTATTGTTTTTCTTTTGCTCCTCCCATCAAACACAGCTTTGCAGGTTTTGCATTTATAGCTTGAGAACTAAGAAGGAGGTAATTTGTGCATTACATTATTTGATTTAGACACTGTCCTTGATAACTCATATGTCATGCCAGGAATCAGAAAATAGTTGATCACTAGACCTGTACCAGAGGTGTTCTTGCCTCCTTACTCTGTGCGACATGAGAATGATTAGCAAAATAAGACTTACCGATGACTACCCCACTCCAGCTGCATAGTCTCAGCATGACTACTGGTAAGTGGAGAGACATCAAACAGACATGGAAATATGTATCCATGAGAGAAACTTCACAGTGGCTCTGGCTATTATTGTCAAATCAACTTGCAAAGCACAAAGTTGGGTTATCAGGCAAGTGTTACCCCATGAACAGCGAGGTATCCAAGGCAGGGCTACAAAAACAGCTTTTGAGGGCTGCAGTCCTCAGTTGCTCTGGCAGAGTGGGACAAACAAGAAGTGTTGCATTAAGAAGGAGAGAAGATATGGGCAGAAATTCCCAGGTGAAGGCAGAGGCAGAAGTAATAAGCGAGAGAACGAAGGTGTTTTACTGCTGGAAAGAAAAACAAAGCAGGTGGGAGAAAGATCAGAGATCCACCTGTGTTGCTGTGTGATGGCAGCTCACACAGAGGAACAACGTGAAGCTCTTTCCCATTCAGAACTCCTCTCAAATACTGTAATATGAGGGATAATATAACATTTGGATACAGAGTGTATTCCCATCCCCTTTTTAATGCAGAGACTATGAACCCAATTTAGGCATGTAATTCAGGCATAGACACACTTTCACTTTGGGTGGAAGTAGGAGGGAGCAGAAGAGGAACGCCTGGAAGCAGAAGGGTGCCGTCCCTTTACACAGAGGAGAACATTGGCTTCGCTTGCCTTCTGCAAACTGCACCGCCCTTTGCACAGCGCAGCTTCAAGGGAGTTGAGTACACTGTTATCCAGGACACCACAGGGCTGGGGGGCTGGTCACCTTTCAATACAGCCTGAATGAAATCAAATCCTCCTCAGATAAAGAAGACCTGGATTCAGGGTTTCCTATTCCCAAGAATGAGCACTAACTGGCAGCATATGATGCAAAGAGGACACGACTGCTGGTTGCAGTTCAGGGTGGGAAATAGTTACCTGTCTCCTCAGCACGAGTGTATGTGAGCGTTGAGAAGTTTTTTTCAAGCCTTCCTTCAATGACATGCCTAGGAAGATCAGTGCCTAAGGGGTTAGGTAGGTAGCTAGGCTGGAAAGATGCTAGCCTGTTTCATCTTTCTTTCACAAAAAAGTTTTATTTGTATTTATCAGAGATCCAATTCTGCCAACTTAATTGTCATTCAATAAGCACCTTGATCTGTAAGCAAATCCATCAAAATCAATCGGCTCTTCTCACATACTGTGGTTCAATTCAATATAACTCTGAGTAACAGAGTCATGGCCTTCAAGAAAATATGATTCACTGTGTTACCCCCCCCACCTCCAAAAAACCCACTTATCATAGACTTTCTGTCATTGAATCTTCCTCTTTTCAAGGTTCAATTATTCTTTAAAATGTGTCTTAAAAGAACTCTGCCATTTTCAAAATTTGTAGTTGCCATCAGGGCACTTTATATCCTCAAATGAAAGGTCAGGACAGATTCTAAATTGGTATCAATTGGCAAAAATCCATGAGCTTCCATGGAGCTGAGTCTATTTACATCAAATGCCTTCCTGGCCTTTTGAGAACAAGATATTATTGTTATTATTATTATCATTTTAAAGGCTACCAAGGCAGCAACATTTATGCAATTCGCTTCCTGAGACTTGAGTTTGTAAAAAGAAAGCAAAACAAAAAAAAACTACTTTCTCTTTATTCATTTTCTAATTAAATCCACATGGAGAAAATTGCCACTCTAAAAATAATTGGGTATATATTCTTGTTCTTGCAAGCATGAAAAATTTTTCAGCAAACATGATTGCATGAAATGTCCCTTATAATAGGCTTAGTGGCTCTCACAACTAATTGTGACATTATATCATAGGAAAAAGTCCATAATGATCCTCCACCACTGAACCGAAGAAACAAGCGTATTAATATATGCATAGAAGTTATCCTCAAGCTAACCCCCTGCCTCTTGCTCAGAGCCTGAAGCTGCTGCTATGCCCCTGTTGAAGGGAACAGCATTCAGAGCAGAGTCACGACAGCCACGTTATGTCTAGAAGTATTTTACAGGATCTGGAGCACGTATGCTGTGCCTTGGCTCCCACATACAGAGACTTTGGGATTTACCCCCACCCCGTAGCATCGTGGTGTGCAGTAAAATGCCATTTACCCTGTCCAGGCGACCCTGCATGTGAAGCGAGGAGGCCCTCGCAGCTACGGCAGGGTTCCTCCTGCCGACAAACAAGTGTCTTGCTCTTGGGCTGAGTTCCCGTAGCTGCTCCTGCTCAAAAGCAGCACAAATTAACACGGGTCTGCAATAGCAGGCGCTCAGTTTTAGACAGACTAACAGTTTCCAGGCAACGCAGTGACCCTTTTTGTTCAGAGGTATCRTTTTGTTAACCGTAATTGTATATACTATCTCTGCTTTAATGAGAGACACCTAGTAAATTATACAGGGAAGCATTTCACTGAGGGGAACACAGGCACCCTAAGAAAATCCAGCTGTTACTCAGCAATATTTATTATTCATATGCCATCCCGGTTTTCTGTGTGAGGCACTTCACATTGCAACAAAGCAGAAAGCAAAGATGCTATCAGTTGACATCTTGTAACTCTGGATACGAAAGTTTATGGTCTTCAGGCAGGTTGCTCTTGGCTTAATAGGGTTTTCGCTGCCTAGTGAGTAGTTTACAGTAGGTGACCAAATGAGCCCAAGAAATAGAGTATAGTATAATAACGGGCTTCATTTTTCTGACGGATAGCATTAAAGCTACACAGTATCTTTTCCTTTCTTCTGGAGAAGAGCATAAGGATATGACAGGTCGAGAACAATGTTGCTTGCCACAGCCTTTGGTACACCAGACGTTTCAGGCTGGCAGGCAAAAGCACGTGCCCATGTGCCTGATCCAGCTGTGTTGTTAACTGGGGGTCTTTGCAGAAGAAATGGCAGGTTATTACAGCTCATAGCTATTCATGTACATGCAATAAATATAGAGAGGGAACATAACATAAAAAGTAGGAGAATGAGGGAAAAAATTAAATTCCTCTTCCTTTCATTCTCTGGCTGACTTCTGCTCTGGGTGCTGTGGTACTAGAGAAAAGCTCCAAAGCCCAGACAGAGACGGATAAACCAACCTGCCTACCCACAGCACCCTGACATCACAGGCTTCAAACAGGAGCAAATGCACTGACAGACTGCAAAAGATGAGCCCAGATGACCTACAGCATGGATGTTTGATTTCATGGGACACCATGTTGAGTGAACATTCCCAGCCCAGCTGAACAAATCATCTCTGTTATTTTTCTAAGATATGCTTTGTTGAACACTGTGTTTTGTGGAGATGGCACATTTGGGGACATCTTTTCACCCACTGATCACAGCTTTGCAGACCAGGTAAGGATGGGTGAAAAGAGGAAAATTTCCCATATACTGCAGAGAATGAGTGATGATTGAGAACAAAAGAATTGGCATCACTTTAATTAAGCCTTCAGGTCTGTGGAATAAAAACACTGGATTCATGATTAATAGCCAAAACACATAACGTTCTCTTCAGAGAACAAAGTGATGTACTATTCAATAACGCCACGGATACTAGGAGAGTGGGCAGAGCTGTGGTGAGTAAGGGAGAATTATAGTGCCATATGGCAGCAGAGCCCACACAGAAAGAGCAGCTGCAAATCCACAGCAGCAGCAGCAGCTGCTGGAAGGGACTGAGGGACAGGGAACCCCAAAAAGGCAGCTGCTGGAAGGGACTGAGGGGCAGGGAACCTGTAAAAAAGCCCAGGAATAGAAAAATATGATGGTGTGGGAAGTGCCCATGCAGCTGTAATTCTTCCTAGAGTTATGAATACGGATTAATCACTATTGCTAGACACTGCAGTGGAGCAGTGCAGGGTTATAGGGGTATTTTCCTGGTTATGATTCTTTCGACCCCCAAGAGCCTCTCAACTGACTGTGCCATGGCTCTCTCCTCAGCCCCTCCATCCTTCCCAAGATGACTCCTGTGCTCTTATGAAGGGAAAATAACCTTGAAGAACCAGTTCTGTACCTAATCTGGAATCCCTATATATACCTCTGCAATGAGAAGGTGTTTTAGATGTGGCACACAACCAACAGTAGAGCAAAGGAGCCATGAATCAGTTCTCAGCCTCCGCTCTTCAATCCCTCCTGGCTGCACCTACTTGTGAGGGAGAAAGGGAGATACATGCAGATCAGCGTCAAAGAATAACCCTTTACCAGAGGCTGCTCCACCAAATAAATGTTGCAATAGCTTCTGAGTATACAAAAACCTTTAACATTTCTAACACTATAGAAGGAAAAAACAGAAGGAAACGCTGTGCTAGTTAAAATACAACCCCTTACAAAAGGAGGCTAGGAGTATTTCAGCTATGATTTCCTGTTTGAATGTGCACGTACCTTTTAGAAAAGCAGCCAACCTTAAAAAAAATTCCCGGCAATGGCGAATCCATCAAAATCTTGAATAAGTTGTTCCTCTGCTTAATTAGACTCACCATAATATGCTAATCAATGGTAAATAATTGCTTTTTAATGGCAACCACTCTGTGCAGCCTTTAATTATCCACAAGTTTCCTGTAAATCATCACCATCTCCAACCAAGCAGTAACATACCCACTAATAGCTCTGAAGCTTCATAAAAATCTTTGGTGATTTGACCACCTCATCCAAGAAGCTCAGCCTTGGCCCTCCAAAGTCAGGTACTCAGAGCAGATTGCATATTTGGAGAAGATCAGACTATAAAAGGTGAAAAAAGGCAAGTTTCACCCATATTTACCAGGCAGAGTTTGGCTTTTACATAGCTGTTTTTCTCTTTTGCTTAACGCATTTCGTTTGTGATGAAAAAATTTGTGTCCTCTTTTCATTTTGTATGGAGTGCGTATGGGAAAAGGCTTCCATGTGGCAGCAGTGATCTTAACAGATGCTCCCCTTTGGGCAAACATAGGTTTTAATGGAAAAAGTGCTGAGCAAGGTGCCAGATACCTTATCTTGATGGAGCAAATTCATTTTGAAATGAAAGTTTAGTTTATCTCCAGTGTTCCTCATTTATGATGTTAGCTGTTAGCTGTTATCCTGCATCACAAGCAATGCTTAACTTAAAGATATTCACATCAGATATAAAAACAGGGAATTGGAACTTAAATCAGTTAATGAGCACAGTTCGTTAAATTGCCAACCTAACCCATGAAAAGGGAGATTATAATTGCAGCTTATTCTTCATCTGTCACTCATTTCTCTTAAGGGAAATGATTGTTGTTTTTTACATGGAGTCATCAGTCAGACTCATGGGTGCCTGATGAACTGCGATAAAATGAACGTAGGAAACATAAAGAGTCAAGTCATTCATCACTTTCTCTTGTACACCACTTGTAGACAAGGTGCCAGCTGCAGGAAAATCTCTCTCTGCCCCACACTTGAGTTGCAATAGGCCCATTATTCAGTGCCAGGCTATGGTTTCCTAACTTTTCCGGCATCAGCTTAATAGTAGCGTCAGCTGGGCATCATGCCACGTACATCAGCTATGCCTCATTTACCCTCCTGCTCCCAATTAGCTCGATCATGATGATAAAACCAGGAGAAAGACCTTTGGATAGAAGGCACATATTTATTTGGCCAACAGTCTAGTAAAAGGAAGGAAGGATGGGGAACTCATAAAGGGGAGGAAGGATGGATTGTGATCTTGGCTGTTCTGCAAATGCTCTGCRTGACTGCCACTTCTCTCAGCCTTCTCTTCTCCTTCCCCCCCCAACTGGGATAATTCTTTGCTTTGCTCATGGGAGTCTTGTGAGCCACTCAGATGCCACAGTGACAAGACATAGAAATGACTATAAATAAAGGAGTCCAAGAACTTTAAATAGCAGGATTAAACACTCGTGTTCACAGATTTACAGTTACTTGCTGATGTCTGTTCATCAAAAATCTTTGTTGAATTTCATGTCATCATATTTTGTTTGCTGTGGCTGTTAGGTTGTGAAGCAGTCATCTCAGCTGTAATCCAAAAAACTGAATGTGGTTATTTCAGGCAGAGGAGAGAAACCTTCTGCTTTAAGACCCTTGTGCAAGAGTTACAAGCCACGGCAATATACCTGTGAGAGAGAAAGCTCTTTTATTTATCCAGCAAGTAGTGTTTGCACCAGCATGCAGGAGCATTACTCTTTACAGAGACCCCTAAATCTGAGATACAAGCAAGGCTTACTATGTGCTGGACAGGAAAGGGCAATTTGCAACTCCCTGCTATTGACTTTGTGACATTATCTGGCAGTGTAAGGACAGATCACTTAAATGAAAAGATCCTGTATCTCCCTGTAAACCACACTAGGAGAAATGTTGTTCTCAGTTCCAAGGCAGACAAATTGAGGAAGAGATGCTAAATACCTCTCCAAAAGCTACAAAGAAAATATTCACCTGCAAAAACTCCAGAGTTTAGGATTTCSTTTATTTTGGCTTTCTGGCCCATTTTCTGTAACCTATTGCCCATCCTCTAAAAAATCCTTTTGCCTACATGATTCATGATCTTCTGAAGAGAGATGTTCTTTTTGAAGAGGATGGAATCGAATTAATGTTGTGTGAAGTCCTCCAGGAAATCTGTACCCAGTCTGGTCGTGATGGACGTTCAAGGCTGGCACAGCCAGTCTGGGAGTGCCAGCACCCAACACAGGGCGTATTGCAGCCTCAGAGCACGGAGACACAGCAAGAGCCAAGCTAAAGATCCCATCCAGACTGAATGTCTGTCCATTCCAGGTCAGAAAGGTGGTGAAAGTCAGCTGCAGATCCCGTCTGATCAGGCCTAGTTCCTATCCCTTCCCACCATCATTAAAATGGTCAAATTGGGACCTGAAATGAGTCTTGTTTCCTCATCTGGGCCCCAGGTATTTGTCATAGTTTGTCATTTTGGCTGTGACCCTCCATTCATCAAAATGAGTGACAGTGGAAGCGAAAGAGAAAAAGAGAGAGATCAACACGTGATGCCATTTTTATGCCATCTGGTAGTAAGTATGGGGATGCATATGGGCAAAACACTATTTAGAAGGCTTCCTAAAATATTTACCTACAAAGATCTGCTAGTTCCCTAGTGCAATCTTTCCTAGCAAGAATAATTCTCAGAATGACTATATCCTTTAAAACTCATAATAGCATTTACACCTACATTATTTAAAAGAAATGTCCATGTTCCACCTAAATAGGCTTTCTGTGGGAGGCGCTGAATAGAGTGTAAATCRCTTACAATACCTACGTATTTCTATGTGACTTTCCTTCTCCTGATTCAAAGACTTTGAATTTGTTGTGCATAGCAAGGAGACATCCTACTATTTGACATCACTGAACAGTTTCAGTTATTCTTCAGAGACCAAATGCAAATCAATATCAAGTCTGTAGGAATTAATTTCATCTGCATTGTAATAAACTTCTCTGCCTCTGTTCACTTTCACGTTTCTTTGCAAATTGGAAGACTAACACATTTGTTTCTTTCTAGCAATCATGATTCCAACCATGTTCAAAATTAACCCCAAGTGTCTTTGAGAGCCTTATGTTCTTATCCAGAGGACTGATTTTCATCCTTGGAGTGTGTTTAAGARCACTTACCAAATCTCATTCTAGGATTCATGTGATCCCATCCTTCTTTAAAGTAACTGTCCAAAAGGTATATTCTGTAATGCCTTGAACATGTTACTAACTTTGCTCACACAAATTAATAGCATTCACTCTCACATTTGTAGAATTGGGCACTGAGTTTCTACATGATCCAAGTAAGTATATAACCTCCAGCAAACCATTAAAGTGAATAGATTTACTTTGTTAAAGCAATAAAAGTACTAACATCCCCAATCTTTCTTTCACTACTGTGTGCAAAATAGCATGTCAGTGGAAGAGACACATCTCAATTTCACCAGTATTTGGAATGCTTTCCATTTTTCCTTCAGTGGACTTTCTACCAGGGCATTGCAGCCCCAAGCATTCTGTCATAATTCCTCAAATAATTAACAAGGAGATCATTTAAGTTGAGCAAGTCTCTGAATACACCCATTGCTCTCTAACATGGGAACATCCACAAAATGGGATGGTTGTGCAATGGCATTTATATGCAATACCAAATAATCTGGAACACCRTATGAAGAATATACCAAAAGTCACGGACAGGATGTCTCCTTTGCAGCCGAAAGAAAATGCTGGTTTTCAACTGAAATACGAAGTGGAAGAAATGCTCGCTTTCTTAAAAAAGTACTTTGGTGCCAAACATTTTGGAGACATTGTTGAAGAACAGTCCTTCCTCACATAGAGGTTATCCCTGTGATGCTGCCAAGGTCAATGCCTGAGTGGGTGATTTGCCAAGTAAGTGCCAGTTGTGTAATATATGCTGCAGCAGGCATGGAAGCAGATTTTACTTTCACACCCGCCTTCTGAATTGGCATTCTTTGCCTCTTTTGTGCCAATGTTGCTTCTTTTTCCCATTCTGTGCCCTCTCTTTTCACTGGAATGCCCTCACCCCTCACATATAAGCTGAATGTCCCATTGTTTGCTAGAAAGCAAGACTTGCTGAATATGGATTTTATGGAAGTCACACAGGAAACACAGACTGTATAACTTACTACATACCTTATTCACATGGTGACCCTACCAGGAGTATATGATTGAAAAAAAAAAACCCCTCGTATTTGGTCATGTGTACTTGTCTACCTTATATAACAGGGATGAAAATAGCTCTTCATTCCTCAGCAGCTCTTCTTGCTCATCAACCCATTCTGTCTTCATGATTGTTTAAATTTCGCTTCAACTTTTTTCTCTCCCAAATCTTGATTGTCTTCAGATGTCTTCCTTTTAGGGTTGCAAATTTCCATTGATTAGATAAATATTTTCCTATTTTTCAGTCCTTAACTATATGTTTTCAGTCAAGTCTCTAACAAGTCCTCACAGAACTTAAGCACTTCTTTCTGAATGCTGACACTTACATGTATCCTCTCGAGTAGGCAAACTGGGTTTACCAAAGACTTTTTAGAAGCAAGTGTTAGTAAGCAGGTAGGTTTATGCAATCAAATGATAGAAATTGTTGCACAATATTAGAAAGCTTCTGAAAGTTAGATGTATCTTCGTTTGGCTGAGTTGGAGAGTGAGATCCCTGTTTTGTGTGCGTCGCTTTTAGTCCAGGCCTACTGTAGACCACAATGTCCTCCTCCTTTGCTATGGGAGCAGGGCAGGATGAGCAGGCTGAACAGGGGCCATATCTTTATAGAGTCCCACACCTACCCCTCRGTGGCCAGAGTAGGAGATCAGCCTTGCATCCTTTGAAGTTGCAAAGGATTCCTTCCGAGAGCCAAGAATGGGCTGAGGAACAACAGTTACTCTGAGGGTTTGGATGTACATACAGGTTACTTCAGCTGCACAGGACTTCACTCATCAGTCAAGCAACTGTATTAGTCAGGATGCGTGCTCTGATCCTGGGGCAAGCATTAGGTGTTTCAACTTAGCTTGCAACTCTTTCACTGTGGCCTAATCCAACTCAAGCTTCTTTTTCCTGTTATCCCAGGGTGTGTATGTAGGCAATTACTGCCACTCAGCCAGTGCTTGGTCCAATGTTAAATATAGTAACATGATGGGGTGTGGAAGCTCTGAGTCATAATACCTTTACTGAATGTCTCTAAGATGGATCACTTAAACTGCTCCCTGGCCCAGGAAAGAGCCCAAATGTTAAGCCAACCGAGTAGCGTATTAAAGTATTTTGTGTATGTCTTTTAGCCAGMAGAGACAGAAGGGACCTCATTGTGTAGGGCTCATCAAGCCTCCAGGGATTTGTGAGATCCAATTAATACATACTCTCAAGGGCGGCTGCTGCCACTGCAGAGTGACAATTCAGCAGTCTTATACCTGGTATGCACAATGTCTGTGGAGTCTTTGCCATGCAATGATTTTGCCATGGGGAATTCTACTTAGGACAATTTTTTCATTGGAGGCAAGTATTAGTTACTCATCTATTAATGCCTGCTATCAATAGGAAACAAACAATAAAGACACCCTGCTGGAAAAAGGAAAAAAACTTTTTGAAACATCTGGACAATGTTCTTTTTTATTTCTGCTGAGAGCTATGGCTTCATCTAAGCATATATCAAAGTAAGCTATTAAGAAAGAGTAGTTAACACTCAGTTTAGACTCCCTGTCAGGTTTCTCCATTTCTAGGTTCATGAACACACAGAAACAGAGGGACATTGAGTACAACATTTGTATGGGGAGAGAAAGGGAATGAATAGAAACTCACTGATTTCTTTGGAAATGTTGTTATTAAATAGGTCACCTTCTTTAACAGGGAGGAGAAAGTCTGCAGATGCTAATCTTTGATGCACTTTGAATCACACTTTCCTTTGCAGAACACTGATATCTGCACTTTGCTATAACTGAACTCAGAAGAGTTGAAGGTGTAGCCATCTACTATTATTTTCAGGAATCTAAATAGACAGAAACCTTGCACAAGCTTCCCAATATTTCCTTGTAGAATTTGATTGCACAACATGTCTTTAAGCAGTTTAACTAAATTTGGAGAAAAAAACCCCCAAACTTACAGAACACAAGAGAATGTATTCTTACCTATGTCAAAATATATTTCATTCTGATTTAAAATTATCTTTTGCTAAGCTGACTTTGTGAGTTACTTTCTCAGTGGGAGATTTTATTTCTCCAGTTCTTACTACAGTAAATCAGTTGCTCTTTTTTAATAACCACTGTTTATTAACTAACTTCCTATCAGAGATTGTAACAGGATGTTCAAATTATCTTATTCTTCCAGAGACTGTATTTAATCAGATAATTCACTTTATCTCATTATTTCCACAGTTATATTACTCAATATATTTAACATCTATGTCTAACTTGTTAGTATGTAGTATCACAGAACTGGTGGTTCTTCACGAATAAATAAATAAGAGCACAACAGGATAAGTTTCCTTTCTTGCATTTTCTTAAATTCATGGGACGTAATAAAACATAAACATCTAAGTGTTTGTAAAAGAGGTTTTTCACTGCCAAACGATCCATCATCTTTCCAGTAACTTTTCCTAGCTGAACTTCATTGGAACAAATGCCCAGCTCCTTCGTCTCTCTTTCCCTTTCCCTTTCTCTTCTCTTTCTCTTTCTCTTTCTCTCTTCCTCTTCGGCATCAGCTTCAGCTTCTCTTTCTCAACACAGGTTAGACTCAATTTATGCCTAGGACCCATGAAGGTGGAAGTCCTACTCTCACAGATCTTTAGGCAGCCAAGAAGAGACTCAACCTGATCCAAATTATGCAATATGCTAAAATGACACAAAAGGAGCTAACTCTCCACAAGTCTTCCATGTGTTGACTGTTGGACCCCTACAAGCTACAGCCCATGCTTTAAGATGACACTGACTCCCATCTTATTACATGCCAATACTAAAAGGGAAACTGCACTTGCAGCTGGACTATTAGGCTCAAAAATCAGAAGAGAATTAAGATARGATAAATTTAGCTTTTCTTTAGTTAAAAAATGCAATGAAATTTTTTAAGAGTTTGAAGTTTAAATTAATTAGGACATAAGTACCTGGACAGTATTTTGCCTTAATTAGGAACTGCTTATAAAGAAAACCACTAATGTGTCTCCACTTCACAGAAAACCTGACTTTATCTTGTTACCCAATAAATCCATTTATTTCTGTAAARGGCCAACTGTTAAAAAAAGCTTAATATTCACCCGTCAGTGCACATCGTTAGATCCTCTATTCTCTTCTTTGAGTTGAAGGTGATATACTGAGTAACTCACACTCCTTGAGTGCTTGTTTCTCTAACCATATTAACAGCTACTCCACACACAAAAGCTTACATGTTTTGCCACTTCTGTGACACTCCTAGTAAAATTCATTTGTAGATCGCAGTTTCAGGCTAATACCTTAGCTCACTTCAGGGAGATATCACATGTCCTGCTACATGCTTCCTGCTCTAATATAAAGGTATAGCTAGAACACTGAAGGCATCACTTCTTTTTGCTGGGCTAATCACCAACTCCTTTTTCAGGTACCCATCATCAGATATATCCTTCAGTGGGTTTGAAATCTGCTCTAATTTAGTTTTGAAGACTGTTCCAGCATACAGTGTGTCAAGAATTGGGCTATTGTGACTTATGGGGTATTCAGAGGAAAGAGCAGAGGTTGCAGAAGGAAGACTTTAGAAAAATTATGAGGAAATCAATCTCTCTGATAAAATGCTTGTTGTGGTTGCAGTCATGCTGTAAGTAGGTTTCTTCATCGAAAAAGAATTTATTTTTGCATGCCTGGAGTCTGCTCGTGTTATTATCTGAAATGCAATACTTGAAACATAGGGGAGTGCAAATGTGAGGTGAGAAATTCCTAATACAATTCATTAGTGTATCTAAGCAACCAAGCAGAGGACTGGATGTGCTGTCTCATGGCCTTCTGAAACTTTACAGTACTTGCCACTCACCAGCGTGGCCCACTGACAACAGACGTAAAAATGGAAACTTTGATCAATCTGACCCCAGAAAAAGCAATACAATTAAGCTGTGTTGTAGCATCATAGACCCATCGTATAAAGTATTCAAAAGAACTGCTACAGGCTGAGAAGAATAAACTTTCCATCTCTGCTTCATTCACCAAGATGTGCCTCTCACTGCTTTCTTCCCTTCCTCGGCCCTATTTTCCCCTCCTCCTTCCCTTTTCAACTCCTAATTCTTTCACTGCTTCCCATTCAGGCCTTGCCCTCTGCATTCAGTTTCTGCTTCTCATTCCCCTTTGCCCGCTCCCCACCCTGCCTGCTCCTTTTTGGGTTCAGTTCTTCTTACTTCAGGCTTTTATTTCTCTGAGGGATTTGAATAATCACTCCTTCTTTTTTGATCTCATTGTCATCTCAATAGGTCTTGCTGCCTTCCACCCTTTCCTCAAAAGGTAGGTTTCCAAAGAACGTATTCCCTCCAGAAAGGAGGAAAAGGACCTCTGAAACTCACTGACCCTTTCTAAATTGGATGTCCCATTGTGTATCACAGAATTAGGAATTTTTCCATTGTATGAGAATGTTAACTTAGTGAATATTTCTTTTAATGAGCACATTAAATTCCTCCTTAGCCTTAAAAAGATGTAACTTTGTCTATTACTCTGTCATGATTAATTTCTGTCTCCACTTGGCTGATGGTCAGTTTTAACAAGGCTGATTTAGTCATACACTAAGTTTTATGTAAAACATCAGGAGGAGGAGCAGCCTTTACTAAAGGCCAAATAAATGCTTTTATAGTATACAAACTGGGAATCTAAAACAAGGCCAACACATAGTTTATACTCTTGACCACATTTCCAAAATGCCCCTCAAATCTAACATCTGCAACTGAATGCTCTTGAATGCAACTATGCACAGCTGAGCATCTGATCACACTGCTTGGGCAGAGAAGTCTTTCACATCTGTTCTTGTTCCTTGCCATAGGTCAGATCAAAGAACCAGACACAAACCCCGGGTATCTCAGAAAGAAATTTTACAGTGGTATTTCAGAGTCATAACTACTGAAAATAAATTAGAGAATAAGTAGAAAAATAAAATAAGAAACAAGTTTGCAGCTATTATCAAAGGCTGGCTCTTTCTTTTCACCATATGTGGAAAACGAAATAGAAGAAAATTCTCAGTGATAGGCAGTCAAGGCCACAAAATGAGAAGACCTTGAGCCAAACTTCTTCAAAGGTCAAGGATACAGGCATAAGATACTCAGCTAGGCTTTTTGCTCCTTGTGTATTCTTGCAATGGCAGACCACTGCAAGTTTGCTTACAGCCCTTGCAGCTAGGCCAGGAGATGTTAAAACTTTCCTTTTTTTCCTGCAGTACCTGATAACCAGGGTACTAAATACACATTCCAAAATAAAATGAATGCAGAACCATATGGTTAGTTCTGACTACCATCTTGCAGAAAAAAATTGCTCATGCTTCTGTTCTGTACTACAGATGGTTCTGATGGACAGCATCATGCAAAGCCACATTTTTATTGCTGAGGAAAATGTGAAGACAATTCTGAAAATCTAYTTATGGAACATTGTGCTTCTATTAGACACAGGGATAGGTAATCAGAGAGTACCTTTAAAGAGTTGTCATTTCTATTCTATATTCTGCTCCACATGTATTATCTGATCATGCAAACATCTTAGCAAATGGAAAAACTATCTTTTGACCAATGCATTGCTGGATCCAGCCCTTAAGACTCCATTTTCTTTTATCACTTTCATCTCAGTTCCCAGAATTCTTATTTCTACCTGCAAGACTGAGCCTGTTGTTAATTGACCTTTTTGTGCATCAGAAAGTATGGTTATTTCGTCTTCTAAACTTGGTAAGCCTGACTGCCTGGTCTTTTGAAGCAACAGTGGTCTTTAGTAGTTGCATAGTAGACACATCTGACTCATCACCTTAACTCTGTGGGCTCTTGACTACAGAAAAAGAAAACAACAAAAGTTAGTCCAAGATCTCTTTTCCTTTACACTGGTTATTCCCATTCATCTCAACAGTTTTCTTGTTAATGGATGATGTAAACCAATGAGTAATTTTAACTTTTAGGTTTTCATTTATAGTTTTCTTATACTATAGGACAGTATTGTCCAAAATGTTCAATCTAAAGATATCACAATATTGCCAAACAAAATTTTAATTCAAAACATACATATTTAAATCAAAATGTCTCAGAATGATCTCTTCACAAAACATAGGAACATTCATTTTAACAACATCGAAAAATCATTTTCATGTCATCTGCCTGTGACCATAATATTATGAATTTCAGTCTGCTCCCCCCAAACTCAGAGGAAGAGAAATCTCCCCCCATTCTCCCTCCTCCTCCTCCTCTTTGCCCTTTGCAAGAATTTAAATAAGATTTCCATATCTACTTTTACCACTTACATTCTGTTTCACAAATAAGCTGTTTTGTGTAAAAGCAGGCAGCACACGTTCACAGGCATTCCTGTTCTACATTCAGTTTCTACTAGTTTGCATAATTTTCTCTTTAGGGATTCTTACAAAAAGTGACGGGGGATAGAGTTCTTTTTTCTACCCCTCAGCCATGAATTCCATCTGTTGTCATGGCACTGAACCCAGTGTTGAATAGCAGCCAGCATTGCTTTTGATGTTCTGTAGGATTAGTAGAGATGTCTGATGTTATTGTGCAAGATTATTCATAGGAATAGCTCTACCTGAGCTTTATGCAAATGTTCAGTTGCTAAATTAATAAATAAATATGGTATGCCATCAAAGTTCACATTCTGGGGACACTCCCTTGGACCTTTACTATTTCCATAATGGCTCACAGAAAGTTTTTGCAATTACTCTCATTTCTACAAACACAAACCAAATGTATGCGGCATTTTGTTAGAGGCATTTGAGAAATAATATGGCCAATGAAACATAACTGATGATCTGTAGCTGATGATCTGATAAGGCAAACTTTATTTGTGTGATCTTCTAATCAAAATATTTCAAGATTTGGCTCTACCTTTGACACTGACGTTTTTTACTGAGCTACCAAGTAGACGAAGTTCCCATTGATCCTAACTCTGGGAGGAGTCAAATATCCAATAATTAGAGGTATTCTTCAATGCTCAGGACATTCAGRTTGTCCCATTTCAGACCCTCAAATCTCTTGACAGACATTAATCAAACTTTCACAAATTGCCATGGCGTAGAAGAGCTTTTTTTGTTGTTTTTGTTTTCTTATAAAGATAAGTGTCATTGTTGCATAGGAGTTTTTCCTGGCATTTCTTTTTCATCAAGGGTTGTCAGTCTATCAATACCTTATCTTGTTTATGATACACTTTGGAAAGATTTCCAAGTTTCAAGATGGAATTTCTGGTCAAAACAGCGAACATCTCACCTTGGCATGAGCTCAGGAAAAGGAAGTGTAAACAATTTTCTGCAACACATAATTACAAAGGGCAGCAAATGAACAGAGCTCTGCTGCTTCCTTTTCCTGTCTCTAAGAAACAAAGTTTGCTTCTGCTTCTCAGGGAGTAGCCAGGTTATACTGGGCCAGAGTAGTGGCTTTCAGCTTGAGGGGAAGAAGAGGTACCAATTGACACCTCCYGTACTCAATCGTCCTTCCCTGCAGGAGCAGCAAGCCCATTTACTGTGCTGTTTCCTGTGGAGAAGCAGTCTAGCACTTCATCCTTCTTTTCTTGGAAGAGAAACCAACAGTTTTGCCTCTACAGCTAAGAGGTCTTGTCTCAGCTTTGGCCCAGGAGAGTAGCCTAGGGGATGGGTCTTTCTAACAGAAGTGGAAGACTTAGGTCTAAGGTGCTAAGCAGACTCAACAGAGATCTGGATTTGGCATCCCACAATGAAGGCAAGTGCCTTGCTACTGACTGTCCTCTACTTCTTCAATAAAATGTTTTAAAAGAGAGTGCTATCCTGCACTCTCTGCATCCTGAGAAGATGAACAGGAACTAGATATTTCTTTTCTTGTCTAACTTTGGAAATATTACTGATTTGCAGCCCCTTAGGTTTATGCTGTATTTCTAGAGAAAAATAGCCTTTTTTTTCCCTAGGTTCATTATTTTCGTATCAACTGCTTGCACAGCCTACAAGGTTCTTGAGAATGGCGTTGAACTCTTAGAAGTGCTTGCAATTTACTCTGGCTTTTCCACATGTGAACTCTCTTTAAATAAAACTGTGCAGCCAGTTCAGCTGATGTTTATGTGGAGTAAATCCACTGATTTCAGTAGTAGTATCCTGAAGTTACTTCAGTGCAAATTAACATATTATTAAAGTCATTAATCAGCTTCTGATTAGAAATGCAAATATAGAATACAGATATATTGCCTTGCAGTTCAACAGCAGTCTTCTGAGATTTCCCAGGGGAAAGGATAAGGATGGTTGGACTTCTTGGGATACAGGATGGAACACAGAATGGCAGTATGCTGTGATGCACAGGTGGAGTTTCAACTATGGATGTCTTGTCCTGACTGGTGAGCCAGTAAGGCTAAACTTTGATAAATTTAGTGAAGTTAGGGAGCTTTAAAACTGCAGTAACAAATACACAAAAAGCACCTGTTACGGAGTTGATAAAGGTAATTTCTTGTTTAATTTGAAAAAAAAAATCAGCACTATTTAGTCTTTCGGGAGTGAACTGGCAAAAAGATAGAAGTTTTTGTTTTAAAAGAAGAAAGTACTTTTTCTCCTTTCTATAAAGGCTTTTCACCCAGATCTTCAACTCGGCCTATTAAATGAATGTTTCTTTTGTAGCTGATGTATCAATGTCTGTACATATGCAGCACCACATGTGGATGATTGGGATAGGGCTGGACAGCAAATTGGTTTGGAAGCAGAACACCTTAGCCACTGGTTAGACAGAGACCAGACACTCACTTTATACCAATCCTTAAATCTCATTGCTGTGTGACGCCTCAGTCCCCAGCAGCTACAGCCTGCAGCAGATGTGTAGCATGGGAGTGACATCAGCTTGGAAACTCTGCTGAGCATCGGCTGCAGCCCTGCTTGCCTCTCGCTTCGACCTGGCCACCTCTGGCAGAGCAATGCAATGTGCTCAAATATTTGCTGTACAGGCTCTGTGTCCCCAGGGCTTGACCATACGTCCTTCAGCAGGACTGAGAAAGAGATTACCACAGCTGGAGATACGGGTGATACCTATACCCTTGGTTTTCAGTGAAGGGAGGGGACAAGAACACACCATTACTGAAGCAAATACAGAATACCATACCTGGAGCTGCTCTAATGTGCAGTTGGGAGTCCCTTCTGCTGCTCCATAGTATGAAGAGGGTGGTAGAGCACTGACAGTGACAGCACTACAATGACCCCAGTCCAAGGTCAACCACAGCTGTTTTTCTGGTTTTCATGTGCCACAAAGGAAGGGGAAGAACAGAGACGCCAAGAATCTGGAGTTCATTTGCAGGTTAGATGATTGAATCTCATTGTAGTGAAAAATCTCTCCCTGATACCATGAATATCTTTTAGTCCCTGCATTAAGCATTCAGTGCAGAGTATACAATACGGATGCATGTCATTTGTAGCCTGTAAAATTAAAGATTGCCTTTTCACTGATGATTTCGTTTATAAAACACATCCTTTGTAGGCTCCCAGGACACAGGTGCAGCATTGCTAGCTGAACATGAGCCCCCGAGCTGCGTGGTAAGGCGGAATGCACATGTATTAGCAGCAGGCTCTAAGTGCAAAAGTGAAATTGCTTTCATTTTTCACTGTCTTAGTCCTGTGGGTTAGACTGCGCTGCCCTTCAGTAAGCAGAGTAGGGCTTGGTTCCCTGCGCCCAAGGGGAAGAGTCTCATCTAGTGAATAAGTGTCATGATATCTAACTGTGTGAATTTTACTCAGTTTCATTTTTCCAGTCATTATTATCTAGGTAGCCCATAGATAAGATATGACTGCAGRAGGAACATATAGGTCCAGGGCCAGAATGATCCTGTCTCCTCTCAAGGACCCTTCTTGGCCACTAAAACATTAATCCTCCTTAAGAAGATCAAAGAGTTAGTCTCTTTTTTAAAAACACACACAAGAAGATGTTGAAGCACTCTTTTTTCCATGTTTTAGTAGACTACACTGTATTATTTGCATTTTGTTTGGCTTTGCACTGCACTGAGAGTATCTTCAGAGATAGGAACCTCGTTGATAAAAAGCACAATTGTCTAATCTGTGTCAGTCATGCTGATGGATGCTGTAGATATCTTGATATTATGGTGCTCAGTACTGTCAGATGGAGCTTGCAGATCAGCATAAAATTATATTTATAATGAAGTTGGGAGCAAACGGCAATTAATATGTACTGTTAACAGGTTTTCAAAAAGTGGCAGGAAGCCTACTGAGCTCTCTTCTCACAATATATCACCAGCAAAAGTTTTAGAGATAACCTGTTTTCAAAAGACAGAGAGACAGCAAGATAGCAAGGCAGAGACAGAGATCTATCAAAGCAAAGGCATTTAGGGCCAGATTATGAAGCCTTTACTGAAGTTGTTGAGCACTTACATGTCAAGTCCCATTGACTTCAACTTCTCATTAGCATGAGAAAGAGTTGCACAGTTTGGCCTTTAGTGAGATAGTAGGCTTAAAAAATACACATTTGTTGACTTTCAGCTGAAGCATCTCACTAACACTAATTCTATTCAGACTACCCAGCTAAAAGAAAATGGAATAAAGTACCTGCATGTTTTTTTCTATGCACTTGTGTACACAGGGGTGAAATCCTGTTCAAGTTAGAGAATATAACTTCTAGTCTAAGATTAAAAAAAAAGAATCACTRTCTGCTGCATTTTCTTCCTTGAATGCCAAGCCAATCTTTCTGAAACTCATTATGATTTGGATTCAGTTTCTGAAATGTGCACAGATTTCACAGGTATTCCAAAATATTTCCTTTTTATGTATACAGAAACAACACAAGTCTTACCAACAACTGAATATTCTTGGGCAAGAACTGCCTTCAATAAGTTTGCCCTAGGAGAAAAATCTGCTTCTTGACATAAAAATAAACTACAGAGGGCTTTCCTTCACTCGGTGTTAGTAAGAATTAGTTATTTCCTAAATTTACAAGGACTTCAGAATTACATGATGCAGATTTTTTTTTTTAAAGCTGCTCAGGCAGTGAAATGGAAGGTGCTGATTCAAGAGCTCTTTTCTGTATATTCTTGAAGCTATTATGTATGCCAGACAAATTACACACCAGAGGCTGAATGTGTACTGGGATAGTCAAACATTTCAGGGTAAACTTTCAGGGCCCTCATCTCTTTCAGTCATCCTGTGTTTTAATATGTGAACGTAATTCAAGACTATTTTGTCCTTTGAGGATTTCCATAACTGTTTTGGAAGGTCAGTGTACAGTTCCAGCTGTTTTTAGATAGAATCCAATTGTATCTAAAGATACAATAATACAGACATGACTCTAGATCAAAAAAAAACTTGATAGAATTTTTTGTCTACAGTATTTAAGAGATACTGGAGAAAAGAACCATGCAAATTTCAGGGTGGGGACGGGCTAGGTAATATATCTTATATCTTATATGTTCGACGCTACACATTTTAATTATTCCACCAGTGTTTTTCCTACGCTTTCTCACTCGTTGCTGTTAAAGAACAACAACATATCTCACTATGTACATAAATCTTCCTCTCTGATTGTTCTGGAGAGATTATTTCTCTGCCTCTGCAATCTGTCTTTCAAAAACATTTGTTTTGCACCTGGACGCTCTGAAGGCAGAAGGAAGTGGCAGCATTTAAAAGCATAAGGGCAGCACCCATTCTACTAACAATTTCAAAGCTGAACAAGAGTCTCTAAGTATTGAAGAAAATGAACCTGTAGTACACAAATATATTTTACAAAGTACAGGGGATTAGATTAAACCACGAACCCTTGTAAATAGGGTAGCTGTACCACTGACTCCACCAGAGGCCAGGATTTCATCCTCACTGCATCCCATAAAAGATTTCTAAATTCTCTACTCCATATAATTGAGCCTGAATTGTCCTCATAAACAGGGATGGTGCCCCCTGTTCTGTAAAGACTCAGTATTCTTATCTGAATGGAAACGAAGACAGATTTGGAGTGGGAAGATGTAGTGCTACAGCACTGTCAGTCCCATGCCTAAAACTCTGCACAGTGCATTTTTACAGATATATCCTGGGACTGGACAAGGAGCATCTCGTCTTTACAGATCCATCCCATGTCATTGTCCTACCTGAACCTTGTGAGAATATTCCTCACAAGGAGGTGGTTATATGGTGGTTATATAGGACAATGTAGGAAATACTAGGAAGAGAAAGGCCATCCATATTTTCAGAGGCCTTCTTATCCCAGGCTTGACCTAGATGTAGCACTATAAAGCTACAGTCCATACCAGAAGGATAGCTTGGTTTTAGCAACAGTTGTCTAGCATAGGGGGGAGAGATGTATGAGGGACAATGGCATTTGAACCCAGGTTTTCTAATTTTACACAGTACAAGTTAGAAAATCCACCCATCCCAAGAAACAGTAATCTATGTGCCTCCCAGACTCATTTATAGCAAGTCCTATGATAGGACAGACACGGTTCAATAGTTCAAGTATGAAAGAAAATATGTTTTAAATCTTTAACTGACTCATAGTATACCTATTACAAAGGACAGGTGTATTAGTGTGGCATTTTAAAGCATCATGGTTTATGTTACTATAGTGTTTCACAGCCAGTTGACAAGTACAGCAGTCATGTATGCCCCAGAAATTTGGGGAGGGCAAAGCAGCTGGGAGAAGAAAACCCTCCGTCATTCAAATGCCCTGAATACAAAGAAACTGAATGCAAAAGATTTCAAATTCAGTCCTTTACTTACCATGTATACCAAGAAACCATGAAACTGTTCTTTCAGGAAAAAGCCAAGATGTTTTATAGCTACTGCACATTTGTTGCCTTTGACAATTGGACTTAATCCAGCACCACAAGAAGATTTGAGTTACAAAAAAATCATTAATTTCATGACAAACATGCTTGCCAGTATCATAAAGTGGTTGTGATACTTACCTTCATTTTAATAAAAAACTTGGAGGTGTGAGCCTGTTTTCTGATATATGGGAGCACATTGTGCATTTTCAGTTAATTTGACCAGTTGACATAGCAAACTACAGGTTTTATTCCAATCTTTTTTTTAATTGGAAGCTTTCAGCATGTATTCTGGAAGTGTGGAAAAGGCACCTGTTTTTCAGAGTCCTGCCTCTTCTAGTTAGGGAATTTGTCACACCTTTACACACAGCAAGTCTTCCAAGGCTGTGGCCAACTTCAGGACAGTTAGCAGATATGGGAGCCCTTAGCAAGACTGACTGTCCAGCTCAGCACCGCTCAGGGTGAACTGAAGTGCAGAAGCAACTCACGCCACTCCGGCTATAGTTGGTCATAGGGAAAGAACTCTGCAATTCTGTCCTCTTCTTTTAATTTTTTTTTTCCATATTCTTGACTGTTGCTGGAAAGCTAATTTGAGATTACAAAATTAAAAAAAAGAAAGAATAGCGTGGGAGCTTGCTGTACTCCACACACACACACACACGTACACACACAATCCTCCACCTTTCTCCCCTCCCTCCCCTGTTAAAGTAGCTATCTTGCACATCAAAGGTTGGAGGGTATTTTTGGTACATTCACAAATCACTCAGGAGATGAACGAGCTTAGTTGTTCCAAATTATGAAAGTTCAAAGTATTTCATTTATGCTAACAGTTCATTAATGTAGCCACTCCTGTGTGCTAATCCCACTTATTAAGCCTCCCTGTCTCCTATTAATAATAATTTAGCTAAATATGAGATGTTTCAACAAGGTTATTCATACTTTCATATATAATTATGCTAGATATAGGTATAGGATCTCGATAATAATCTTCCTTTTCACAAAGACTTTAATCTAAATAGAGCTTGGAGTGCCACAATCTGCACTAGGTGCTGCAGAGGCTACATTTGTCTGAAAGACTCTTGTTACTGATCTGTCTGCAGACTACTTATCTCCAAAATCCCCGTGTGAGTAGAGAAGCGCTGTTATCTTTCCTGAGCAGATAGAAACCTGTAGAGCAGAAAAACAAAGGAGCAGAACCCACAAAAGCACTTACACAACTTAATGGGTCCCAGGACCTTCAGGCAAACTCTGGGAGTGAAAAGAAGCGGTGAACTTTGCAAATGAGGTGGGCAGAGGACCTGAGTGTCCTATTGCCTATGTGAGAGCTTCAGCTAGTATACAAAAAGTGGCCATTTCCTTCTTCAGCTGTGCTTGAGAAGTGAGCCAATTGTCTGTACCTTGAGAGATGATTTAGACCAAGATAGTTAAGCCTTGGCAGTCACGGTTGCCAGATCTGTTTTTAGGACCTGCTACAGCTTTGTTCACCTCTGCTATAAGTAGTCTATTTCTTTCATCCCCCACATCAGTAGTCAACTTTACGCTTCCCCTCTCGAAGCCCAAGAACAGCCCATTTCTTCCTCCTCCTCCATACAAGTATCACATCTTCCCTTTCTCCCCAGCACAGTTCTGCCATCTCATTGATCTATTTTCCCACTCTCATACAGGGTAGCCCACCTTCTCCATACATAGCACTTACACAATCAGTCCCCAAACCGCACTGTGCCAACAGCCTGTCTTTCTCTCCATCCTCCTGATTTCTGACAACATCAGCATACCTGCATTCTCTCCCAGCTGTCTCAAAAGCACCCAAATCCTGTTCTGCCAAGCACCACAGCAGGATGAAAGGTATCTCTTCATCTCCACCAGGGAAGAAGGAGGAGGCCAAATAGAAGCATCCATAATCCTAGGTACCGGGAAGGACTGTGACCCCAATCGCGCATGGGCACCAGTCAGTCCTGCATGGATGATACCGATCTGGAGAAAGAGGAAATGTCTGCCCAACCCTAAGCCCTGAGGGGTGTAGTACTTACCGCAGGACCATGAATCTTACTCCAACAGCCAGGCATCTGAAGGCAATATGGAATGAAACTCAACACCCATGCACCAATGCCCCTTTATGGATTTAGCTCCTAGCAGTTCCCTCCAGGTGACAAACCAGGGAGAAGATTCAGCTTGAAGATGATGACTGAGTGCATATACCCATGTATAGGCATCTGGTGACACTTGAGATGCCTTAGGAGTTTCATGCAACTCCATATGGCTGTATCTAAGTCCTAAGGCAGATCTAACAGCACAGTGTGCAAGTCATGGAGGTTCTCAGGTTCTCAAATAGCACTAAATGCCTATATTTAGGAACCTGAATCGAGCCCTTAAATGTCTCCATGTACGCGAGATTTCTAAGTTCTCACAGTAGTCAGTAAATATCCAAATTGAGACACGCAATGGCATTTAGAGAGCTATTCAACACACCCTGCAAAGCAGACACTGACATGTGGTCAGAAAACACTGACCAGTTCTCCATGAGCTATAATGGGAGCATGGTCATCTTGGAGGCCCTTACATTTACGTGTCTTTATTTGCAAACTATAGCCTCCCTGTCAAGACAATCTAAAACAGAATCAGGAATTCAGCCTGGGCTTTTCAAGGACAAGGACAAAACAAGGCAGCCTACTGATTCTGGTAGGGTGAAATCATGTAGCCTGACACTAAGGATTTACTATCATCCTGGTATTTGCCCAAATTATATTATACAGTATTTTAAAACAGTGAAAGTTCACAATAGAAATGACAATCCAGGCAATCAGATTGGTCTTCACACATTGCTGCTGATTCGTAATGCCAACTGGGAATGTTTCAGTCAGGTTGATTTAAATAAAAAATACTTACTGACCAGCTACCTGCTCACACACGACAAACCCCTTTATGCTCCTCATCAACATTTTCCCATGCACGTTCCCCCATCCTCCTTGATCCTTCCCTTTCTCCACTCTGGTCTCCCTCCGGATAATCAACCAACCCTTAGTTATTTTTCCCGATTGGTCACAGTTTTCCTATATCTGTATCCAAATTTGATATTTTTGATACAGTTACCTAGGTAATCTTGACCTTACATGGTTTTACTGATATCGTTACCTAGGTACTACTGGCATTGCAAGTTCTTCTCCCCAAAAGACCCCGCTATTGCCCTCCAATTATTGTGAAGTTTGGCCACCTCTCATATAACTCACCCTTAACCAACTGTGAAACACAGCTGGCCTTCACAGGACTATTTGTAACATTTGACAGCTTCTCACTCTGGTATTTGTTATGTCCCACAACATAATGTCTCATGTCACGTTCAATTAGCTGAACCCCGAGCCAGGGCCCAGTCGTCTCCCTGCATACCTTACACTTGGCTGCTTAGCTTTTGCTTAATTGGTCCCTAACCCTCACCTTAACCATAAAACTTACTTAGGGATTTTGCTTTCTCCTGAAATGTAGTTCATGGAAATGATTACATTTTTTCCAGTCGTATTTTAAAATAAGCAAATGACATTTGATAAAAGCATAACCTAATGGCATGCTCATTAGTTGCAGACAGAATATTTTGAGGTTCTGATGGCAAACACCATTGTTATCTTTTCTTTTCTGGCATATTTAAATGTGCTATAATTTAAGTCGTCACCCAGGACCATACCTGTGATTAACAAGACCTCTAACGGTCTCAGCTGTCTGTGTGGAAGGCACCTATAACAATGTAATCCAAAAGTGTCATTTGGCGCAGAAAAAGCAACCATTCTCTCTAAAATGGTTAGTAGATGCCTAGGAAAGAGAAGAAGAAGACTGGTATATGATACTTTCCCCAAGTAACCTGCAACCACTAACGCATTCTGAGTTCAGGGAATTTCCTGAGACTGATGGTACATGTCCATTTAGTAACCTTTAATGAATCTTTCTTCCAAACTCTCGTTGGTCTGCCCTTGAACTCTCATGAATTCACTGAGTCCAGAATACCATTGCCAAGGATCTCCACAGGCCTGACTCTCATCGCAGGAATAACTTTGGGTTTGGAGTCTTTTATGAACTTGACTCATGCTAGCTTCATTTGCTGCCAGCAGTTTCTTCTGTTGGACAAGTGAGCAGTCATTCCCCATCTACCCTCTCCATGGTCTGGTCTGGTTCTACAGACCTTGATCATAGGTTGTCTCTTTTCCAGACTGAGTAATCCCAGACTCTTTTTTTTCCTCACATTCCTTGAATATATTCCTCCTTGTGCCTTAAACATAGAAACCATCCCACCTCATCTTTGATCACCCTTGTTGTTCTTCTGAGAAGAAGAAGAAAATTTGGGGATTTGCGTGCGTGTAGTGAGAAAAAAAAAAAAAAAGAGATCCTAAAGAATCATTTTGTATTAGTCTGAGTCTAACTCATCAGTCTGAGTTAGAAGTGGCAAGAGGGAAGAGGATTTACAGAGTGGCATAAGTAATGCTCTCTGTTTTGTTCTCTATTTGCTTTCTAATAATTATTAAGAATGTTTTTGCCTTTTTTTGACATCTACCAAGTACTGAGCTAGTATTTGCATACAACTAACTACCATAACCCCAAATCTCACTCCTGAGTGGTAACAGTAATCTCAGATCTCGTCATTTTCCATTAGAACCCAGGATTCTTTTCTCTACATGCATCACATTATTCTCTGTGTATATTAAATTTTATATATTTCAGTTGCCACAGTTGATAAGCAGCTCTGAAGATTTAATAGCAAACCAAGGTATGTCTACATTTTCTGATTAAGTTTTGTTCAAATTTAAGAATTTACTCTTTCTAGCAATACATGTTCTGAGATCTTAGACGCCATTACAATGGAATGACTGCCTTAAATATTTTTAGATGTTAAGGAGGAATATTGTTTTACTTAGTTATTCCTTTCCCTACTTGAGAAACTTGTGCCTTTTGTTTCTATGTGCTAGAAGCCAACATCTCTGCCTCTTTTTATTTTCCTATCAATGTACCAGCAACATTGGTGGTACTGTCAAAAGAAGGATGAGCTGTGAATAGTTTATTTTGCAAATACCTTGAATGCTGACAAATAGTGGCTATTTTTGAGATGGGTTATGGCATATCAGCATACCCTTGTTATTGTTTTGTTGCCATTTACTTTTACCCCCAGGTGAATAGTAGATTTCAAAAATACTTACAGATTTAAAAGCAATGAGAATAATATCAGTCAAATACTAGGTCAGTTCCATAATCTAAGTTGCTCTTAGTTCCAGTTAAAATTGAAACATACCCTCTAGAAGTGGTACAATTTGCTATAAGCAAAAAAATGCAGAAAAAAATGATAAACATGCATTTAAGAAAAAAAGTATCTCTGCTTCATTTGCCAGCAGTAAAGTGTTCCTACCATTCAATATGCATTATTTGAAAACTCCTCTGTGCAGCATCATCAACAATGTTTACCCAAGCGTGATGATTATGATAAATTGTTCCAGGGACTTCATATCTATTGTTCTTGTAGGTCGGCACTTGCTGTAATAAGAAGGCCACCAGATTCACAAATGAAAGAGAAAAAAATTGGTAAATGTGATGTCAACGTAGGAAATACTGTTTGATTAGATCTGCGCATGAGCCAAACCAACTTGCTTTTGGCTGGAATTGACCTAGTAGATCTCAGTTTAATGGCTGGTTTCAGGGGGGATTTATTTATTTATTGATTTATTTACTATTAAACGGGCTGTTGTTAAAGCCTGCCACATACATAGGAACTGTCTGTTTACTCTGCATAATCAAATGTTTGAGTCTATGCATGCCTTTAATACATAGCTTAAGCACACACTGGAGTTTTCCATTTTGGCTTGCTGTTTTTGTAAATACACATTTTGGTTTTACTTGTCTGAATTTCCCATCAGGATGTACATTACCTTTAAAAAGAAGGCAGCAGAAAAAGAACCTTTTAATCATCAACACCACTGAAAACAGTGCCTTATTCTGCAGTTACTGGTTGAAAGAACCTTCTTCACTGGGATAGAAAATGTTTCTTTACACTCCGTAACGAGAGCTTTACCGGCGGTAAGAGCCGGAGGGGAAGGGGACCCGTGAAATTGTTACTTGTAGACATACAGTTCACTGCATGGGTGACACAAAAGACAGTGGGCTGTCTCAAAGTGTCTCAAAGTGTCTCAAAGTGGAGAGCCAAATGCCGTGCCTGAACAGCTTGTAGAGGAGCCGGGAGAGGCTTTGCACCAGGCTGCCATCGTCCCCGGCATTCAGGCAGACCTACTTCTACCTGCCCCTCCACAGACAGACGAGCAAAAATAAGACCTCCCAGGAGGTCATGCTACCCTGTGTTTGGGGACTAGGGTGGAATCAAGTGTTAAATAATTCACTCCTGCCCACTCTTCATTTATCCTTTCAGGGGTTAGTCTTACCTGTCTCTGCGGGAAACTACTGTGTTGCTAACAGGTAACTATGCAGTGAGATGATATGCTAGTGTAGTTGTAGCTGTGCTTTGTGTTCCCAATTTTCCATTTAATAATCGAAGCAGAAATGAATAGGAATGCTAAATAGGAGTATGAAATATTATTTTCATTTTCTCTGTTGCTGCATAGCAGGAGGGAAAAGAACCAAATGCCCCTTGAGGCATATCCGTTTGTCTAGAACATAGGAAGGGATTTGCAACTAGAGTCAGAGCATTTTACAGCACGACCATGCCTCTCCCAGAGCTGAAAGCATAGTCAGAAAGTCAGCCAGTGGTGCATCTTTCTTCACAGATACGTTTCTTGTGGAAAACTAGCGCCAACCTTCGTGGAAAATGTTGGAAATACTTGTTCGCCACAAGCGTTCAGCAGCAGCAGTGTGTTGAGTAGCAGTGCTGAGTACTACCTTGCGGAGAGGCAAATTGTGACTGACCAGCCACAAATGAGTATGAAGGAAATGTAGACAAATTTGACTCAGTGCTCATGTACATACATATAAAACCAATCTGTTCAAAGTTTGCGTTTCAGCCCCTCATTGCTTATTTCTCATACTCTACAACCACTCTGCCCGGTAAGTAGTGGGGTTAGAAGTTCATTCTTCAGCAGATTTAACAAGGGGCAGCTGTTTTGACACTGAAGGAATCAGCTAGGTACAGACTGTTTTTGCCAGAAGAGATAGAGTTCGTAGACAGCTGTGGTTTTTATTTCAAGATCAGCTGATAAAGCTGGGAGAAACAGGTATCTAAGATTTCTAGCCCACAAACCTTTCATCAGATCATCTGCTTTGCCAGAAGACGCAGTATTGAAGCTTTTTCCATGGCTAGGCCAGACAGATAGCTGCTTAAAAAGACAGGTTTAAACCGTGCTGTCTTTAGTGCATCTAGCAGCCCAGCTCTTTTCAACTGGTTCTTACTGAGAACTAAAATAATAAAACCAGATTATGTGAACAGACTTTGTCTCTCGCCTAGCTCTTCCCGGGGCCTGATGGCACCTGGCTGTTATCAAACTGTCAAGTTCTGATCTTTTTCCACGAGGAAAATAGACACCATCTACTGTCCTTGGGTTTAGCTTTGAAAAACAATTCAGTCACATCTTCTGTTTTGCAAAGGGACGAATAAGCGGTTCAATGTCACCATTTTTCTTGTCTTTCTGTGTTCTTGGAGGCAACTGAATTGGGAGAGTAATGCCTCAGATCAATCCCGAAAAATGAAAATAACACTACTTTACACAGAGTGCAAAAAATGGAGCTCCCTTAAAATATGGCAAAAATAGTCTTTATTTATTTGTTAATAAGTTTTTAATGATCTTGAAACTCTAACACGCCAAACAAAATTGAGGCAGACAAAAATACTGGTTTTACTTTCATTTTGTATCTTAATATTACAAAAAAAAAAAGGTCTGAGATCCTATGCTAATACTCCTCTATTTAATATTAAATATTCATGGTAAAAAGTTCTCTGAAAAAACAGTACTCTAACCAGACAGATCTGACACATTTGACTTCAGCATGACACTTAATGAATTTGGGTTTTGGTATTGTATTTTGTGTATGAATGATATTCCTAAGGATGGTAGTTGTAACTATTGCCAGGACAACATACCTTTTGCACACACCTTTTTAATATTTTGAATTTACATGTCGATTTCTCCAGTAAATTAGAAACTAAAGATGGAAGTCCACCACATTCTTTGTTAACATACTGTACCATACATATCAAGACACACTGGTGGTATAGCCTTCATATAGGAAAGAAAGGAAAATAAAAGCTGCACGTAAACCCAAAAAAGGATTTGGCAAATATCAAAGACAGCACTGAAAATGAAAACATTTACCAAAAGAGAAGCAGAAGATAAATGCAACAAGAAATTGACATTATTCTGAAAAAAACATAAGCACTCAAAACAAGCTAGAAAAAAAGCTGAACAAGACACAGAGTGACTCACCCTGGAAAATAACAAGATTGTCACAATACAAAGGAAAATACAGTATCAACATTGAGGAGAGATTCATTTAGACTGCGGAAAATGTAACAATGGATAAAAAGAGCAGATTTGAAGAAAATATTCAATATCAGATGAGAAGAGTAAAAGAAGGCTGAAAATTAAAGAAATTAAAAAAAATAAAAAGGGAAAGGCTTATCAAAAGCGGAAAATGTTAACACAGAAACTGAAGAGGGACCAGTTTCTCATCAAGACTTGCTAATGTTCCATAAAAGAACAAGTAGAAATATTACGTAATGAAAGAGAAGCTTTATGTAAATCCACAAAATATTTACTAAAGGGTATAGTGATGAAAATAACTCATATTTTCATTGTTAAGTCATCAATAAGAATAATAAGTTTTAAAGAAATAGAAATCTGGAATGTTAACTACAAGCCCTTTTCATGTCTGCTTGCTATTGTATCATGTTGTGGGTTATTTATGCTTAATAGAGGAGAAAGAGGAAGCAGTAATAGAAATCATGTCATTAGAGCTAGTGAATTGATTTGCTTGACAGATTTCCTGATTCCAAACTAATCACAGTGAATTTGGCTTGACGCAGCACAAGCTAAAACATCATGACATGACAGCTAAAGGTGAAGATGAACGTTGTCACCCGACCACAGCAAAGTGTTTCCTAGACTATAGAGAGAGCTTCTTCACCAACCATTCTTCAGCACAAGAACCAGAAGGGTATTGTAGGAACTGTCCTCTGGCCTGGTGTCTTTTCTAAACCATTGACACCTGTTCAAAGCACTATCACATCAGGATATTATAGTTTTATTCTTATTCTGATCAGGTGTGCATATACACTGAATGGCCAGAGATGAACCTTCTAATCCATCCTTATTATCTCTGTATTACAGACTATAAAACTGCACGAGTGAGTTAGTGTAGACATTTGTGGTCATGTTTTAAGGAGACTAAATTCTTGATGTAAAGGTTTCAAATGAAGGAGAGTCTAACACATTCACTGGTGATCTGTCCTAGATGTTTATCATTCGCCTTGTAAAATATTACAATGTATTACCTGCTGGAAGTGAAAGTTAACTATTGGCATAACGACCATGTCAGGACCAGATTCTCTCTGTGTAGTAATTTACTGTGGAAAACTAGGACATAGTTCTGCCACCTACAACGCTGTGCTTGCCCTTCGGTGTGGGTGTGGTCACGATGGGTAACTTGTTCATGGTATAAACAAAAGGAGATTCTTAAAGAAACCATGTAAGAAAGGGAGCACACTGACCTATGTAAAGCTTTTTCCTGAGTAGGTAACCATGTTAGCAGCTGTTAAAAGTGATCTTTAGCCTTGTCAGACAATCACAAAGCTTTGGCGACAGCTGAAAACCTGGAGATGAAAGGCAGCAAACTGCTCAAAAGTTCGTCCCCACCAGGGTGGAGGGGGAAGCTGGAAGCTGCTGCAAGCTCACATATGCTCACAAGCAACATAATTGAGTTATGGCTACCTACCAGCCTGAGAGGAAAGCTAAGCGGAGGTACAGCCTGAGAACCATGCATTACTGCAGTCCTGCAAGCATTGGCTTTATACTGTATATTATAATAATACCTATACATATTGCTATGCAATATTGTGTAATTCTTATTCCTACTGAGAAACTAAGCCAATAGCAAAATGGTGTTGCAGCTGGAGTTTGTCTGAAATGTATTATCCACTGATACTAATATTTTGTCTTGCATATGCGTATTGGTGTGTTTGTGCAGGTTTGCATGTGTATGGGTTTGGAAATCACTACAGTTGTTTCCTGGCATCTAGGTTCTTTCGACAACATGAAAATCAGCTGACTAAAATCTTTAACAACAGTTTCCCTTAGGACAATCCTAAAATAGTTTTTTATTGGTGGAGCTCAGCACCGGGAACTTGTTTCTTCCCGTGATACCAGAAGTCCGTTTAACAAGAACTGTCATTCAAAGTTAATCCTTCTCCTAATGAACCAACCTCTATTGTATGTAAACTCTGTAGTACCCTGAAAGATGCTGACCATGCATGAGAAGATACGTCCGCAGTCTGCTTTCCAAATACAATCAACTGCTTGAGCATCTTGGTGACTTCTCCTGTAACTTTTGTTCACTCAGAAATTTCCAATTTGCTTCTTGTCAAGATAGCTCATAACATCCCAAACAGCCAGGTAGAGCAGGCGGACATCGAAATGAAAAACTGACCCAGGAGTTTTTGCTTTGTCTCCTTGAAGGACAAGCTGGCAGAAGCGGCTCTGGTGCCTGAGGACTAAGAGGCCCACTAGAGCAGGTTACCTATAAAGCACCAAGTGTTTTCACACTTAAGTTGCCTGCCATTAAAAGTCACATCACATCCGTGCTGAGTAGACAGTTTCACTCAGATGGGAACAGTATCGCAAACACAGAAACCATTCACACGGCTCCTGGGCTGCACTTGGGCGGACCTGGGATGAAGTGGAAGATCGTGTGTGTCATCTTACGCTCCCAAAGCCTAGAAGTGTCCGTCAGAGGTGTTTCTAGCCCCCCACCTACCATTTCACATCAGGACACCGAAGAGGGCTCGGCTCAGCACGGGAAAGCCGTGGGGGGGTCAGGCCCAGCCCGGGCAGCAGTGTGCCTGCTCCCTCCGGATCGGGGTGCTGCGCAGGGTGGGGTGTCTCGGCCGGGGCTTCCCGCTGGGCCCACGCGTGCTCCTCTGCCGTGCGGGTCCCCCCGCCCGGCCCGGCCCGGCCCGGCGCCCACCCCGCCGGCACTGCCGCCCCCACCCCGCACTTCCCCACCACGCGGGACCTGGTGTTTGTTTCCCTTAATTTTTCACTTCTTGTTTGGGTGGCTTGGGGTTTTTCTTTTTTTTTTTTTTTTCCCGAAGAAACGGTGCCAGTGCCTGCGCCCTGACCCACTTCTAAGGCGGATAATGATATTCTGCTGCTCCAGCCCCCTTCCCCCGCTCCCCCTCCAGTTCCCAGGGAACACGTATCCTCTCCCCCTCCCGGCTCGGGGAGCAGCCTGCAAACGCCACCTACTTACAGGCCGGTAGCGCGTACCAGCTCCGCCGAACTCCCCGCGATTATTCTCACGGTTACCCTCCGCAGTAAGCGCTTGCAAAATCGGGCCCCGAAATCACGGCTGGGAGCCGGCCCCGACACGATTGCTTTTTAACGGGGCTCCTCCGCCTACGCGCCCTGCGGCACCCCCGGAGGGCTGCCGGGCTCCGCGTCCCCGCAGCGGGCGCTCCCTGGGGTCGCACCGACCGGCCCCTCACCCCGCTGCCCTCCGCGACCCCAGAAACCCCACACCCCCCTCCCCGCCTCCACGTCGAAACAAACTTTTCCTTCGCACGCCGGTGGAGGAGGGGGGGTGGCGGTGTCCCGGGGGGCTGCCCCGCGCGGAGCCGCTCGCTCCCCACGCCGGCGCTGCAGCGGGCTCCTCCGCCCCGGGGTCACGCTTTGGCCGCGGCGACGTGACCCACCCCGGCCCGCGGCCCCCGGCCCCCGGCCCCCTCCCTGCTGCCGGCTGGGGGGGTCTGCCCGCGGGCGCGCGCCACCGCACTCGCTCGCGCACCCCCTCTCCCCACGCACACGCATACACTCACACACGCACGCAGACACACTCACACGCGCGCACACGTGCGCGCCCGCCCAGCAGCGCGCGGTCTCCGCCCCCCGCGCACACATCAAGCACACACACGCGCGCACACACGCACACGCGCGCACACACACGCACACCCACCCGGGCAGACACGCACACACCCGCGCCCTCGGCAGCGCGGACGCTCGGCGGAGTGCGCGGCGCGGAGGGCGGCCCCCCCGAGGCCCCGCGATGCGCTGAGCCGAGCCGCGGCCCCTCCAGCACCCAGCGCCGCTGATCCCGCCCGCCCGCGGCGTGGGGGCGGCCGCCGGGCGCGGCCGCGGCGCGGAGCCGGCTCCCCACTGGGGAGAGGTGCAGCTGCCCGCGGAGGCAGGCAGGCAGGCAGGCAGGCAGGCAGGAGGCTGAGGCAGTCGGACGGGCAGGCAGGCAGACGGCAGGAGGCAAAGGACGATTTGGACATGCTCATTCTAGGGCGCTTGGTTGCCTGCATCCAGCTCGTCTGTATCCTCAGAGTGGGTGAGTGACATTTGCATGAATTCATCTTCGGGTTTCCGACCAACTTTTCTCCCCGGGCTCCCGTGGGGTTTTTCTCCCTCTGATCCCTTCTGCTTAGGGCTGCAGGTGCAATCACCGGCTGTTCCACACCGTGGAAACACGCTGTCAACACCACGGGTGGGAACGTTTCTCCTGCCCCTTGTTACCTCAGCCTCCTGCTGCCGGGCTCCGCGGATGCGGGTACCCCCACGCCACCCCCGGCACAGGCGGGTTGCTCCGGGGGGGGCTCGCCAGCCCACCCTGCCTCTGCTCCCACAGCGGCGTCTGGCGCGGCGCTCCGCGCCCCGCGGAGCCGCTCCCCGCCGAGCCCTCGGCAGGGGTCTGGCCCTGCCGGGCAGCCCGCACCCGCGGCGGAGAGGGTGTGCGCCTGTGACAGGCGGGAGGGAGAAGATCCCTGCCAAGCAGTATTGACATCGAGCTTCTCTGTGGATGTGGGATATGAAATTTTACTTTAGCCTCTCGCATGAACAGTTTCGAAGAGAACAGGGGACGGGTGCAAAATTTCGGACCAAAAAAAGACTTGTTCTCCAAGAACGGGCAACGCCAGTAATTGCCCTAAACCAGGGTATAACTGCTGCCTCGAAAAGCAAAATACAAGTCGTTCATGCACACGGGACACTGCATACAGAATATGGATTCATATATAGATTTTAGTAGGACTACTTACATAACCGAATTAATTTTCAACTCATTCAGATCTGTGCAACTGGAGTGCACCCTAAAAATCATGCAACGCTCTGTTACTCGGTATTACTATTATAACAGCGTGAGTCAGTTGATGCTGTTAGAAGTGCTGTCTTAAATACTTTGTCAAATAAATATTAGGAGCTTAAGTGGTGGGGTTTGTATCGTATTGAATGACCGTTTTGAATTTATAAGCTTCTGTCAAACAGATCACTGGAAAATACTGGTTGTTTGCTTGTATTTAAGTATGAGGAACTTGGGAGCTTCAGCCCATTATGTACCAAACCAGTTTTACAATAGGTCTCTCGTGATAAAGTAGGCACTAACCTACATTTTTCACCCAATAGGTGGTGCTGCTTCTGAAACCATGAAGCTCTATAAACAAAGATCCGTGTTAGGTTACTCGGAGTGAAAGCAATTTCGTACCAAGTCCTGCTAGTTAGAGGAAACTACTTTTTAAAATTTTGTCATGTGAAAAATATTTTTACCTCCTTTCTGAAAGTATAGTGGAATAATTAAACTATAAATGCGATGAATGTAACTGACCTTTAATTAAAATGTATGATCTTTAGAAGGGCATTAATAGCATTTTAATGTCACTTTTAAATTAACCTATTTCTGAAAACAGGGTACTTATTCTAATATAATTCCCTTACACTGGTTTGGCAAAGAATGGCCTGTCATAAAACTTTTGATAAGTTTTTGTAACATCTTTCTTACGTTGCCAACCTGTTTCCTAAACTCAGATGTACTCCCAAGACTATTTAAAGGACAAAATTAGTAGGTGCTTGTATATGTGTGTGGAGGTATATGAAAATGTGTGAGTACAGATCAAGTATACCATGATATGATCATAATGTAATACAACACAATTCAATTTTGGAGACTAACTTCCATGTTCAGATGATCCTACCACATTGCAAGCAATGCAAGACATAAACATAACTTTTCTAATGAAACCTRTGTTTTTTTAATAATTTCATTTCTTGTCTTTTTAGAAATAAGGTGGTTTTGTATAATGCAATATTCAAATACAGTGTCTGCATGTGTATGTTATATTCATGAATTTAGAAGATCTGTCAGGGTGGGAAAACAAGGTTTTTTACTCACACATGAGGTATAGTATAAGTGGGGCTACTTTTTTTTYCCCTAGACTGATACACTATTGTTTTCAAACTGGACCTGAAGGGTCCACCTTTCTAGATATGATGGATGATTTGGTCTCAATGGTGGTTCATTCTGAAGACTCATGAGCTAGACTGCTCAGTGTGTTCAACGACATGATTGTTCCCAAAAATGAATACCCTGTACAGGTTATTAGACTGATTTAATCAGATTTCATTTGAATATATTCCTCTTTGAGTATCTCTCCATAACTAAATATGCTCTCATCTGATAGTATTAGTTCATAGGAGTAAATATTTTGACATTATTTCCTTTTGTTTTTTCATAAAAAAATAAAATAAATGATTGCATACTACCAGTGTATGGTTCCTAGGGCTTGGTGAGAGAGGAGGACTGGGTCGGACAGGCTGGCTCTTACCATTAGGTATTTCTGGTACAGAAGAAACCAGGACTCTGTGAATGGGATGTTGCTGAAGAGCGTGGCAGTCTCCCTTTGCATTCTGGAGACTATGCTTACTAGTCCGAGGCTAGGCAACATGTAGATCCCGGCCTCATTTGCCTGTAGTCTCAGAAAATATTGTTGAGGTTGCAGCTGGTCACGTTCAGAGCTCTACAGGAGGTCCTTTCTAATGAATCTGTTTGGGAGTTTTGCTGTTGCCTCTGGGAGATTCAGCAGGAAAATCTCAGTCTCATATGCGTTCAGAAAAGACAAGGCGGTCAAATCAACCTCACTGAAGAAAAACCTATTAGAGCAGTCGGAGGCAAAAAGTTCTTTTGGGAATGACAAGACAGTGACAGTTCGTTCTCTGTGTTATTGAAGAAATGCTTAGGGGCTTGATTCTAATATCCCTGCTGAGATATGAATAGCACCTTCCTCCACAGTGTTACTGAAGCCAAGTACTGATGTAATTATTTATGGAGCGGGGTATTATCTAAGTATTCTCAGTGAGTGCCATTCAGTGAAGTTCAATGGAACCGCTTGTGGAGTGAGATGCTATTCAGTCACAAGTAAGGGCACACGAGAAGTCCTGTGTGATTATTTGTGGACACTACTGTGTAGTTAGAATAGAGATTTCCTATGAAGTTCTTTCTGTTACTAAAATGAAAGGAAAAAAACTCTGTGGACAATTCACTTGGTTTTTTACATTTTTATTTTAAATGAGAAAGATATGAATCTGTAATCTTCAGCCTACGTATATCTCAGACTGAAGATATTCTTTGAAATTCTGCCCCGGCTTACTGATGTGTTCCATGTAACCTCCTGAAAGTCACTGGGGTGTGCCCTTTTTGTAGCTTTTGTCTCATTGCGCTTATGGAAAAAATATCTGGAGTCTTTTCAATACATAGACTATTTATGAATCTGTGTAGGCAAGAAAATGTTAATAGAAAAAGGAACATGTTTCAACAAATTACATTATAATTGTGGCTAAATTTGAATCAAAGAGGTGTAAATATTTAGGCAAGACTTAAAAAATATTCCCTGCTCTCACTAGCAAAATGTATGGGTAATTTCCCCAAATAATGTAAAAAGTCTCTCCAAAATTAGCTCATCTACACCTTACTGCTATCACTGTCTGACCTCAACCAGGAGTTTGCCTTTCAAAATGCAGCTAATTAAACTATGAATTGTTTAATTTGTTGTGTCTCACTTTAATTTTTCACTATCTAGAAAAGATATCTCTCTCTCATTTTTAGTTTGTTTCTGGCATCCCAGTACCATGACTTTATTCACACAAAAATAGTAACATTTCCCTGAATATTCTGATTTTTCTTACACAGCTGACATCAGGACTGTATTTCCAAGCTAGCAGACAGCATACATCTCATGACCAATGGGAGAAGCAACTTCTCTGTGCTCTTTACTGGATGGCCCCAATTAATAATAATGAGAATCTGAAGGACAGCATTGGCTCAGCTTTCTAAATCCAATCACACTTTCTGTTCATTCTCACATCCATGCGTTTAGATTCAATAAGCCCTTAGACTGTTAAAGGACTATGGGATCAGATCCTTCTTTTTTGCACTAACCTCTTATTTTGACAATATTTTTGTAGGCCAGATACTTGGCATACTTCAAACTCAATTACATCACAGTAATATTACTGTATATTATTTTTAATGCTTTAGCATATTTTACACTTAAGATGACATGTTCCTATGGATGATGATACATAGTTCCTATGGAGAAATTTAGTCCTGCCATATCTAAAACATAAGAGCCAAGACAAAAATAAGAATTTTAGGACTGTTAAACCATCTATTTCAACCATCTGTATTATAAACRTCTATATGTTATGCATTTTTGTACCATAGAGATTGATATATACCAAAATCTAAATATACAGTATGGATTTATTTTAGGTTCAAATACTGGCAGGTATGAAAAGTTGTGCAGAAATGAATGACATCTTGAAAGTTAATGTCAGTGTAACCTAATATTTATTCAGCACACTAGTCTGTGGGACATATCTAAAATAGTTAAAGCTGTACTTTGCAATGTTTATTCAATACAATGTGTAAGGAGAGTTTTCTAAGTCGTATTTGGCATTACTTCACCTCTAAATATACTCTTCTATCTGAATTCCTGGAGAGAAACTAAATAACACATATAAAATTACAGTGGTAATTTCAAACTATTCTAATTATAATCTGAATTATAAATCAGGATGTTAATTTATGAGTGTAGGCACCTGCCCATTTCCTAAGGAAGGCGATTTCCTTCATTTTCTGTGCTCATCATTTAAGTGGTCACTGCCCACTATGAGTTCTCTAATTAGGAATTTAAGGGTGAACAGATTCTGTTCTTTCGCTGACAATTTCAATTCCTCTTCAAACGTGCTGTGCTTCTCAGTATTCCCCGTAGGGCCTGGAAGTCTGCAGCAGTTCCGGAGCCCCCCGCTCCCATTTAACAGCTCGATTCTCACAGCTTCGTGCACCATTTATGTGGCTTTCCTGTATGAGACATCCTTTGGCTATTCAATAAGCTTCTTTTCCCATAAAGACAAAAGTTACCTTTTTGAATACATGTCAAGGCTTCTGCATTAGAAAGATAAATCAACAGGAAGAAAAGGACTTACAGTATTAAATAAACAAAATCCACTAAATGAAAGATAGCAAATTTTTCCACGAGGCTGGGACTGTAAATGAAACTTGGCTCCAGCAGGATGTTGAGGAACTGTTGGCAGCAGAGTACTTTTGTAGGAAGGTATGGTGCAGGTTGCTTGTTGAATACAAATTACTGATGTCGGTCAATTCAGTCTTGAGGCTCAGGTGGAAATAACTGGAGATTTTAGAAACAAGGTGAGGGTTTATTTTACTTATTTTGCATCGCTGGCTGATACTGTGGCACTATCTGGTTGAGGTGAAATAATAGACTTTTTAAGAAAAATAGGCACTGTGTAAAAGTATCATGGATTATTCTAGGTGAGGCATGCCTCTCAAAAGCTCCTATTGCCTTCTACTTCTTGCCTATACTTGACTTACTTAGATTTTCTTTGATCCACCAGAAGTAGCTATATTTCACCCTAGAAATCAGTATTTTTCATTACTAATTGAAGACTCCAGGAGCTATTGTTTGACTTAGCTAATTTCAGAAATCATTATTGTGGTAAAAGTCCCGTGGATAACAAAAATACTATCCTACCTCTGATAAGGAAAGCTCAGCACTGAAAGTAGGATGCTGGTGGAACTTAGGTGCCTGAACCCAAAATTTTAACTAAAAGGGTCCCTGACTCAGCTAGTACCTTTCAGGGCTTCCAGGGAAGCTTTCAGGCAGGTACAGTTCCTCTTCTGCATGTGCCTTACCTGACCCTATTATATGCATCTCAGTGCCTCTTTCCCACCTAAGTTTAATTGGGATCCAAACCCAAATGTTCTTTCAGATGACTTCCCTGATCCCTAAGTCAGTAAGGCTTCCCTAAATAGATGCTGACAGGATCAGGTGTCTTGATCAGACTGCTGTCGCTACTTCCGTTTAAGACAAAGGACAAGGCGATGGCTGTGCCACCTTCTCATGTTGTGGCCCAGTGATTGAAGCATTTTACCAAGGAAGGACAGTCTAGAGGGAAGACTTGTTCCGAGCTAAGGGGATTTGAAACTAAATCTCCTGTCTCCAAGATTAGGTTTTGTCAAGTGAGAGGACTCTTCATACTTCTTGTTTAAACTGAAGCATTTTTCCTTAAAAAAAAACAGAAGCAAAAAAGAAGGATCAATTACAGGGAAGGACTAGGGAGAAGAACAAATAACATCATTATGCCACTGCATGAAATCATAGCTAACCTACTTCTTAAATATTGTGTACGCTTATGTTTCCCCCACCTCAGAAAGGGCACAGCAGACTCGGAAAAATCAAGAGAATGGCAACAGGGTATCTGTTTTCAGGAATGACTAAATAAGCTAGGACTCCCTGTCAAGACCAAAGACAACTTAAAAGTTGGTTTTGTAGAGCATTATAAACTCACAAGTGACGGGAATAGATTCTTCACTGACTCYTCCAATACAAGAGCAAGAGGACAGCAAATGAAGGCAGTAGGAGACAAATTTAAAAATAAATAAAATAAAAGGGCAGTTCTTCCTGCAACAGGTGATAGGCTTGTGAAACTCTGCTGTAGGTTGCTCTGAGAGCAAAACGTTTTGAGGGGATACTAGATAAGCTCTTGAAAGAGAAACCTACTGAGGGTTGCTAAGCAGATAGAAACCACATCCATTTCAGGAATTTTTGGAGCTGGAAATAGAGCCTGCGAGAGTTTGCAAGGAAATTTTCAAGCATATCACGTAAGTTTGCATTTTTCATACTGTTCCCTAAGCATCTGCTTCAGGATTTTGGAGGCAGGACTCTGAATTGGTAGGATAGTACAGCAAGAGAGGAAATATGAGTTCTTATACCTGCTCCTACTCAGTATTTTGTTATCCACTTGCTGGATACAACGCATAAATCACTAGCACTGCCTTTTCTCTGGTTGCACTCTAAAAAGAGCAGGTTTTGCTAATTTCTTTGAAAGCTGCAGATACTTACTCTCAGAAGAGGATTCTAGGCTGTGCTTCTGAAGGACCCAACCTCCCAAAGGCAGGCAGAGCTCAGATGCGTTTCCACCAACTCAGCATTTTACATCAGCTGGCCTGGGCAGCTGAAAGCCGTTTGGGCAAGCCAGTTGCTTGTAACTGCACTCAGCTGCCTAGCTCACCTAAAGACGGTGTAGGAGCCTGAACTTCAAGGCTCTGGAGCCTACTGCTAGTGCCTAACAGGTGGGTGGTTCAGCTAAATGTCACCTTGCATCTGGGCTTTTGTCTAAGTCAGGGCTCTCAAATCCATCATTTACACCGCACCTTCAGATTCAGCAGCTGAAAAACAGGCTAGACATGGCTTGGCTACTTGGCATATAAAAGCAATATTTACTTCTCTAGATTTTTATAGCATCCAGTTAGACACACAAGGTAACATTTTTTTTTCCTACAGCCCTTTATGTTTCACTAAACTTACAGACTGTAGAAAATTCTCTGTGTGACATTGAAATATTAGAGATCCTACTTTGCAGATAGCATTCAGCAATGTGAATTTCTGTGTGAAGATAGTAGGACTGCTCACCTGACTAGTGAGAGATTTCGTTAAGAGTTTTCAGGAGCATTATATCTGTTAGTACTTTGGCTCTGAATTGTCATCCTCATTGCCAAAAGGTTTCTGCTAGATATTGGATTACCTCAAGACTGAAATATAAAGCAGGTAGCATTTGAAGAGGTATCCATCTTCACTATCTTATTTATCTGTATGCTGAGATAGGATAACAGGAAAAGCAGTGAAGAGTTGATTAAACAAAAACATCAGAAAGGGTGAAATAAGAGACATCTGGAGTACTTGACTGTATTGAAATCCTGTTACAAAATTGGTCTTCGAAATGCTGTAAGTAAAAGATGCTGCATAAAAATAAATTAAATCAAATGTATCTCAGTGAATGAAGACGTATGTTTACGTAAATGCCCTAACAGAATTTGACAAAAAATTCCTGACTCATTTAAAATTTCCTTGGAAATCATGACACGTTCTTTAATTGGGACAGGTTTTCTGGTCTTTTTTAGAAGCTATCCAGGCCAAATTCAAATTTTTCCTTAAGTAAATGGAAAGATTTAGTGATTTCATTGAGATTTAGACTGGTTTGTATCATAATTCTTCAAAATACAGTTTTCTAAATGTAATGCTATTTTTCAAAGTTTGTCAAAGCCTTGGAAAAGCAAAATYTGTAGTGTTCTGCAGGGGCAGCTTATACTGAAGAAACTGAAAGCTTTTTGAAAGCTAAGGCAAGTATTTTGAGGAAAAATTAAGCCTTTAAAATCAGTGTTTAAAAAAAGACTTGATTCTTCAATTGCTTTATATGCTGAACTCCATGATTTCAGCAGAAGTTCCCAAAAAGAAAAGCATCTGCTTGCTTAGACTAAATAGCTAACGATCGGAGTAACAGCTGGCTTTATAAAAGTGACCTAATATTACTCCAGGCAGTTTGTCTCCTAGCTCCATCCCCAAACTGACCGACTATGTTTCATCCATTTCTAGCCATTTGGAAAAATCATTTTGTTCCAAGTGTATGTCAATTGTTTCTATCATTTCCTTTTGTAACTCTTCTTCTGCTAGGTGTGTGTAAGTATGATAATTAACAAATTTGGCAGGCTGGGACTTCCTGAGAGGCTAAGGAGCCTTCTGCCAGCCCCCTGGAGCACTGCTGTTAGGTGTGTGGGACATTTCATGTTACATGGTGCACTCACCACACAGCCCATCCACCCATCATCTGCACAGAGTTTGGGGGGAGTCTGTGTGGTCTGTGCCTACTTCCTTCTTTGTAATCTTTGATTTTTGACAGTAGCTTCGCATTTCATGTATCTTGCAATGTTGCAGAAAAATCCCAAGGAACCAGGTTCTCTTTGGGGTTGTTTTGTTTTGTCGGTTGTTTGGTTTTTTTAACACATTTTAGGTTTGTGTTAAAAAAACTGTATCACTGTAGATACGCAGATCACAGTAGAACTGCCTCTGGCTCGCATCAGTGGAACTGTGCGTGAATAAATCCTGGATGAGCATCAAGGAGAAAAAGATCCAGAAGAGCTGTTTAAGGTTTAGGATAGTGCTGACAGAAAACCACATCGATATAAACTGGCAGTGTGCAAATTTAAGCTGAAAATTAGAAGAAGGTTCCCGTTAGAAGAAGGAATCTCATTACAGCAATGGGATTTTGGAAGGTCTTTCCAATGGTAATAGGAGGAGCAAAAAGCCAACCTATTTTTTTTTAAGAATAGAGTACCATGTTTTTTGCAAGATCCTGTGGCTCCTGCAATAGGAGAGAACCCCGTCAATGATCTTGGAGTCCCTGTCTGTGAATTATGATACAGTTTCAACTGTGCTGAATCAGAAGACTGAGCAGTGTGCACCTGGCTGTGCCAGCCAGCTGCCCACCGCTGAAACCACATAAAACAGTCATTCCTCGTGACGGACTGATACATTTGTAAGCTGAGGTACTGGGGTCAGAGTGGTCACTTAGCATCTCCACTACCACTCAGCATTTCAGACTGCACTGAGTAGTAAGACATCATAAATCTACCCAGGAAAAGAAATAAAGTCTAATATAAAGTCAGGAGACTTAAAAATGTACATTTTGGGTTTAATGACTGTATTTTGACGCTGTTGACAGTTTGCTATTTTAAATAAGATTATTCGTACAAGCACAAGGCAAGAAACCTCCTTTAAAGGAGGATTTGAAATCGCATGTGGTTGTATGACTTCAGGAGCTAGGGTTTTAGTTAAAACACTAGCCATTAGAAGATCTTTGAGAACTGGCAGTGTTCTCACTTTCTCACATGATAYGACCATTGGAAATTTCAATTCATTATATTTCAGTGTCAAATTTTACATTGGCTGAATTCTGAGAGCGTTCTCAGGCTCATCCACCCATTTCTCATTAATCCTGTCCATGTCCTCTTCTCCTATTCTCATGGGGTTTGGCCTCCTCAACAGCCCCGTGAACTCTCTCCTCACCACGTGCACGTTTCTCCAAAGACACAGGCAGTTACATGTTAGTCTACTAACATAAAATTACTCCTGCAACTTTGTAAGGGTCCTCCTTGATGGGTTTCTGCCCCCCTTTTAATGTGTATTTCTTACATATCTGATAAAATCCCTCTTCACAGTTTCTTCCTGTATTTTGTATTATCACTAGCTTTCTCCCCTTCTTTATTTGGGATGAAGAAAAAGAGATTCATATTTTGCTTACTGCTTTATCAGTATGGTAAAAAAAACGCAAACACATAGACCAATATAATATGTATTAGGACCAACCAAACAGTGGATAAAAAATGTAAATTCCTTATTTTTTTTCTCTGTGAGTTTTATTTTCTGCACAGTTGTCTAATCACTTAGTCAAAGGTTTAGGTTTTGGTATCTCTTGATGAGAGAGAGAAAACAGATTTCTGTATTTAGCATATATATATTTGAGCAGAGGTCAAGTCAGTATTACATTCAACAGAATTCATTCAGGAATACTTAGACTAGAAATTATTCTTTTAATCCATTAGTGAAAAATCCATCCATACAAAAAGATTATGGGAAGCTATCCTTTAGTCTGAGTATTTTTCAGCCTTTTCTGGTTTGTGCTATCCACTGTGGGATTTGTAACATGTGAATCAGCAGAGAAAATATGTTTCCATGTAGCAGCAGTCTTCACTGTCTGTATGGGAAATTCCAACCTTTTTGTGTGAGGTGATAAGACTGACACAAAATCTGCTAAAGATTTGTCTGAGTAGTGGCTGTACTGATGGAGGGGAAGGTGACAACAGGAATGGATGTATACTGTTCATTAGAAATATGTGCACATCTTAAATGATCTGATTAGCTTTTGCAACTATTTAAGTGTTTACAGTAGGAAAAGAGATTCATCATATTAAAACAAATTGCAAGTGCAATTTAGAGCAGATTAAAAATACCCTTATTGCCCTGCTGAATGGGAGAAGACAGGTTTAGCTAAATCAGGTGAAGCTAATAAGGCAGTGATGCATAATGGCTAGTTCAGGTTACATGCATTTGAGTGAAATAGAAAAAAATGTATATGGAGCAACCAGAAAATGTAGTCATGTTTTTGGTGAATAAGGTAATATGAATTAATCAGCTTTTTCTAATATGGTCTACACATTCTATCACAATTGTAAATGGTGCATTTGAATAAAACTGTAATCCAGGTTTTCATGGAAAAATTACAATTTTTGAGGGGTTTTGTTCATTAGTAAAAGGATTCCTTGGATGTGCAAGAGTTTTTCTAAACGTATGAAACCCTGGTCCCCTGAAATCTCTTGTTCACTTGAAAGCAACAAGAAATTTGACCCACTCAGAGTAGCTTTATGGTTGGATCAAAGAAGAGATTTAGTCACCTTGCAGTGGACCTCAAAATGCTGGGTTAGGCATCCTGCTTGTCGTGTACAGAGCATGAGAGTTACAGGCACCTAGACTGGGATTCACAGCAGCCAGCACGTCCAGTGCCGGGACCTGTAAGCCTGGCTGGTAAAATAAAGATCGGCGTAGGTAAGAAAGTATAAAAAAGTAACGAACTGGGAAGTGCCTCTTAGGGCCACATATTGGGAATAACTGCTGAAACATCTTGTTTCGATGGCTAGACCCAACAAAAAATATCTTGGAATTCAGAATTGTTGATCTTAGTACTCCTAAACCAGTCATAAGGTCTTGATAATGGATACTTCTCATAATCATCTAATAGTACAACATTTGCCAAAGAAATGGGAGGTGGCAATCCTAAACCTTGCCCGTGTAAGGGGGTTTGAACCACAGCTGTGGAGAGCAGTATTATCTACAGGATGACAGAGCACAGCAGTTGAGGATGGGCAACAGTCCTGATCTGGACCCAGGCTGAAGATGGGAACGGCAGAAAAGTTTGAAAGCGAAAACCTAACTATCCAGTCTAATGGGTGAGAGAAGGTGGTCCAGCGAAGCATTTCTAGGCACCAGACTAGATTTTTGCCCTCCTTTCTTCACTGTGCCCCCCCTACCCTGCCCCAGAAGCAGCAGCTGCTGCCATGTGCAAGCAGCAAACCCCTGGTCTACTGCTGCTGTGGGTGCCCCCAGCTCCCCCGCCGCGTCCCGCCCCCAGCATTCTCTGCTGGGATGGATGCAAATGTGGAAGAAGGCATTTGGCTGCAGAGGCAGCCTGTACTGCTGGAGGTGCCACTCTGTCTGCGACGGGGGATAGGAGACAGGCCAGGAAATACGTTCTGTAGGCTGGATTAAAGCCTTGGGTCAGCAGTTGGACCACACTGGGTTATGTCTCACAGTGAAAGGAGCGAGACACGGGGTTCCAGTCCCTGCCAGTGAGATTATTTCTGTCTTTTATCTAGCTGCCATCCAATGTAAAAAACACCAGGATTTCTGTTGTCTCCTGTAGTTTTGAAACCTGCTCAAGAATGCTGCTCTATCTCCTGGATGGGTCGGTCTGATGCTTATCTAGGTCTTCTGGGCATCTCTAAATAGCCACCTACTTACCCCCGATCCATGAAGTCTGTGCATCTTTCAGTCTTGGACCAGTTCCTATTTTTTTGTGTTGTAGAAATTGAACTAGTTAGACACAAAAGTGTATTGTATCTCTCCCAGAAAAGAAAACTGCAGCTGTATCATTAGTCTGCGTAGGAAACGCGTGTATTTGCACCACCCCTGTTGGAATAGCAGGAGATTTTCTGCCGCAGGCAGGTATGGCAACCGAGTGAGCAACAGCTGCAGTGTCCTGGAAGAAAATACAGCATGTGCTCCTTTTTGTAGCAAATCAGCTGCTTTAGATGGCATAGAGACAACAGATTCATTTCCCTGGTGAGTCACTAAGCCTCCCTAAAGCCCGGTATCTCCAAGGCTTTCAGCTGAGGTGGAGCATATTACACCGCTCCCAAAACAGCCAAAACCTTAAAGGCTTAGTCAAACCCATAACTGATTAACGCTTGTGTAACACTTAGAAGTCACTAGATGAGCACTAAGGCTGTTGCTAATGATTTTAAATCTATGAAGCAACTTCCTAAAAACCTTTGAAATTGGCAATTATAGTGTTCTGTCTTAGATGGAAAAGCTTTGATCACTCCACAGCAGAAAGTAAATGCATGACTTAAACTGGAGAGATACAGTGACAGAACAGCAGCAAACTGCTAAATACACTGACGTGGCAGAGGGCCAGAGGAAGATTTGCTGTTGCTCCTTCCAAAACTCGATTTGAAGCCATTTCAGTATTTCTGTATTACATAAGTGACTGTGAAAGTCCTAGGAAGTCTGCAGTTGCGTATACTTACGGTCTGAAGATAAGACTTAATTGAAGAAYTTATTTTCATGCCCTCTTCACTTTTTTAATGTCTATGCAATTACAAGGCTACATTCTGATACAGTGCTAGAAATGAACCTAATGAAAATATTCTGACCTGTCCTGTCTTACGTTCCAACCTAGATGCTTTAGTAAGATTAAAAAAAAATTACAAGATTTTTAAAAAATTATACAAATGTGTCTGAAAGCCTATTGTTTTCTGTTCAAGGGTAGGAATATTTTGTAAAGAAACAAACTAACTGCAGTCTAGAAGCTTGATTTTGCTGTCGTGTTTTCCGAGAGCAAAATATGTGAAGCTGTCTTCTTTGCTTGACTGGTGCTGGTTGTGGGTTCAGCAATGACATCCACCAAACTGTTTCCCTAACTTATTCAATTTTCATGAGGTGATAAAAATTTAAGAGGTTCTTTGGTATAAAGCAGTGTAGTCTTTGCTTGTAAACTTTCTACACTTCCTCAGATAACTTCCAGTTGTTCATGGATAGAAGAAGGAAAATAAGAACATTTTAAGAAAATTAAAAGGCATTATAGAAAGACTGTTTTTAAGGATGTATGGGTATTTTTAAGCTAGTGTAGTGCTGTCACATGCAAATAATGTGTACCTGTTGAAGGCATCTTCAGAAACATTTTATTTACTTTGATTAATTGCTTAATAAATTCTCCCTAATAGATGTTTGAGTAAGTGAAAAATACTCTTCAAGTTGCTTCTTGAAGGAACAAATATTATTGTAATGGTTTTATATCATAATAACAAAATAAAGTTACATCCAAGTAAAATGAGGGGGGAAATCCATCTCACTAGTTGTCTGTAAGCTTTCCACTGAGGGATTAAATGTTAGTACTATGCCTATTGATGCAATGCCAATATACTTCAGAAATTTTACAAACATTTGAGAAATATGTAACTAGTTATGGGGAATATAGCCATTTAAATTACACTTTATACTTATTTCATTCCATGGACAGATTAATCCTCTAACTGGGCTTTTACACATGTTGGATATTTAAACAAAAATGGGATCTGAGGTGAAACTGACATGTGGAGATGCTGTATAATCAGGAAATTGCTATCATTTATTATTTATGCGTCGATGACTTCTAAGTACATTTGTCAGTGACCAGGGTTTCATTGCGTAAGGTACCGTATGAACACAGAGCAGGAATATGACACCTGCCCTAGGGAATTTAGAAATAAAATACAAAAAGAGAAGTTGAGGGGACAGAGAAGATGGGAGGAGCTGCTAAGAAAAAATCATATATTAGTCAGTATAAAAAGCAGTTGAGTCGGTGAAGCAGCAATCTGTCACGTCTTTTCTAGCTATTCCTGCGAGTGAGAGTTTTCAAAGAGGGGTTGAACGAGTCTGTCTCAGTTCCTCATCTGTAAGGTAGAGGTAGTAATACTTTACTCAAAGGTGTTTTGTGTGAGCAAGAGCACGTTCGCATTTCTAAAGCTTTTTTCAAGAGAAAAAAGGTTGGCTCCAAGTCTTATGTTATAGGGCAGAGTGCCGCCGTGAGGAGGTTATGCAGGTAGCCTTTGCAGTCTCTGTGGGACCTAAAGCGTGCGTGCAGGCAGGGTGGTTTGCAGTCACCTGGAGCCCCTGGTGCAGCCCCTTCTGTGCCATGTAAGCCCCGGGCAACACTTACAGGTGAGGAGAAGCATTCATCTGGAGACATAATGTATTCTGGTGATTCAACAGGGAACTGAAAATCATGAGACCTTGGAACTAAACCTGGCAGACAGCGTCAACTCGAGCATGTCATTTACCTTCTGTGCCTCAGTTTGCTGCCTGCAAAGCTGAGGCAATATCCCCATACTTTCTGAAGTCAGTTCAGGAACAAAAGCACTGCATAAACAGTAGGGTGCACAGACAGTACGGTGTGAGCACTGGCATGTGAGGTATTCCGCTTCTGGTGACAAGATAGCCCTTTCGGCATGAGCACAGCCTTCCTAATGGTATATGGCTTCACTTAGGTGAGACTGCAACGTGCATTTACACCTGACAACTTGGGTCAAAACAGCTGATCTGAATATTTATCCTATGGTGGATCTTTCCTGATCATAATCCTAAATGGAAATTCTTACCCTGTGTGACCCAATGGTGCCAGAAACCATGGACTGCAACAAGGCTGGTTACCGCATGGTCCCAGCCTGAAAGTCAGCATGCAGAGATGTAGCAAACTCTGATAGGCGTTTGCTGTATAAAACAAAGCTCTAACATCTCGCAAAAGGAACAGTTGTACTGAATGGGGATACCACTGGTGTTATTTTATCTAATTGCTGTAATTTAATGTTCATATGCTGTGTATAGCTAGAAGTGTGGTAGGACAGTCATAACATCCTAAAAAGTTAGGTTTTCCTCCTGTGCAGCAGCCAGTACAGCTTGGGTCCACATGTCATGTTTGATGATGATAATAATAATAATAATAATAATAATAATATCCTGTGTCATTCTTCTTCATGTATCATTCTTCTTCATGCTGTGAAGGTGGGCATGTGAGCATGGGTATAGGGCTGGTGGCTGCCAGCAGCTGTTTTCCATTGCCATCGCAGTTCCACGAGGTTTGCAACACACGTTGTCTGGGTGGTCCCTGGTGCCGAATGAATCGGTACAGCTTTTCTCTCTTATGCCCTCCATACTGCCAGGTAAAAAGGGGCATGGGTCACTGTTCACACTTCAGTGTTTGCTGCCAGTTACCACACTGTGGTGTCCTGAAACTTTATTGTTGTCTCCAATTCTGACTTCAGGGAGGTGGTGCTCTGTATCTGTTACTTGTAATTCAGAAGTAAATGTTGACTTTTAAGTTGTGACCATAAGGAAAAACACTGACATGGACAAAAGCTTTAAATTGCACAAGCGAGCAGTGGATAAAAACCTACCTTTCTTTTTACTCTCTCCTTAAAAAAAAGTATATCTTAAAAATGAATGAAAGGACCATTCCAGATTTCTGTTGTCTTCCAGTAAATGATGACTTATGGGGGAAAAAAAGAAAAAAAGTGGTGAGTCCTACTGACAAGAGGAAAAGTGTTAATGGTAGTTTCCAGAGTCCTTGTTCCAGAGTTCACAGAAATCCCGCAGAGATTAAGAGAAAGGAAGAGAGCAAATGGAGCAAAAGAAGAGCAGAGAAAGCAAGGAAAAGGGAGAAAGAGGAAGGAGGGAATGAAGAAGGGAGGGAGGGCAGAAGGAAGGAAGGAGAAAGTTTACAAATGAGACACACTTGGCACTTGTGCAGCTTCTGTTTATCTCATGTTTTGTAAGTTTGTTGCTGCTGCAGTCTGCAACTACTCACCATTTGTAACTACTAGAAAAGGAGGCTGGGGAGGGGAGTTAAATTAATCCTGCTGTGACTTCTACAGGCACCGCATCRCCAAACCCAGAGAGAAATGAAATGAAGTGACGAACCCCAAGCTTTCAACCTCAGTTGTTTTGAACGACTCTCTTCCACGTAGTGGGGAAAATGAAGAGGGTAATGCTGCCAATTTCTTCTTTTTTTTAAAAAATGCAGCCAGGTGGAGTTCATTGCAGAGCAGTTTATGAGATGTACATTCATCACAACAGAGAAAAAAACTGTTCAGAGCAAGAGATGAGGAGTCTTTATATATTTGCTTTTAACAGGAATTGTTTATATAACTTTCTTGACATCATCACCACAGTGATCTCTAAAGATACATAGGTATGTAATACTTCTAGCAAATACATTATGAATGAATTATAGAAAGACACTTGTTGACACTTTCAAGGAGAAGTTATGTGATGCAACGAGAAGAGCAGCGATGGGTTTGGGGAAGGAAGAGACACCACCCCCTGSCCCCTTACCCGCACTTCCACGCTGCCTTGGCCTCTCTCTGTGGGTGATCCACAACACCTCCTCTCTTCTCCTGCTTATAGGGGACCTTATGCACTCCCCTTCCCCTCCATCTCTTCCTCAGCCCCACATGTGGATGTGACCCAGATTTCCCTTCAGAAAATCCTGCTCTTCTGGAGGCAAGGAGAGTTCTTGTCTGACAGGGGAGGAGGGAGTCCTGCAAAGCAGATTCTGGGTAATTGTCACTCGTTGCCTGTGGCAAGTATGCATATCTGAGATTATCATTTAAATTCTGTTTATACAACATGCAGTCCCAATGCAGCTAGAGTTCTGTGGATGTTTTGGCAATATTACAAATAAATCATAATAATAGTTGTTAATAAGTGAGTGCTGACAGTGATATTCAGGCTGTAATGACCATTGTAACCTAAAAAACCCCAAGGAGCTTTATTGTTTTCAAAACAGAAATGTGTATTCTTAGGCTGAAAGGTAATTTGGTTGGAATAGTACATTTCATTTATAATGAATGCATCCAGACCTAATGCTGCCTCCTTGCACAATATGCAAAACCAAGATTTGACGGTAAAACTCACTGCTCCTGAGCGTGGCACACTGCTGCCTCTATGGACAGAATATAGTTGTGCATTACAGATCAAACAGGGACTTTGCTGGTTTTCACCAAAACGTATAGTCCTCTGGTAATAACTGGTTTTGTGAGGGAACATCGGAAGAGGAGTTAAAAACTTGGACTTGTAAGGACCGTGGCTGGGAAGAGTTTTAGCRTGCAAGGGGGAACAGACAGGCTGGTGTGGCATCTAAGTTCTGTAAGTTTAAATTCTTTTTCAGGGAGACAATATTTGGAAATAAGTTTCAGCTAAATTTCACAATTATTTTAATTGGAGAAAACAACTCTAAATTCTTTTTGATGCAATATCTATAATGAGTGCTATTTCAAGAATCCAGCCAAGGCCCTAGTCATGAAGAAACGTGTGCTTGACTGAGTTGCATTCACTCTAGAAAATAAAATTGATGTTCTRCTTGCAGCTCTCAAGGGAAGATCTTTGTTCTTTTTCCTCTAAGCCAGAATTCCCTGATGGCTGTCTTGAATTTTTTAGGGGAAAAATAATCAAGAGAAACAAGCTGTCATTTCCTGTGGGGGAAAAAAAAAAATCTAACAAGATATTGGCAGGAAAAAAGGCATACTAGTGCAAATCCTGATCAAAAGAAATATTTTTTCTACTCAGTTCTAAACTGTGTCCATAAAATTTTTGATGTGCATCTATTAGGCATTACGGTTTTCTGACATATATTATACAACACATAATTTGTCAGAGTAAGGTAATATTAGGGTAAGAACTAGTATCCAAGAGCTACTCTTGGATTTAAGTGACTCGGATGCTGAGAAGGAAATTAGAAAAAGTGCAAATGACCGTATAGCAAACTAAGTTTGAAGAAGAGTATTGGTTCCAAGTATACATGAGCATCTGCTTTCTTTAATGTAGGAAAGCATCCAAAACATGGCCAAAAATATGGAGGATTCAGTGCTTGAATGAGAACCACCTATTATTCAGCATACACCAGCATAGCCTCCCAAGTGCTATAAAGATAAAAGTAGAATTTAAGATACCAATAAAACCAACAGAACCTTTTGTCCTACAGTTATATTCTTCCATCTCCTTTCCTTCCAGTGCTAATATGGAGTTCATAAGAGGCCAGATACATTTTAGTGAATGAATAAAACTTAATCCTAACATAAATAAACTCATATACTGCCAGTATAAGAGCAGTAAGCCCATTCATTTGGCAGTAAGCCAGGCATTGCTGGATAAATTAAAATGCAACCTTTTCATCACTGCTTGACTTAACAATTAGTTGACATCCAACTAGCAAACGTGCACTAGGCAGAGAATGCAGAATGTGATTTCTCCATATTAATACTCTAATCTCTCTGTCATTGCATACCTTCATAGTAGGCAGAATTAATACTGATAGAATTTCCATTATTTACTCAAAAAAAAACCCCAGTCATGTTAAAGTGTTAATTTGCACTTACCTGGCACTCAGCATAGATAAGATCTTCCTTCACCCTTAATCTAATTATGACAAAATTAATAATGACAAGCCTTGAGAAAGTTAAGTGCGTGACAATTAATAAAGAAGTGGTTTAGATATGAAGGAGTTTGCTTTGCTGATGATGACAGGGCTCAGCCTATGTATCAGCAGTGTAAGAGGAGTGTGCTGAGAAAAGACAACCATAAAGGTAAATTATGAAATCCAGATGAGACCCTGGGGACTAGGAAGATAATGATGGGTAAATCAAATCTGGGATGTGGGCTGAGGCACAAATGTATAGGTGAAAAGGGAAGCTTCAATTTGATACAAGAAAAAGGGAATGTTCAAGCCATGATCTGTGTGTTATATGCAGCCTCGGAGAACAATTCATCCGTCATTCAGCCCATTGCTGGCARCTTGCTTTCCCTGGGGAGTTAATTTGATGGCAACAGCCTGCCCTTAGCTGTCATTTTTACCAGGGCTGAGAAGCTTACTCCTACCGCACTGAGCTTATTGCACTCGCCTGACACCATGCATGCACACAAATAGGTTTCTGCCTGCTCTGGGGTAGAGATAGCCACTAAGAGCAGGCCAGAGCAATTAATTGGCCATTAAAAAACTCTTGGTCTGCTCCCAAGATGACCCTAGGAAAAAGGATCTGACTGCTTTGACGACTGCACCCTTCTTTCAGCTATCGCCTGTATTGATTCTTCAGTGACACATGAGCCTGCCCTGGCAGCACATGAAGTTATGGGCCCTGCCCACCAGGTTGGCCTTTGCATGATAAGGTGTATGAAACAGATTAAGTAGAGCAATTAAAACATTAGAAATCTGGAAAGAAGTGCATATGGAATGATGGCTGGCAGGAACGTTAAATGGACAACTTAAAGCTAGCAAAAACTAGATGAAAACTTTCAAGCCGTAAAATAAAGGAAAAGGAAAAGGAAAAATTAGGAATGAAAGGTAGGAGAGAAGGAAGAAAGGAAACTAGAAGGCAGGAGAGTGAAGGTTTGGGTCCTATTCTGGATTAACAAAGAACTTCTTCCAGAAGATTTTTTTTTCTTTTTTTCTAAAAGCTCTATTTTCGTTTGTACTTTAAGCTCCACATAAACTCTATAGATTTAATTCCCTTTCTTCTGGAAAGAGAGATGAAACATTTACGTCCTGTTTTGGAAAGGTGTGATGGCTTCATTTTGATCTTCAGCCCAGGAATAAGTTTTATCAATGAAGAAATAAAAATGGCCAGATACACACTCTGTGGTCCTCTGCACATTGACCTCAAAAGTTAATGGGTTCAGGTATTTATGAAAAGCCGTGGTCCCCTGAGAACTTCATATTGCTACACTTTCCTAATGAAAGCCAGGATACATTTATGTGAAACTTGGAATTTACAGTAGGCTAGACCTTTATTAGTTTTTTCTTTCTAACCTCAGCTGTAAGATGCCTAGGAGATTCATGCTGCCATGGGTCCTTTCCTCTACTGTGCCTCAGAGTACAAGAGAGGGGGGAGAGTTAATGCTGATCCATATATTCTAACCATTCAAGGACCAAATGTCTTTCCCCTTTGTGATGAAGATTAGAACTTTTCTTTTCTAATGTAGACTTTGATACTATCTATTTCCTGTTGAATTCAATTACCTGTCATACATGCCTCATGAGAACTTTCAAAAGGCACCATTGGCACAGATGGTAGCCAGCACACCAACAAGAGGTGTGCCTTACTTCTTCTCCAAGGAGAGTACTTACTGCCTGCTTACTTCCATGTGTCGTTCTCTTAGAGTGAAAAAAAAAGTTTGATTTCTCATTTTCTTCTCTTATTTTGCTTTGGTATACTTGTGCAGAAACCCGTGGTTTGGAAAGAGGCAGTACTCCTCATCATAAATTACATATAACTTCAMATAACACTTGTAGCTTGGAAAACTTGCATTTCCCACAAACAAAACAGTATATAATTTATATATTGCTTTTTCACAGCAAAGCTATTTCCTTTTTATGGAGAGACTTATTTTGATGAAAGTCGCTTGAAGCTGATGGTAAAACTGAAGTAACAAGTTAATGATATGGAGTACCAGACAATATTGGTTGAAGTATTGAATGCTGAACTGCAGAAAGCTATGTGGGTATATGAAATATATTTGTTGTTAGTGGTAGGTATTTATGGACTGAAGAAAGATTTTTCCAGTTTCTTCTCCCAACTATCATCTATGCTGTGCATGCCCTTGGACAAAGATCTCTTAGAAATTCAGGATTTGTGTCTTTTTCGGGTGAGTGTCAGGATGCTTGATTTCTTCCTAGATTCATTTTAAGAGCAGAATTTAAGGTACAGCCTCAAGATTAGCTTTGAAGTCCCAGATGGAGGTCACTACATGCATGCATGATTATTGATGTCAGCTTAAGGATTTTTACTTACTAGAATTCTGTCACACACAGAATAAATGGTTGAATAATTTACTCGGAATAACCAATGCCTCTTACTAAATTCTCTATTTTCTTTTACTAAGAAATGTATTTTATTGTTTGGAAATAATTGTTAAACCCTGTATTGCGATGAGCAGGTAATTTAAAGCATAAGGGGTACTTTGCTTTAAAGGACAGTAGGGTAAGGGAAAAGTTTCTTCCAGTTCATTTGTGGAAATTGTATTCCAAGCTATTTGAATTGAGGGCATTTTAGATAACATTTTGAGGTTTTTGTACTCTCAGATCACACCTAAGCTTAATGGTCTCAGCAAAATCAGTGGCAAAACTTCCTGTTCCTTTAAAGGAGCTACAGTTTCTCGAGGAGAGGCTTGGGTGCGTAAGGGAGACAAGAAGGAGCTTTGTAATTAGAATTGTTACATGGTAGTCTGACTTAAAAATAAGTCACAGCTTTTCAAAGAAACTAGCAATTATCTCTGAACTCTGTAAAATTTCCATCCTTAAATATAAAAGAGAAATCTGTTCAATTTGTAATTATCTTTATGGGCTGTAAAAATAGGCTCCAGATAAAGAAAAAAATAGAATTCCTTTCATTAAAAACCATGAGTTTTGTTAGATGGAAAGGGCTTTACTATGAAAACGTTGGTCAACTTAAAACCTCAATGTGATTCGGTTAGAAAAAAATGAAATATATATTTCATTATTGGAAATTCCTTCAGCATGTACACAGCAGAGTGACGGGAAGGGTTTTGCAGGTGCAGAAGCTGCCGAGAAAGGTTTGGAAGCCAGCAGAGGGAGGGGTTTGTGGAGGAAAGACACAATGTCGGTTAGCCCTAAATGGGCTGAGAGGGGTGGAAGACTAAAGATTAGATGGCAATAAGCTCAGAAATAGAAGCTGAAGCATTTGGGACAGGCTGTGCATCCCTCAGTGCCTTTGGAGTAAGACACTGTTCAAGTAAGACACTGACCTTTCTTCATCCTGTAACATACCATTCACCAAAAGGTTAGCCTAACAGGACCGATCCAGATTCCTCAGAAAGATCTCATTTTTTCCTCAAGAGTAATTTTCTAGCAGCAGGTGCATTGCTGCTTTTCAGGGAAACATTTTTAAAAGAATTCATGTCATTCAGTTGCTGAATATCCGGTAGGAGCATTTGAAGTTGGAAGACTGGAATCTCCCAAGCTCTTTTTTAGAATTAATTCCTAATAATGATATATAAACATAGTTGCAATAAATCCAATATCTGGGAGACCCTGTCCTGGCCTGTCCTCATTCAAAGTCCTTGAATGCAAAATTACAGTGATGTCTTACGGAKCAAAACTGATTTCAGTGAAATTTTTTAAACAAAATTTATAAGAATGGGTCTGAGGGGAGTAGAAGTACCCTCCTTATGTTCGCAAGAGTCTGGTTATGGCAAAAATGCCTGTCATTTTTAAAAAGGTCAGCAAAGCCAAACTGCATTGAGGACACCTTATTGGTCAAGTGAAGATATTATATCTTCATTTTGTTTTATGCGTGACAGATGCGCTGCTGTGACTTGCAGAGTAATTTTTTTGACATAAAAAAGGTCAGTATTATGGCATAGCAGAGTAGCATTTTTATAGTACATGGAATATTTCCAAACTCTTTTGATTTTGCGGGAAATTAACCTAAGGTGGTTGGATAGTGATTATTTATTTTAAAAGACCATTTTAAACAGTTACCTAAAATATTTTTTTTCCTTACTGTTTAACTCATTTGCATTTTTTTTACTGTAAGCTGTATTTTAGGCGACAAACATATGTATTTTTTGGAAGTTTCATCACAATATTCATGCCAGTGAAAGCTTGGCTGCCTGTTTTCTCTGCAGACTTATGTAAATTTCTAGGGACCTTGTGTGAATGGAAGGAGTCTGAATTTGTGTCCATGGTAATCTGTTCAATGTGTAGAGGAAGTTACAATGGCATTAACCCATGAAAAGGATCAGTTGTTTTCATGGAAAGCAGTCAAGACATGCTTTGAATTCAGATAGTCAACTTAATCAGAGCTGGACATCGTTTTTTAAGGGTTTCTCTTTGAAAGAGCTTAATGCTGGTCACCTGCTACAGTCAAAATACATCATTTATCTGTAAAGGGGCATAAAAAATTAACAGTTAGCTGAAGAATGGATACATCCCTGAAATAAAGAAAAAAAAATTCCTGCAGTTATTTACAACCTCTGCTCGGGCAACTAGAAGCATGAACATGCCATAGTTGTCCTGGCTCATTACCTGCCTTCTGCCACTGGGAGCTGAGTGAATTCATGCRGTGCTTCTTTAGGACTGGAAGTTCAGCAGCACCAAGTCCTCACTGCCTGCCGGGGTGCGGTGGGAGTCCTGCCTGAGCAGGGGTGGCCAACACACCTGAGAGGCAAGGCACAGAGGGGCTTGAGCAAACAAGGTGATTCAGAGTCTTATATCAACCTTCATAGGACATAGCAAGAATTCAGGTCTAGTCCCCCACCTCATCTTGCTTTTCCTCAGACATAAATGGTTCTACTGGTACAGCTGCCCTGGTAAGAAGAAGGTGGTTGAGACTACATTCCCCTTAACCTTTATGAGAAGAAATCGTTTGTAGCAGCCTCATTTGGGTTTTTCTCCTGCCTTTAAATGAAATTACAGTACAAGGAAGAGTAGCATTGGGCAACCTGTGTTTATTTGGCTATTCAGCAGAGATGTAATTTGCAAGATTAAATAATACCTGTCTCAGCTTCATCTGTTTCAGCTAGTGAAAGTAAGAGATCCTTCTGCTCCATATCTTAATTAATTTGCTACAGGATATTTCCACAGTTTAATGGTAGACTTRTATTAGGGATGGCTTGCTTTTGATGATGATGAGGATGACAAGGTTAAAAATAATAAATACAATTAATATAAGAAAATAAAAAGTTCAGTGTCTGTAATTCATCTAAGTTTTTTACAGTATCTGTCTAGTGCTACTTGAACATTTTATACCCATATTAGCTAAATGAATTTGCCGTATTGCTGTGCGAAGCTGCGTTTAGAGAGCATTGTAACTACATTTCCTGGCCTTCCTTGAAAATGGCATTACCCAACAGCTTTCCAGTGGGAAGAGGCAGGTCTTTCAATGCAGAGCTCTGAATTAACGCAGCAAGAACAGCTGGTACTTGCCCCTAATCCAGTTTAAGAGCTGTAAGTTCCCAGAATTATTTTCATAAGAGCTACTGTGCCCTGTGCGTGTTCACCAGTGGAGATGTTTGGACATTAAAACTATAATGGGAAACATGGTAACTGCTCAAGGCATAAGGGAAAAGACCATTGATGGATGATCACGGTGTGAGCAACATCATCATCTCATTAAGACAGAGGAAGAACAGTTAGGTAAGTACTGTAATGGCTGGCATTTTTACTGGACATTTAAATTGTCTTTCTCCATGGGAGCAGGCAATAGCAGCAAGGATTTTCGTACAAGTTGCAACAAAAAGTAAGAGAATAGACAGAAGTCTACTGTTTAGGAATATCTCTTGCCTTTACAGGAGGCATATGGGTCAATGGCCAAATCAGGCTATTCTTCTGGTTCTCCAGGTCAAACACAATTAGATAAAGCAGAATGTCTAGAAACTGTCCAGAGGAAAAAGCGGTGTTAATAATAGCAGTAGTCACCTAAATAAGCCTTTGCAGAGGAACTGGGTTTTGAGAATGAACTGTACAGTGAGGAATCACAGAATTTTGTCATTTGAAAATACCATTGCCCACAAATTTATAGAAGGTGTACTCTGTAGTGTTGGTTAGGCCAAAATCCACTCTCTCCTGTTCTCTTATAAGGGGAGTGGAAGCCAGTACTGTCTAAAACCAGCATTTGCTCTTTGAACGTGGTGGATATTGCAACATAGAAGTAAGAGTCACATAATCCCCAGTTCTGTAAGGAAGCTGCAACTGATGGCTCTGAGATTTTTCCATTTGTTAGGTATATCAATTTGCAGTCATGTTTTGCTGTCCCCGATGGAATTTCRGACTGTTAAGGGAGACATTGCTAAAAAGCATCGAGGGACACACTCCCTTGAATCTAAGCAGGGGAAGAGTCAGTCATATGACTTGCTTCAGCCAACTTCTCGAGGTTAACTTTGTTGCTTACCTGGATGCAAGTAGAATGTCTGTTACAGAACAGTAAGTGATGTTTATTTTAAGTTTTAATAGCAGCTGCATTTCATCTAGGACAAGTACTACCGCTGTTTCAAATGCTGTGGATCATTCATGTGTAGTATGCAAATAGCAGGAAGAGCCATGCTGGGTCATACCTGAATTCAGTATTGTCAGACAGAGGCCAGTGCAGATGCTTCAGAAGAACAGGCATGAAATCCCACAGTAGGTAGAAGTTAAATACTTCCCCAGTCTTTTCTCACACATCTCATCTATGCCAGATGCCTTTCTAAATGTATTGTGATAATTCCAAATATTCTTGATATCTTTATAGCTATTTTGATCTTCATTTAGATGTTAGCCTCAGTGGTTTTCTGCAGTGATAATTGCCTAGATGTGAAAAAAAGTGTATCCTTTCACTGGTTTTTTTACTTTCAGCCTTCTCATTAATGCCCCCGGGTGTTCTTGTTCTTCTAGAGAGAGGGAGAACAAAAGTTCCCAGTCTTCATCTCAGCAACATTCATTATTCTTTATATTTGTTTTCTTCCCAAAATAAGCATTTTTAACCTTTTCCATCTCCCTTTGTTTGGAACTTTTCCATGGTCACTTTCATCAGTGTTCCCTCTCACCCGTGTTGTTGTGCTTAATTGTTTTTGAGAAGGCAAGACCAGCACAGAATGCATTTTTCCAGATGAAGCCATGCTGATGATTTGTGTTAAGGGGCAATAATGTTCTTTCTTCACCATTTCTGACATATTTCCAAATTTCGGCTTGGACTCCAGCTATACACTGAATGAAGAACTTGATTTAGCTGTCCAGGGATGCCCTGGTCTCTTCTTTCATCTGATACAATTAATTGAAAACCCAACAAAGTAAAAGTAGTTTAGTTTTTCTCAATACCTTTTTTTTCAATTATTTTTGCTGCTACATCAAAGCTGCATATCATTTGGTGTTGTTACATATTTACCTGGCTTGTTATAGCTCTCTGAACTTCCTTGAAACTAGCATCCTACCCAAGCTAAATAACTGAAACATCACTGCATTGCAACATTTTGGCATGTCCTCTTGAATCTTTTAATTTAACCAACATTTGTGGAAAATCAGTAGACATTTTGAAGACTTGTAAAAAGTGGCATTGCTATCAAAACTGGAAGTATTTTTATTTTGAGGATCTTTGAAAAAACTTGTGCATTTTATTTGCTAGAGGTTGGTGTCAGTGTACTAATTTGACATCCTTGCTGTCCCTTGAATGTCAATTCAAATTATATTGCAGTCATCACACTTCAATGGCTCATCTGCTGTTGCTATGTGACCTGTCTGCTGTGCATGTTACATGAGTTTCTCAAGAAAGACCTCTGCTGGTTTGTGTTCAAGAGCAACTTTTCAGATTTGCACCTGCGTTGTTTCTCTAAGCTTTGTCCTGTTGGGCCGTTTGGCCATTTTACATATGGTAATTGAAATCTTACTTGTTTGTTACATTGTGCTGATTGTTTCATCCTGCTACCCCTTAGGAATTCAATTTGCTTTTCTTTGCTAGACTCTTGTGGTATAGCCATATTAATATATATATTTTATTAGGGCTCAGAGTTTGTTTTGGTATAGAGTCAGCTGTATGTTCCTCTCCTCTCAGCAGTTTTACTTTCCCCAAGATGTTCTCCAGGGCCTGGAAGTTTAAACCCTCCTTGCTCGCTCACGGAAGTGAGGTTTAGCACCCTGTTCGTTTTGTCTGTTTGGGCCTGCACACTTAATTGGAAGCATTTATAAGAAAACAGGCAGTGAGAGAACTTCTCATATATGTAAACTTCCAGGCCATCCCCTATTCAAAAGCTCTGCATTGCTTGGCGTGATGTGTAAGGTAGGCTTCCTCCCTAGCACAATGGCAGAAGTGTCTAAGTGGCTCTAGTACAAAGCGTCCTAATTACTTGCCCAAAGAATATTCACAGAAGACACTCTGAATCCAGCCTATTGAAGTTTTTCCCCATACCATAAAACCTTTATATAAATATTCATAAGAGAGAGGGGGACAGGCAGACACGCTTCACAGCTTACTAATTAATGTCTTTACCCAGGGTTTTAGTGCTCTACACCTAGAGCAAGGGCAGGTTTCTGTTTATCGAGGACTTTGAGGATCTTCGAGAGCCTACAATGGGAGTGTCAAAATGTGTTCAGTGTTAAAATCCCTTTCTAGAAGTAATTSTTCATCACTTAAGAGCCCAAACTCCTTAGTTCTGTTGGGAGTTAGGATCCAAACCAGCAAAGAGCTTATGCAGGCGAATCCCCAATGTGGGAATGACTTGGTCGGTCCTGCTGTAAATTCATAAGTCACTTTAGGTGCATTGAAACATACTTACAAGATTTAAGCATGATCAAACTATTAACTCACTATACATTTTGAGATAATGTTTTCCCCTGATTCTGGTTGCCGTTAATTGACAGAGCAATTCATTACTTCATTAATTGGCAATAAAAATCATTTAATCGTGGTAGATGAGTCATTGCTATTAACTGAAAACAAATTTAATAGTTAGGTACATTGTATTTCATTTCGTCGTGCTAGAATGTTTAGTTTGTAGTAAAAATTTGCCTATGAATCATAATGACATTCTCAGGCTTCCTGATTTTTGTTTCAAAGATTTAATTTCTTACTGTTAGAAAGTCACAGTCAATTTGCAGTTAGTTATTGAGTGTTGACAGCTGACTGCCACAATATATGAACTTTCAGTTTTATTGAACTAATCTGAACCTAGGAGGATTGCTGCAATGAGATTCTCAGTTCAAACCGTGTTATACACTCAGTGTAGGATTGCAAGTAACAAGAGGTCAGAACCTCCATTTTGTGGTTCAGTGCACAGATTAAGGCTTTTCATGGAGTGCCACCACCACCCGAGATGTGGAAAAAGGCTTTTTACTGCCTCAGTGAAATGTTGGATTATATGGGGAAATGGTTATTGCGGTACGGTGAAATCTCATGTTTACAGTGATTGATTAAACCAGGTATCTATCATCTTACAGGGCTATTGTTTCCACATTTTGGGTCAAACCTTGTTCAACTAGGTTTATGTCTGCTGACAGAATTCAACAGGGATTAGAGCAGAGAGAATATGAACTAAAAGAACAGTGTTGTGTTTGGGTTTTTTTTGAAATCACAAAGTTGTATTCTGTCTGCTATTACTGTTATGTAAAATGTGCATAAATTAGACATTAGCAGTATGGGGGGGAGAGGGATGTATGCCTATAAGGTGGTGGTGTGTTCTGTCTGCATTCACACGGGCCTTATATAGCTTCCCAGGCAGATTTACCGCCTCTCTCCAAGATGAAGACCATATTGATTAAATACAAATGAGCAAGATACATGACTATATAGGTCATGCAAAATATCTGGCACCCTCCTGAGTCCCCACTCCCAAAAATTATTAGTATCTGAATTCCAAAATCGTCTGTGAAGTTCCAGTTTTGTGGGTGATGTGGGACAGGACTAGGATGGGACTCCTGTTTCCGTTATGGTGCTCCCTCGGACACACATAAAACATGAGACAGAATTTGACCTCAAAACTATATCAAATGGTAGATGCAGTATAGATAACAAGGTACTGAAGAGAATAAAAAATGAAGTCAAGAAAGGAAATGTGCAGAAAATAGGTTTTAAAATGGCATGACCTTATTTTATTTGATATCCCCTATATTTTTTTTTTAAATCTGACAGGAAAAAAAAATCAAGTGTTAATATTGCTGTAGTTAGCTGCAATAAACAATCACCTCCAGGAGCAATCAATACACCTTTTTGTTTTCAGCAGCCTGTGAAAATAAAAATATTGTTCTATAGAATAATATACCACATTTGTTTATGTTTGATGAAGCAGAGGACCAGATACTGACCATTTGCTTTTCAAAACAAGAGTGAAACACACTGGCTAGCAAGACCCTAGTGTGAGCACTAAGTGCCTGGATTATATGAAAATACAGCTGTGGTGTGGTGCTCTACTTACAAGGTGCAGGAGTTGGCAAAGCATGGAGGAAAGCCCAGACCATCCACTCCCTTGTGGAGTTACCATTCTTCCATAAATCCTCTAAACCCCAGGATTAAATCTGGATTCCTTAAGGAGCTTCAAGATATTCCCTTTCTTGGGCCTCTTTTATTTTTTATAGGAAAATAAAATGATGTCATTTGATCTGTTCATACTGACTTACAAATTTTTGAAATCAGCTTCAGAATTGCTGGAGCAAAATGATGAGTTATCCCACCAAAAACAGAGGCCTCACTAAGTAAACTTGGGGCTGTGTGTCCTTGGTAGCTATAAGGTCTGGATGAGGCTTCTGGGAAGCCCAGCCCCATCCAACAGCACCAGTCCCCCAACAAACAGCCAGCCCCTTCCCACTGCTACCACCTCTGAGCAAAGCTCAAAGATGTGGGAAAAAACTCTGGTTGAGTGCTCTACAATTTTTTTTCTGTACCTCTTTTTCCAATCATTTCTGTCTTTAGGTAGTGCCATAAAGGTTAAATTCCAAATATGTCAGGGTGAAATCTCTGTTAGTATTAGACTGTACTTAGAGTCAACAGTTATGATTCACTCACTTCAACAGTGAGTTTTCCAAAGGCTTTTGTAATTTTAAACAATAGGAGTCAGATTGAAAAGTGAAACTTAGGTAGAAGACAGACACCCAAGTCCAAAGTTACCCAAGCCCTGAAAGTACTGAAAAAGAATTGCCTGACTTCACAGATACCCCAGTTCTTAACCTGAAGGTCTCCCAAATGCTTCAAATTCTGCTTTAGAGTTTGCTGAGAATTTCTYAGTCTGGATAGTGTGGAGCAGCTTGGAGCCTATTTCATATCTAAAATACATTTCTAATTTAAAGAATTAGTCATCTTTCAGGCACCCTTTCAAAATTAAACCTTGTTGGAACATGTTAAAACACACAGTTGTAGTGTTAAGCTCCACGTAAGGTATTAGTGATGCTAATTCTCCTTTTCACTACATCCTGCTGGCTTGAAAACTCCATGGACATCAGGAGACAGGTTCCCTTCCCTCCTCTGCCCAGGGAGATGTGAATCTGTGTGGCAGTTGCTCCTCAAGAGCACCCAAAGGGCAGATACAAGCTATCTGCAGGAACAGGAGGGTCCCCTGTACTTCTGGTGAAGGCGTGGTGGGTTGACCCTGGTTGGAYGCCAGGAGCCCACCAAAGCCACTCTATCACTCCCCTCCTCAGCTGGACAGGGGAGAGAAAATATAATGAAAGGCTCATGGGTCGAGGTAAGGACAGGGAGAGATCACTCACCAATTACCATCATGGGCAAAACAGACTCGACTAGGGGAAAATTAATTTAATTTATTACCAATCAAATCAGAGTAGGGTAATGAGAAAATAAAAACCAAATCTTAAAACACCTTCCTCCCACCCCTCCCTTCTTCCTGGGCTTAACTTTACTCCCGAATTCTCTACCTCCTCCCCCTGAGCAGCAGAGGGGGATGGGGAATGGGGGTTGCGGTCAGTTCATCACACATTGTCTCTGCCGCTCCTTCCTCCTCAGGGGGAGGACTCCTCACACTCTTCCCCTCCCACGGGAGACAGTCCTCCATGAACTTCTCCAACACGAGTCCTTCCCACGGCCTGCAGTTCTTCACAAACTGCTCCAGCGTGGGTCCCTTCCACAAGGTGCAGTCCTTCAGGAACAGACTGCTCCAGTGTGGGTCCCCCGCAGGGTCACAAGTCCTGCCAGCAAACCTGCTCCAGCATGGGCTCCTCTCTCCACGGGTCCACAGGTCCTGCCACGAGCCTGCTCCAGCATGGGCTTCCCACAGGGTTACAGCCTCCTTCGGGCATCCAGCTGCTCCGGCATGGGGTCCTCCACGGGCTGCAGGTGGATATCTGCTCCACCGTGGACCTCCATGGGCTGCAGGGGAATCTCTGCTCCGGCGCCTGGGCTACCTGCTCCCCCTCCTTCTTCACTGAYCTTGGTGTCTGCAGAGCAGTTTCTCTCACATATTCTCACCCCTCTCTCCGGCTGCTGTTGTTGCATAGCAGTTTTTTCCCCTTCTTAAATATGTTATCACAGAGGTGCTACCACCATCGCTGATGGGTTCGGCCTTGGCCAGCAGTGGGTCTGTCTTGGAGCCGGCTGGCACTGGCTCTATTGGACACGGGGGAAGGTTCTAGCAGCTTTTCACAGAAGCCACCCCTGTAGACCCCCCACTATCAAAACGTTGCCACACAAACCCAATACAGAAGGGAACCTGAGTGGAATGGGAGAAATGCAAGCAGACACATGAATCTCTAGTCCCACAGTCAGAGAAGCTGTAGGGAAGGAGGGAGCATAGATATACACCCCATGCTGTATTTTGAAATACAGTATCATAAATTAACTTCAAAGTAATTGCAATAATTCTGTTGACTTTATCTGTGATCTCTCTTATGCCACTACATTAATAATTCTGCCATATTCTAGTAAAAAGAACATTATTTAAAAAAAAMCCCAACCTATACATTAAGTGTCTTTGTTTTGCCTTTGTTCTGTGCTTTTAGTGTGCCAGTGTTTTTCACATTTTTCTCTGTTGTCTGTAGCAATCATGAGACACTTCCTTTTTCAAATGATGTGTTTATGTAATCAGTTACAATAAGGAAATGCCTAAAGGAAAAGAGTAAACATGAGATTTATAACATGATACAATCATAAGAAATTGCAATAGGTATGTGTATATATTTATATACACCTTTTTGACAAATCCTTATAGATATACATATATTCGTACATACCTATGCAGATATATATAATATAATTGTAAGGATTTGTCAAAAAATGTCAGTTTCTGCATTTGTTTACAAGATTCTTATTGTATCGTTTTCATTATATTCATATTTTTTTTGTCAGAGACGTGTTTTTATAGATGTGCAGATAGATATATAGATATATAGATTGATATCAAGTGTCCATGATGAGCTTTGGAATTTTTCAGTCTTGATGTTGTGAGTGTAGATCTTCCTCAAGGGAGTAGAATGGGTTTGGTATGTGGCATAATCCCTAGACTTATATGAATACTTATACAAAAAATCATCCAGGGCAACCTCTCTTTTCCCCTTTGTTATTGAAAAAAGAATTTCACCAAGAAGTTTCAAGTAAATACCTCCCTGAAGCAAAAGAAGATATTGCTGTCTAAAGAGCCACCTTTCAGGAAACTTACTGGAACATGACTGGAGGGATAATGGTTGAGTAGAATTTGCAGTTCCAGCATCAAATAAATCAGAAAGGGAAATATTTAATAATTAAAGACTTCCTCCTTTAGAGAATATATTTCTCTCAATCTCCCCCCTACCAGCATGTTCATAGGATTCAGTCTGAGGCTGTTCATTGGAGTCCACAAGATGATTTTACCTTTTGAAATAGTTTGCAAAAGAGAAAGTTTCTAACAGCTTGACTTCACAGCCCCTACTATGCTAATAAGCATTTATTCCAGTAAATGTGCCTTTGAGATGACTTGCATAAGGTCTATTCTCAAGAGTTTTAGGTAGCTWTTACCAAAGCTGTAGAGCTTTACTGATCTGTAGATGTTAACAGGTGGAGAGGCATTGGGGAAACATAGTAAAGATTTTTAAAAACGTTTCCAAAAGCCAGTTAAATGTGAACTCTGAGATTTTGGGTATAGGACTTAAATTTGGTTTATTTTTCATTGCAGTTCTGAAATGTCTGCTGCAATGTTTCTTGTTTGTTGGAAAGGGTATTGTAAATGTTTTTACACTTAGGTGCTAAATATAAGAGGTAAAGCACATATTCTTAATTTGTAATTACATTTATTACAGTTCTTGACATGCAGTTTTGCTAGAAATCAAAATCGTAAAAGTTTTTATCTGGAATACCCAGAATGTTGAAGGGGATCATGCAAATAAAATTAAGTTACCATTACTATTTATGTCTAAACAAAGTCAGGTTCTGTTCAACCCTATCTCTTTCCTACTTCTCTGGTAGTGCTAACAGAGAAGTAAATTCATTTTGAAACCAAATGGCTGTAGTTTCACTGACTTGATGGAATTTTTGTTTGTTCATGTCTGGTCTGGATTTACTTTTTATTTATGTGATTCCATTAATTTACATGTGTTGCATTAAAAGACTATCTGGGTATGGGGAAAGGAATCTGGGTAGCAGCAGAGTTATATAAAAGTGTGTCCTAGGAATCACTGCTTGATAACTGCTTTTTTGAATAGCAGTTCCAACTTCTGTCATAATCTCCAGTTTGCCTCACTTCATACATGGGACAACAGTATAACATCTTTGGGGAGATTACAGTCCTCTTAAGTCCCTTCTAGTTTTGGCTTTGGACACCTAAAATCCATTTAACGTCTTCAGCAGCAAGCCAGTCATCCAGCTTTTCTGGGTTACCTAGTTCTGTAGGTTCTTAAATTACTGAGATATCTTTTTAGCCCAAGAGCTTCACAGGCACTTCATTTCATTCGTCCGTGCATGTTCAGAAATACCCATTCTGGAAAGATAATCACCACTCTCCCACCTAAAACATGTATTGTCAGCTTCATTTCAGTGAGCAGACATTTGAATGCTACATTGGTTACCAGAGAAGCCTTAAAACTTATTATAGCCAATGCTTCAACTGTTAATGGCTGTGTAGAAAGCTGAAGTCTATCAGACCATTTTGCTCCACCTTCAGATGATGTCTAGTTGCACAAGATCACAAATGGAAGGAGACTTCTAACATTTCCTACTACTTTGCCTGTAGTCAGAGTGAAGGTGGAAGCAGGTAACTTAAGCAGATTGGATCACACCCTGTGGTATCCTGAGAATCCCTCCCACTTTCCACTGGCTGCTTAGAAATTTCGGAGGCTCTGTAAGCCCCAGGCATGTAAAATTCCAATGGGGTAGAACATAAATTGGTCAAACTGGAGTCCTTGTTCCTTTTGCATATACAAATGCACTGGAAAATTGTGATTAAATGTGATTTATAAACCTTAGCTGATACCATATGGATTATCCTTTTAATTCATGGCACTGTTCACTGTAAAGTTGTGACAGGTTAAGTAAGCAGAGTGCCTATTAATACTCTGGTGCTTAATGCTAACTGCTTTTAAATGAAACCAATCAATCTTTTTCTTCTTTTTTTTTTAAGATTTAAACACAATTTGTGTTAGTAAGTACACATGACAATTGTCAAATTGTAAGAGGAGTTTTGTTTTGGCTTTATATTTAGTGCAGGGAAAGTCTCAATTTTTCAAGCTGTATTGGAATGAGCAGCCTACACTCCAGCATAATGAAGGGAACTGACTCTCTTTATAGATACCTGCACATGTACCAATGCCTAAAATAAGCCTACACAGAAGGAACTGTGGGTAAAAAAAAAATTTTTAAATTTCTCTAAGGCTGTGAGAATTCTCAGACCCATCTTGACAAAAGATTTAGACACTTCAACTTTCAGGGAGAAAGAATATATGAAATTGTAGAGGTGGGCTATTAAAGCATTTTGGTATTTTAAGGTGCCATTACAAAATTAAATAAATCCATAAGAGCGAGACCTTACTCAGGTGAATGTAGATCATTTTTTCAAAGGGATTTATAGATAGCTCCTGTCAGTTAGAACTTCAAGACTGTTAGCAGATTGTGCTCTGAATCTTTTCATTTCCTCCGTCAGTATAAATCAAGAATTATTTCAGCTGAGGCAATGAAGCTACACCTTCATAAGATGGATGAAAGGTATTAGAAGTGGGTCCTGTGACCTTCCTGTCAATGGAAGGAACTAAAATAAGGAAACGACAATTGTTGAAGAACCACTCTATTTATCATCAGGGGTGATTTTGCGCAGTTTTAGCTATGTTTAAGGTTCTGTGTTTACTTTTGGAAGTAGAACCTACATAATAAAAGTCTTTCTGATCTATTTAATTGTATTCTTTATAAATGTGAAAAGCATTGAGCATCTATTTTGCTAATCACATGTAGCTTCCTTTTTWAAATTTATTATTATGCCAGTTTTGCAGTTTGTCTTCCTCTCTTTGACTTCTTTGCACTGTCTGGTGTCCCACTTCTTAGCCACTAGCCACATGCAGCTTTTCWTTCAGCTACCCTGTATAAACATTGTTCTTATCATACCATTTCAGTTTGTTCCACAARCCCTAATTCTTCTCCAGTGAAGAGATTTGTGTCTTAATCTAAAAATATGACTTTCAAAATGTTTTACAGTGTATAAAAGCGCTGATGAAGAGTAGAGATAGTAGATCAAGTAGGGTATTGAAGACTGAGCTACCTCGTTCTGTTTGAATGTGTATCATCCAAGACATTCACATTGAGGCACAAATCGGTGCATCTCAGTAGCCTTCAGTGGAGTTGGGTCAGTTTGTGTGGTGGAAAATCTGAACCTGGGTAAATAGTCCTTTGTCCTTCTAAACAGTTTGTTGAGTGTCTGGGCAAGTACATCGTGTATTTGAATACAAATTTTAAAACCGCTTTGCTAGTTCAAACCATTTGTCTGGTAACCTGTCTCCGACAATAACCAGTAGCAAATGCCTAGGCAAGTGCATTAAAATAGGGCAAATATGCAATGAGAATTTCCCAGTATAATTGTCCCAATTTCATCAGTGGACTTAGTGAGCCAAAAGTGGTGTCACTGTGTTTAAGAGGTGTTTGTGGATTTCTCCTTCACAGACTTCTCAAATCTTTTCCAAATCTCTGTAAGCTTCTGGTATTCACAGCTTCCAGTTTCTGCAGTGTCAGTAATACAAGTGTATATAGCAGAGATCTCATGAGACACAATTTGTTTAAAACGAGAACTTTTGTATTTCTCAAGGAGAAAATCATCACATATTTTCAGTGATTGCTCACATCCTTGCTGGTATCCCAAGAGTTCCTGTGCTGTTCCTTGGCCTAAGAACCACAGGTCGAGTCCTGCCCACGTAAATTGAAATTCCCATCAGTTTTAATAACAACACATCCTTTATCTCCATAACTGTAATACGTTGCCATTATCCACTTATACTAGATGAATGCTTATGACTTAGAGTCAATCCTCTTTTCTCCCAAATTAGATTTTGGGACAGGAGGAAAATGTTGAGTGAGACATAACTTCCCAAGACCTAACCATGTTGGCAATCTGCGTGTGTAGTTAAGACTGCCAAGCCCTGCTGTACACACAGACTATCAGTGCCCTGTTTGTAGAAAATCTCACAAATGCAGACATTACCTAAATGAGTCCAAATTCCCAGAAATAAGTCATTCTGATGTCAAAATCTCGTAAATGCCGRCTCTGCTGCAGGTGCAGCTCACAAGTTCAGGCTGAGTGGAGGTAAAACCATAAGGAGGTTGTCCTTTTGTCCTCTTGAGTCTAGCAGCTGATATCTCTTGACACCGCTGTGGCAAAAAGGACAGGCATAAAGGACTGGTAAAATTACAGCAGCCTGGTATAAATTACAGTGCCAGATTACGCCTGAGCTTGTATCCTGCATAGCAAAGCAATATGTTGAGTGTAGCATCCCCAAACATACTTTGTGTCTCGGGCACTGTCTTCAGAAGACCCTTTTTACCGAGGCTTAGGAGAGGGGTCTCTGGTGGATACTTGGGGCTTGTTGCCTCAGCATCTCTCAGAGGATTTTCCCCGACAGAATTCAGAGGTTTCAGGTCGCATTTCTACTTCTCTGACTCATTATCCTGGCACAGAGTGCCAAATCAAGAGGGCCTCCCTCAAAGACATTTCTTTCTGTTAATCTTTAAAGCTATTCATTTTTTTACCTTTACATATGAATAAATACACAGTGAAGATCTAAGTGTTTCATTCACAGYGGTAAATCAAAAGCAACTCAACCGAGGCCAGTAAGTGCAAAAGGAATATCAGACTCATGTCAGGAGGAAGAAAACCTGGTTATTTATACTTTTTAAACAGGAAAAAATATCTACGAGATCTTATTACTCCCAGCACTATGCTTTAAGAAACCCGTCTTCCCTGTTGCTCACCATGACTGAACATGAGACAAGGTCAGCCACAAGTCAGCCAGTCCCGCTACCCCTCATGAGCAGAGCRGGGAGCATTTGCCACCATTATTCCTGACTTCCTGGGCCTTGGGCACTGGGGTGAGCACTATTTGGACAGAATATAAAAAGAAACAAGTCTCACAGCCTCAGGCAGAAAACTTTGGCTTTGAAGGAGGGTAGAAAAAGGGAACAAAAAGCATCTAATGATACCTTGCATGTCTCCCTGAGAGGCATAAAAAGATAACCATAAAACTGGTTAAAACATGATCCCGCAACTGAGCTGCCTTGTTCTATGAATAAATCAACAATCTATGGAAACATGTTCAACAGCTTCCTGGAAGCAGAACAGAACATTAAGGATTTTTTGCTTCATAAAGCAGCACCTCAACCAGTAAAATTCAAACTATTTTGGGCACTGGCTGAAGATGTCAGTCAGTGTCACAAGAGTCATGCTGACTGTCAAGCTGATCAAGCTCAAGTATCAGTGTCATAGATTTACATATAAAACCACAAATTTGACATCAGTTTTGCCTTCTCTTTTGTGAAGATGTTCTCATTATTACTATATTCATTTAAATTAAATGTAAGGAATTTAAATACGCTATTTAAACAGAAGTACCTGCTGTCATATACCATGAGCAAAAGGGATGTCAATTTGTTAACTCTAAATAAAATAAAATAAAATAAGTAAAATTAAAATAAAATCATTTCCTTCCAGCTGGTCTCTACACTGTTAGCTGGTCAATACTGACTGTTTACACAGCAGTGCTTTATAGGATGCATGGTTGTGTTTTGCCAGGGCAGTTTACACAAGTAGCTCAAGGGAAGAATTGCTGCTTTCGCTTGTCCTCATACACTCACACACAGCTTTTCTCTGACACCCATGCTAGCTATGATTCCTCAGTTGCTTCCTTCCCCAGACGAAATTTGTTTTCCTTCCCCAATTTTCCACATATTCGTAGTGGAAAGAGGCAAGACCAAAACCACTGACAATCCCTGCAGCTGTGAGAAGGCGCATGGCTGTGAGCGTGCTGTGAAGGGGCTGTGGGAGCACAACRGGGGAATAGCAGAGGAAAGAAGGTGTATGAACTCCTTACGTCTCCTGGCATTTATAAAGACTTCCCGTAAGATTTACGGGGTCTATAAGTGTGTAATGCACCAAAAAAGTGAACCTTGCCCCTTTTTTTCTTGTTCATTGAAGCTATCAYGCCTTGTCCATCAGACCTCCATGTGGAATTTAAAAAGTGGTGGGACACTCTCACGCCCAAACCCTGCTTAGTTAGCATATGAATGCTCAACTAATTGTTTGAAGTAACAATTAGGAGGACAATGGATAAAGGAGGAAACTGGAGACAGCAACTAACACCTGTGAATCAGAACTTAAGCAGCTTTCTTTTACATAACCAATTAAAGAAGCAGGCACAATGCACATTGACTTGAAAATGTGGTCAAAAGACAATGCTGGTGCATGTAAATCCCTTTTCAGTGCCATTACTTACATGTAAGGTTTGATCTYCTTGTAAAAATCTTAGTCATGAGTGAATGTTGCAAAGTGTTGCAAGGGGTTTTTTTTTGCAGGGAGGGAGAAAGGGAAGAGAAAAACATTTAAGGGCAATCGCAATTTCATGGAGGAGGCAGAAGTCCTGCTGAAGTTATTAAAACGTATGGACTTCAGATAGGGAGCAGAAAGTCATTGTAAGACACAGAACATTTCTAACCTTTCAAATAGCAGTTATGATTTAACATCTTGTAATCAGCACTACATACTTTTCTGCATTAAAGAAAAAGAAATGGATGCTATGAAACTGTTTCATTAAATTGTATTTATTGCAGAATGTGAGCAGAATTCTATGGCGCTTTCTCAAGGAAGCAATCAATATGTGTGCTCAACGTGCTCATGTGCAATTATGTCTTAAGTAGGTTATATTGTGCTTCTCTAGAGCAGTATTTAATGAAGCTAGTTAACATTATGACTCTCGAAATGACAGTCTCAAAAAACCTGTATCTGCAATTTACATATATTAATAAGTATTAGGGAGCACAGTCGTCTATTTGCACACATCAGTAGTGTTGCTAGAGTTGTACTGCATAAAAAGGATAACGGTGAAGGTTATTCAGTAGTCAGAATAAATCAATGAGTATTTATACAGTTAGATATTTCTCTCTAGAGAAATATGTCATTAAAAAGTATCTAATATCTAGCCTTCTCTCTCCATAAAGTTTATGGAGATACAAGTAACTTCACATACTTCAGCTATAATATTGCTGATGATAGCACACAGTGAAATGACATTTTAGAATATTTTGTTCACTATCTTTAAATGGTATCACTAGTACAAAGTTAGAGAAAATATGTAAAGTCCTGACCACACTGAAGCAAAAGTTTAACTCGCATTGACTTCAAGGTAATCTAGATTGGTTCTTTCTAAAGGACATCTGTGCTGGTTTTGGCTGGGATAGAGTTAATTTTCTTCATAGCAGCTAGTATGGGGCTGTGTTTCGGATTTGTGCTGAAAACAGTGTTGATAACACAGGGATGTTTTCGTTACTGCTGAGCAGTGCTTACACAGAGTCAAGGCCTTTTCTGCCTCTCACACCACCCCACCAGCGAGKARGCTGGGGGTGCACAAGRAGTTGGGAGGGGACACAGCTGGGACAGCTGACCCCAACTGACCAAAGGGATATTCCAGACCATATGACGTCATGCTCAGCATATAAAGCTGGGGGAAGAAGAAGGAAGCAGGGATGTTCGGAGTGATGGCATTTGTCTTCCCAAGTAACCGTTACGCGTGATGGAGCCCTGCTTTCCTGGAGATGGCTGAACACCTGCCTGCCGATGGGAAGCAGTGAATGAATTCCTTGGTTTGCTTTGCTTGCATGCACGGCTTTTTCTTTACCTATTAAACTGTCTTCATCTCAACCCATGAGTTTTCTCACTTTTACCCTTGCGATTCTCTCCCCCATCCCACGGGAGGGGGAGTGAGTGAGCAGCTGGGTGGTGCTTAGTTGCCGACTGGGGTTAAACCACGACAACATCACAGAAGATGGTTTCTTCAGGGGGGAGTTGTATTAATTTTAAAAGAGAAAGCATGGTTGTGATGAAAAATTGAAGGAAAGAAAGAAAGAAAGAAAGAGAGAAAGAGTGAAAGGAAGAAAGGAAGGAAGGAAGGAAAGGAAAGAAAGAAATAGAAGGAAAGAAAGAGAAAGGAAGGAAAGGAAAGGAAGAAAGGAAGAAGAAAAAGAAAGGAAGAAAAAAAGAAAGAAAAGAAAGAAAGAAAAAGAAAGAAAGAAAACAGGGAAGGAAGGAAGGAAGGAAGGAAGGAAGGAAAAGAAAGAAGGAACATAAAAACCTGGGTGGAACATAAAGAAAATAGACATAATGTGAACATGAAGAAAGAAAACTGGGTGGAATGAAGTTTGGGGAGAATAAACCATTAGTCCTACCAGTATACATATGTCAAGTCTTAAGCTAAGAGTTAAAAACTGAGTAACAAATTACATTCAGATAAACTGAAAAGCACTTCTGTTGGCTTTGTTCATGTCCTTTATATGCTACAATGTTGATGGTATTTATATTCTGTTTAACCAATACTTACCATTCGAGGTCCAAGATAAGGACAAAGTAAATAATTCATCAGTAATTAAAACAGTGATTATCTTGTTGGAGGGGGGTGTGTCATCTACACTTCATGTTCCGGTTAGGCTTCTGGTTTTTATATTGTAAATTCTTTGCTATTTTGCAGATTTGGTGTACGGATACTATAGGCAACAGCGGAAATTGATTGAAGAGATTGATTGGTCATATACAGGTAAGCAAAACTGTCTATTGAAGAACTTATTTTGCTTTGATATTTTCTTGTTCATTGTTATAACTTCAAGAGCCTGTTATGTCTGTATACCACTTTCCATATGCCTAAACAATTGCTAAAGTAAAAATGTAGGAAGTGGAGTCTGAAAAATTGCAGGAACGTTACAACAGGAGAGACTATTTTCATTTCTTACATCTGTTACTTCTGGAAAGAGGAAGTTCTCATCCTTAAAACCTTAACCCTGAGACATGACTTACTTGATGAAGGCTGGGCCAATAAATTGTTAGGTGCTCTTTTATCATCTGAATATTACTGTTCTGGCAAGTTTGAAAAGCAGACAGAAAGGCTGAAACAAGGCACAGCATGTTACATGGGTAAGAACATACACTAATATGAACTTCTGCAYTTTGCTTCTGAGCCCCTGAGCATCCTTTCCAGGTCCTACCCTGATTCTCCTAAAAAATCAGTCATTTGGGCTCTCTCATTTGCATACGTGAGAAAGGTATACCCTTAAATTCTGCACGACCTTTGCCTTATCACAGAAGGACTATGGGAAATTCACAATTTGCCTCCTAGATTCTTCTGTAAAAGTCAAGCCACTTTCAGTAATATTGAAAAGGTAATTTTGTCCTAAATGATAGGTATATTTTACCCAGAATGTAAGAAGTGACTTCCTGAGGATGTGCATAGACTCTTACATTTTTAATGATTTAAGTTACTGTTTCAAAAACAACCAATTTATGAAAAGAAATAAGGACTGTCAAATTTCAGTGTTTCATATATTTGGTTCAAAATATGTTCCTGTAGTTAAAGAAAGTTACACCATTCATTTTCTTTCTCTCACTCTCTCTCTCATTTTCGAGACAGTTTTTATCTTCCAGGGTAAAACATATCTAACAAATTTTGAGCCTAGAGAGAATTGGAACAGGCTAGTCAYAAACCCTTCAAAATGAGATTTATAATGAAAACTCCCACTTACACACATTGTACTGCAAAATCCAAGCATAAGATCAATCAATACAATATTTCATGTTCAAAATCCATCCATTTCTTAATATTGCAGTTAGGGGAATGCAGGGATAAGCCTCCAGGATTACAGGTGACCAGAGGGCAATTTATGAGTTTACTTTAAAGAATAGTGAATGGGTTTTGCATAGCATATCGGGAGGATAGAGCTCTTTCCTAGCCTGCACAGAGCACCCACCCGCTGTGCAGCTGCTGCAGCAGCCGCAGGTCATGTTTACTGGATATTTTGGACGGCAAAACAGCACAGACTCTGCAAGCCAGAGGATTCAGACCTGTTGGTTCTCTCCCTTAACATGTGAGATAACCTTCGTGTAGTCATCTCACTTCATGTGCCTTACCCTAGTGACTCTACTGTTGGCAAAGCCTTTCTCCCTATTCAGACCTATATACTCAGGTGCATGTGGTGCATGGGGTGGCCGAATGTGAGAGGATCCCCGCTCAGCAGTGTGCACCCTGACTGGCAGCCTCCTGCCCCTGCAGCACCCTGCCCCTGCAGCACCCTGCCCCTGCAGCACCCTGCCCCAGCAGCACCCTGCCCCTGCAGCCTCCTGCCTCAGCAGCACCCTGCCCCAGCAGCACCCTGCCCCTGGTCCTGCTGCCTCACCAGGCCCTCTGCCGCGCGGGCTCAGCGTGCCCCCAGCACTCATAACACAGCCAGCTCTAGGCATGGTTGGATGTGGATTTTCAAAGCTTTTTGGTGGGGCTGTGTGTAAATCAGGTACTCCGTGTCTAGGGCTGCCAGCTGTATTGCGAGCCGTGTGGTATGTTGTGCTTTGCTGAAATACCAGGTAGTTGGTTCATGGCATGAAGTGAATACACAAATTCAGATTTCACTTAAAAAAACACAGTCTTCCTGAATGTAAAGAAAAATTACAAATTTTAACATTGTGTGTGGAGGCACAGAATTCTAGAGGCTGAGGCATATTGATTTTGATGTCATTTATTTATAATAATTTATTTATTTATTTTAATCTCACCATTTTATTCCTGGGGCAAGCGATATCAAGTACTGTATGCATAACTACTATACCTAGCTCAGACTTACGGTTTTGAGGCATAGACCAACATGCGCATTTCTGAATACATGACCTATGCTTTGTCAGTTCATCCTTTCCTCAGACACCAGTTATATTCTTCTGTCTTATAACCCGCTCACTGAAAGACCTGAAAAATTAGCCTCTGTGTGCCAGTGAAGTGTTACGAGTGGGCCTTGGGATCCTGCAAGCATGGCGTTTAATCCACCATAACTAAGAAAAATCTAACTGGCTTGGTAAACCAATCTGAGTTCAAGCAGATGATTCTCTATATCAAATAAGAAATTTCAGATACATTAGCTACAGTGGGTCAATGCGCTCCTTTACTGGGATGGTGCTGTGAGATGAAAGTAAAATGGAACTAGAGAAATAACTTGAATCTTACCTGCTGAAATCATGCAATTTCTGAAGGTGAAGTTTCATAATAAAGCAATTTCGCATACTGTAATTTATGTGACTCATCATCAGATTTTGACTCTCCAATAAATGTCTAAGGAAGGCATAAATGTTACTGGAAACATTTTGTAGTACTTCTAAGGGCTCTGCCTTAAGCCATAGACAAATCCTGCATTTGCAAGCATGAATTTAGGGGGTTTTGTGTGCTGACTTTGCATGTATTTGCATAAACAAATACAGTGTTAAAAAAGTGGAAAGTGCAAGTGCACATTACAGATGCATCCAATTTTTTCAGGAATAAGTGGTTCTTGAAGCTAGTTAATTAGTAAAATGACTTTATTTTAACAACCTTTCATTGTATTTTTCATTAAAACAGTGATAGAAATAAAAAATTTATAACAACATTAATATTTTCAAATGATGTCATATGCCAAAAGTGAATCCAACCATTTTTGTTGTAGAAAAAACAAGTCTACTGAGAAAGTTCATTTCCTCAAATCAGTTACATACTAATTGATGACAAAAGATCATTTAGACATTATTTAGCTGCACCACTAAGGTTAGGCAATCTCATATTATTTCAAACCATAAAGCGAGTAATATGAGTTTCAATTATTTCTCTATCATACAGATGAAAGATTAATTTTTACTCATGCTTTGTTTATCTGCATTGTTTTTGCCAGAAGGGATGATATAATGCTGTTTTCTGTTTTTTTTTTTTTTTTTTTTAGAAGATGGCTGGTTAATAGTAGTCCTTGAATCCGAGTCTGAGTGTTCTCATCTAGAATTATCAAATGATACCACAAAGATTTTTTTTTTTCCCAGTGAAATTTCTTTCTNTTTTTTTTTTTTTTTTTTTTTTTAACATGGCTGGTTGATAGTAGTCCGTGAATCCAAGTCTGAATGTTCACATGTAGAATTATCAAATGATACCACAAAGATTTTTTTTTTTCCCAGTGAAATTTCTTTCTGTTGCGTTTTCACTCTTGGGATTTGGGTTCTTGTTCACAACAAACGAGTTACATGGTTTAGGGTAAACAAACAGACCTGGATTCTGCTAGAAGCAAGAAATTCTAAACAGCCTTCCAGGAATTACAAAAGCTGAGGGTTTTTTAAAATTGAATTTACTATGTAAATGAATAGCACAGCCAGTTCAGTGTTCTTTGTCTCACCATTCAGGGGTATTAAGTTCAGTTTGTGCTGCCATTCATTATGTGATACACTGATACACAATTGCCTTACAAATACTGGCAACTCTGATCTTGAGCAAAGGGTGATTTTAGTATAAACTTTTGGGTCTCTGGGTATTCAAAGAACAATTTTGTTGTTTGCAAGCAGAATGTGAATCATATGTCCCTTTTCTCTGGGGGGAAGTTTCACGAATCACAGAATAATTGGGGTTTGAAGGGGCCCTTGGAGATCATCTGGTCCAACCCCCTGCTCAAAGCAGAGCGAACTTCAAAGCTGAAGCAGGTTGCTCAGACCTTGGTCCAGCAGAGTTTTGAAAATCTCCGAGGAGGGAGATGCTGCAGTCTGGGCAGTGTGTTCCGCTGTCATTTTGAAGAATTTTTTTCATTTACCCAGCTGCAATTTCTCTTATTGCAACTTGGGACCATTGCCTCTTGCCCTTTCCCTGTGCACTGCTCTGTAGATTGCCTTTACATAGCAGTAGACTCCAGCTAGGCTCCTCCTCTCTTCTCCAGCCTCAGCAAACTCAGGTGCCTCAGCCTCTTCTCATACGTTAAGTGCTCCAACACCCTGATCATCTCAGTGGCCCTTAGTTTGTTAATATCCATCTTGTACTGGGTTGGGGAGGAAGTCGAAACTGGACTCCGCGTTCTTGATGTCACCTCACTCCTGTGCAGTAGAGGGAAATAGTCACTTCCCGCGTCCTGCTGGCTGCACTCTTGCTAATGTAGCCCTGTACTTTCTTGGTCTTCCTGGCTGCAAGGGCACACTGCTGACTCACACACAACTCAGGGTAATTAATTATGATCTTTTCAGATAATTTTTAATATCTGGTATATCTCAGTAGCAAAACTTGGCAGTACGTTGATGATGCTCTTCTGGCCCTTGCACCAATGCTTTCCACAATAACAACAGCTAAACGTAATGGCTTGTTGGTTTTGCTCCCGTGTTGAACATTGAACTAGTCTTGTTAAGCTTAAAATTGTTATCGTTCTATGTCTGATTCAACACCCCCTGGAGATATCCCCCTAGTTTATCATTCCCCATTACTATCACTACACAGACAAAACCTTAGTTGTCAGTTGAAAAGCTGGTTTTGCCACCCCAGGTCCTGGAAATTGGCACTGATGGCTTCAAATGTTGATGCCTGTAGTTTGGCTCAGAAATGAAAATGGCCTTATTTTCAGTGGTATTGAGAAAATGTAATTCTCTTTCTTGCCCAAACAAGATCTAATGTTTTAATTTCAGATGTAGTTCTACCATCTTTGAGTACTGAGGAGATTCTACTGCAAAGTCACTGCTGATAAAGTTTATGGGAAAGTAGGTTGTTGCTTATATCCATAATAATTTACAGGAGTATTTTGCTTTTTGCTCAGCCTAAAAAGTGAGCAAGGATCTTCACTATCTCAGCTGTGACTCAAGAAAATGATTTTGACATTGGTAGCTAATTCTACTTATTTGTGAAACATCTCCTGCTTCTATTACCCCACAATTTGATCCTGGTAAACTGGAAAGTTTCAGGCTCTCCCCTCATCCTCACCCTGTCTCCCTGTTCAGCAGCCATCTGCTGGGAGGATGGACAAGGCCAGGCATACAGCTGCAGTGGAGAAGAAGCTGTGCTGAAGAGTGTTTGTGTGAGCGTGGGCACCTGTGCATGCTCCTTATGAGACAGCTCCAGGAGCAGGGCAAAGGGAGCTAGAGGGTAGAGGCGTAGGGTCTGGGTCCTACCCATTGCAGGCCAGGGTGGAGTATGATAGAGGAGCCATTTCGTGAGCCAAATCCTGACAATCGGGCTGTGTGGGAGAGCGGGAGGCACCAGCAGGATCCTGCTGGAGGTGGGATCCAGGAGCTGCTTGCTGAACTGACTGATTTAATAGACAGTTCTACCAGACCAAACTGAAATGTCTCCAAGAGAGCCCTGGCCAAAAGCTGATGAAACCTCCTGCCTTCACTGGATGGATAAAACTGTGCTCTGGGGAGATGATGCATACCAAATTAAGTTCATGCTTTTTCTTGCTAACTAACTACCATGGCAGTGTCAGCATAACTTTGTGAGAAGATCTGGTCTTTTTATCACCTCCTGTGAAATAAATCACTTTGTGTTTTATATTCACCAAGTATAATCCTGACTGATGTGCTGTACCTGTTGTGCGTAATAAAGAAAAGCCTATACTCTTGGGCCCTGTGGGTTCCTTCTGTAAAGGATGCAGCATAAGAAATCAAAATAACATGCATTCTTTTATTAACTCATATTAAAAAAGCTCTGCAGAGGGTCTTGTCTTTTTTAGTAGACCTTATGCTTCAGAGGCTGTCATACCTTTTCGTGCATGATAGCTCATTACATGTATTTACATCCCCCAGATCACACAGTCACTCATGGTTCCAGTGTTTTGTCACTAAATTCACAGGCTCATTAATTAAAAAGCCTGTGACATTATTATGGTTTTGGGAAGGCTGATGATTCAGCAACAGAAATTACAGTGTTATGCATCTGTTCACATCAAAAAGACAAGGTGTCCTCAAGCGGGAAGCTACATGCTGGCATTGCTGGCCATAGAGAAATCCCTTTCAAGATATCTCAGTGTACTGAATCAACAACACAAAGCATGTTATTCAACACAAATAAGATATCTATTCGGTATATTTGTGATCAGACTTTTGAATTCATATGAAGTGATACGGTTTGGAAGAGTCTGTTTCAAACATCCTTTCTTTTCAATCAGGAAAGCTGATCTTTGAGCAGTAGAAGACTACTAGCAGCAAAGTGCAATTTATTTAGCTTTGATTCAGTCAATATTTGTAGGATAAGCTGAGTGGAAAACCGTTACGAGGGGGTTTTTTTGAGGGGAGGTAAGAGGATTGGACCCCATATTCAAGGACCTTTCAAAGTTGGATGCTTGTAGGACAGGTATGAAGAACCACATGTTGGTATTCATATTTGGCTCCTCACTGGTAAAATTATAGCATTTTTCTGTCAATAAAGATTTAAGTGATCTGTTTGCCAGAGTTTCCTGATGAGGAACTCTGATAAGACCTGTTCCTTCCCCCATTTCACTCTTTAAATGCTGTAAGCAAAGGAAACAGCTGGGTCTTTTTCAGAAACTGCACAGCATCTCATTCTGAGCATCAACTAGATTATTCAAATGCAGGAGGGTTGGTTTCTGAAATGTAGAAATCAAAGCGTGAGGTATTTGCATAGTGTGGCACTGCTGTTTTGATAAGGTCTGGCCAGGGGTCAGAAAGATGTAGAGACTACCCATTAAGCAAATGCATTTGGAAATTAAAAGCTTTTTTAGGAGTGCTGTCTTTGGGAATACACCAAAGTAAAATGAAAAAAGCAGATTGTGAATATCTCACAGTAGACTACAGCCTCTGGTTAAGCCTCTTTGCCCTTCAAAACGATCATAAAAGTATCCTCATGTATATACTACTGAATGATTTTTCATTTACAAGTGCATTCAATCTGTGCTGCAGTGGGAAGGATATGTTCTTGAGGACTACTTGCTTACAAAATGCACAGATGATTACTTTGAGATCATCATCACCTCCATATCAATATGATTTACAGATTTGTGAAGTTTAGAGACCAGCAAATAATTCTCCCATTGCTTATGTTTACAGAAGGCCTTGCTTTACTCACCTGCTACAGCCTATTTGTTTAGGACTTTCTTACGAACATTTTTACTCAAAGGCTGTTCTGCTGTATTTATAACAGTTTTTGTTTTTTTTCCTAATGTATTCAAATCCCATTCATTTCAGTATGCACAGTTTGCTAATGTACTGGAATAAGGGCAATAACTAATTCTGTGCAACGTACTCACAAATTTGAAGCCATTCACGACCTTGCTGTAACTCACTAATTCAATAGAAAACAAACCCTTCTAGATAGTTTTTCCGTGGGTCGATAAGGGTTAAAGCAGTCCTCCAAAAGGCATGGTTAGGCAAGTCTTTGTGGCTAGGAGCACAGAGAGAAGGAAGATGAAGGGTAAGAGGAAGGATCCTGAGAAGGAGGGGGCAGGAGGAGTGTGGCCTCCCTCTTTGACAGCCGAAAGCTCTCATGTAGGCTCAGGTGCCCCTGAAGCCACAACCTCCGCAAGCTCAGTGAGGGATGTGTGCTTGGTATTTTGCAAGTGCGCCTGACTTAGTTAAGCAGAGCATAGGAGGGGCAGCACATACTATTTCAATTTCTAAATTTTGAATGCTAAGTTACTGCAAATTACTGTAAATGAACTTAAACCACATTTTCATGGTGTATTTTGGAATTTCATTTTCAAATGTTATAATGTGACTTTTTTCCCACAAAATAATAATTTTTCCAAAACTTTTCAAATAGAGAAACAAGGGAAACCCATCAGCAGTTTTATTTTAGATGAATCAGCATTTGCTGAAAAAAAACCTAAACCACTGAAAAATCCTGATCTTTCTAAAATTAACTTGTAGAAATGGCACTTCAGTTCCATCAGTTTGCCCCTACCATGTGTAAAGAATGTCACCTTCTCATTTCAGAGGCAAAAATAAGCTTCTGCATACCTTCAGCTGCATGTTAGAGCCAGCCCAGTCTGTAGCTTGGTGGCTGGACCCCGTGTTCTCTTGTGAAGTATTAGCACGGTTGTTGCATTTCTTTCCGCCTGCTCACTGTTACGTAGGCCAGGAGGTTGTGCAGGTGTCAGCAATAGCTAGTTTGGTCTGCAGGCTTGCTGTAAGTGGTAGTAATTCATGACAAAGAGGGTAAATTAGCAAGGGGCAGAAATCATTTTTATTTGTACACAGAATACTTTCTGTCAAGACTTTCTGAGGAATGATATGTGGCGTTTATTTATATACAGTTGGCTTACATGCAGTGTCATGACTGGCACATTAGCATAGTTCTGAGAAACCTGAATCATACAGGAGAGTTATGCGGTTTACTATTTACAATGGGGAGATCCATTCTAGGAAGTTTTCCCAAAGCAGTCTGTGCCCTGTTTCTCTACCAGGGTAGCAAGCTTTCCACACCACCCTGAAGAAACAGTGGGCATGTCGAAAAACTGCTTACATCCCAAAGAAAGTATATGATTCCAAATTAAGGCTCTGTGCCCCTGTACTTGTCCTTGAATTTCACAGCCTTTCTTCCCTTTGCCTTTTTTCTACAATTGTGGTGCATATGAAACCACTCTTCCCACATTCAAAGTCATCCCTTCTTGTGGAGAAAGTCCTGCTGAAAGCTGTCAAAGTCTATAACTGTTAATTTGCAGCAGTCCACGGGAAAGTGGCTGTGGCACTGTGTATCCCCTAGATTTATGAGCTGAACTGTTCCCTCCATTATTTGGTTGCCAGAATCACGGAAGTTCAGTTCTGAGCATCTCTTTCAGCTGTGAAAGGTGCACAAAGTCCTTCTTGTGCAAAGCCAGGTCAGGGCATCTACCTGCATACACGTTTAGCTAGTTCTTGCTATGCTTCAACAGTTGTGCTTGCAACAAACTCGATATTTGTCCTGTGGTGGCCTCTTTCTGCTCTCTTCCAAGAGCTTTCTTTATGAGAAATTAAACTATGGCTTGATCTGATATTGCTTGGCATTGATCCTATTTTAGGAGCCACAGAAACAATTGGCTATCTTCTTCCATCCTTTATCATAGATGCTACATTTAAGAGCTAAGCTGTTTTCCCCCTGAATGTGGTGTTTCTCTGTCAGTGCCTTCTCCATCAGTGAGCTTTATCTGATGAGAACTGTGTTAACCAGAGACATTTTTAAAAGGCAGTTAAGAAATGAAGATATTAAAAATGGAAAAGCAAAGAGAGGGACAATGTCTTGAATGCTGGAAAAGAGAAAGAAGAATCATTTACATGTAAGGCCTTGGAAATTTGTTTTCAAACTTGTGGTATTTCCCTAGCTGTATAAGGAGTCAGTTCAGGGCTTGGGTGCATGGTCATAGACTGACAGCAATTATTTTTGCTGAGTTAATGGCAAAAACAAGCACACAACAACAAAAAGCCCACCTTGCATTACCCTGCCTGAGTAACTGAAAGGGTAAAACTGAAAAAAATACTGTTGCTGGAGTATTTAGGATTATTGGGTCAATGGTTCATAAATTCTTTTCTCCTATTTCAGAATAAAGTGGATTTTCTGCCTGCTTGTACATGTTCTGACCACTTTGCACATACGCAGTACAGTATGATCAATCTCTTTTTTTTTTCAGCTATATCTTTTCTGTCAGTTTTCAGGAAAGCAAGTATTTATGGCTGGAGTGCTAGTCCGTGAAAAACTACAAACAAGGAGATTTTTTTTTATTATTATTCGAACGCATCCTCATGAAAGCTAGCTTTACAATAGGGCTGTGATATGTGTGAACAGAGCGCTCTAAATAGGAGCACTAGCACATTACCTCTTTAATCTGTATTTTACCTGCTTTCAGAGTATCCAGAACAGATCGAAGGCGACCAGCACAAACAGGCAATAGACAATATGTAACATGTTTTCTTGGGGGGGGGCACATACTTTAAATAATGCAATCATTCGTTTTCTTCAGCTCTAAGCACCCACTTCAAACAGATTCAGTATGTTATCTTAACTAATCTTTACCAACACATTTAACCACAAAGAAGAGATCTGTATGCCTGCCAGTCCTAATGTGACCATACCATGTGTATCTGATCAAAATGAGAACAACACTCGTTCTCCTCTGCATAAAAGGAACCGATGATAATCTGTTGCAGTGGCTTGATCACACATCTGAAGTTCCCTTTGAAATTGTTTGGTTTGTCTAGAGAAGCTGTGGAGCATGTGCTAAAATGAGCTCTTCTGGATGACTTCCTGCGTCTTCTCACTCCGTCCCTAACTCTAGAGCAATCTTCCTACCCTTTCCATTTGACACTTTTTGTCATATTGGCTTATTTCCTCTCTTATGGTGCAGCCACGACTTGTTTCCCTTTTGCATTATAAAATTCTTCTTTTTCCCACCATCAAATGATTGTATAGTGTTTTGTTGCCTACTTCTCCCTGACATTCATTAATGGCTGCACGAAGTAACTGTCAGTTTGCCACTTTATCTCCCCTGTTTCCAGGAGAAACTCTGTCTCCTCCCAAGTAACTAATGGAGAAAGAGCCGGCTGAGTGTTTCCTTGACTATCTTGCAGTCTCTCCCAGCTGTCTTTTCCTAAATGTCAGGAACACTCTCCAGCGTGGTTACCATGGTGCGTTCAGCTGGCATGCCTGCAAGGGTTCACAAAAGCCAGCACACCCACTGCACGCTTTGTAGGAACGTAAGATGAGGGGAGGCACTTACCTGCTGTATCACAGTTAAATAGAACATAACGAAAGGTGCTTTTGGGGGCATATTCTGTATAAGATTGGCCCCAATTTGGTATCATAAAAACCATCAATCAATTAAGAATATTCTCTTTGTCCCTCCATTTGTGAGAGTGTTGGTGTATCTATAGATGTGTTACAAGTTACATATATAAACCTGCTGGTGAACTTGCCAACTCAACAGGTCAGTACGTAAATGTAAATGCTGATGAAGAATGGTGAGATTTACACTGTGTTGTATTAATTAACTACCTTCTATAAAAAGGTTTGAAGGTGTTTTCTGTTTCCTCATAATTTATTATTCAATCTGAAACATTGTTATTAGCAAAAAAGCTTTTCTTTGATATGGTTTACTGGTGTGAAAGTCAATACAAATAAAGTACATCCTGCATCCAGCCATCAGAAAACATTATTTTTGAAACCTCAGGTTTATAGCTAGCAACCTGTAGATAGATTTGTAGCTGAAATAGCAAAATCCTTTTTTAAATGCCAACAGATTTAAAAACTCACTTTGAAATCCCATGCAACTGAGTCATATTGTTGTCTCTCAAATATATCATTCACTTCATAAACAGGTTTCAAACATAAACATGAATAAATGCCTTTGTTCCAAATAATAAGGTACCAGTAAGTTCTGTTCCAGTCACTTGTTTCAGGTTAAGTTGGTCATATTCTCTTCAACAAATGGTTAGGTAGACTGGAAACACGTTGCATCAGATTCAGTGATCATACAGAGAAGAGCTCTGAACTACAGTGTACTTTGATCTGTCTCCTTGATAAATGTTTCATAGAAACAAAATATTCTTCTCCCAGTTGCTCAGCTTTAGCCCCTGTGAATGAAGTCAGTAGGATTTTCCAGTGTGATTAAGTTCCTTTCATTGAGCTGTTCAGGTTTTTCTTATTGGGACCAGATGTGCACTCCCCAACTCCAACACCCTGCTGTTACAGGCTATCATGCCATCTAACTCGTGTATAAAATTAATCGAACTCTGTTTTAAAAGTAGGTGTGATATTTTGCTTCATAGCTCCATTGAAAGACTATCTCAGAAACTCACTCTTGACTTTTAAACCTTATCTGGATTTCCAAGCTAGCTGTATTAGCGGACCACTGAGGTCATCTGGTTCATCTGATAGAATTGGTTTGTTTGTTTGTTTTCTGGAGAGTTCTTTTCTATTGCCAATATTTTCCTGCACTCATATCCCTCTCCTGTTTGTTTTTTAAATTAAACCAAGATAGTCTAGTCTCTTGTTCCCTTTTGATCATTGCACTAGCTTTTTCTGCTCACCTATGGTTCAGCTAAAATTCTTCTGTCTTCAACGTGGGTGACCAGCATCTCATGCACTTGTCCCAGATGAACTGTCCCCAGGACTTTGTGCAGAGAAATTAATACTTTCCTATCTTTACTAGGAGTTACTTGGTTAGAGCTTCAGAACACACTTGCCTTTCCATCATACTGTCTGTTTACAGTCCTCTGAGACTGTCAGACATGGTCTGATTCTCCTCCTCCCCCGTGTTTTCCCTGTGGTGAGATTCTCATTAGTAACAAAAACTCCCACTAGTAGTTTCTAAATGTATGACTTTACAAATTGCATTGTTGAATTTCATGCCATTTTTACTACTTCAGTTCTCAAGGTCAGCTGTTCTTCCCATATGCTACACTGGACCTCCTTGTGATGACGTGTTTTCACACATCATGTCATCAGTAGGTGTAATTAGCAGAACTGAGAAACTCCAGAGTATCCTGCACACACACAGCCTAGTACCTCCCATTTACTGCTGCTTACTATTTTTCTCCCTCTCTCGTATTTACTAAACAAGTGAAAGTACTGATTTGTTGGATACTGTAGTAACGATTTGGGGTATTTACTGATCTATTCGGCACAATTACACAACTTCCAGTTTTTCAAAGACTTCCATTTATTTATTTATTTATTCTTTCCTTCCTTTCTTCCTTCCTTCCTTTTTTCCTTGCTTCCTTCCTTCCTTCTTTCTTTCCTTCTTTCTTTCTTTCTGTCTCCCAAGATATCTGAACTTGGATACCAGCTAAACAGCCGGCTATGTTCTCATTCATATTCTGCAGGCGAATTCAGCCTCGCTTTAACTCCGTTGACTTTATAAGCATGAGTCAATATAAGGAAGTTGGCTCATAAAGTGTTCTGTATCCTAGGCAAAATATTGCTTATGTTGAAAGTTTATTTCCTGTTCAAGCATCATTACATTGCAATGATTTATAGTCTTAAAATAAATGCTTGTATGAATATTAAATACCCAGTTAGCAGCTTTATTATGCTATCACCCACAGATAAATCCTATTTTGATAAATTCCTACGTAAATAACATTTTAATTATTGCTGTGTAAGTCCTAAATTTTACAACCGCAACTAATTACCTATATTCAAATTTCAAACTTTAGTCTAACAGCCTGAACTAAAGACAACTGAAATCAGTGAAAAGGTATCCCTTAACTTAAAACTGAACTTTGAATCAGTCCTACCTTATAGTTATGACCAATTTATATCACATTAACAATGGAGTATGTTTCTAAACAAAATTTAAATGTATGGATTTTAGCAGTGATGGACTGGGTAGCAAAAATACTCAGAAATGCATTGCGAATATTTATTCTACCTTCAGTGTGTAAAAATTGTTAAATGATTGGAAAAATTATCATGGCAAAACTAGGAGTGTTTGGCAATTAGATGAGAAATCACTCCATAATACCCAATGGCAATTAGCTGTCCCTGTGCAGACCCCTCATTATTTTACATTATAAGAGAAATTACAAGTGTATTAGCTTGATTGTACAAAGTTGATCATCAGTGAAAATTAATGTTGACATTTAATTGTCCTGAATCTTCATATTTAATATCTCACTGATGGCTGAATGGCTCAGTTTATACTTTCCAGAGCTATTGTTTCAGTCTATGGTAGTACCAGATCCAAATTAATGCATGCAAGTATAGCTTCTTCTGCACAACCAAGAATGATGGAGACTTTTACAAAATTAATGGTGAAAATATAGAGTAATTACATAAAGCCTATCAAGATATATCCAACAAAGCTTCTTCCTGAATGTGATATTCTTCAGTATTTTCACTAATACCTCGGATGACAGAAGAAAGAGAGGGCATTTGCGAATTCATGGAGGACACCATGCTAGAAGTTGCAAGAATTTGGGGTGACATAATCAGAATTCAAAATGAGCCTGATGAATTAGAGAAATGTTCTGAAATCAATCAAATAGAATTTGTCAATACAATGGTAACAGTAAGCACAAAATGCTCCAATCGGGAAAGAAAATCAAGCATATAGACTGTCTGGTTAGATGGCTATATGGCAGTTAGCTATAATTGCATCTGAATTAACAATATGCTGTTGTTGCAAAAAAGGCAATCCCATTTTGAGGTGAATTAACAGGAATGATGTATAAGGCATGGGATGCAATTATTCTGCTCTACTTGTCACTAGGAAGGTCTCAGCTGTAATTCTGTATTCATCCTTGGGCCGCACACTTGTAGAAAAGACAGTGACAAATTGAGAGAAGGTCCAGAGAAGAAGCAAAAAGAATGATGGGAGTCTAAGAAAGCCCAAACTCCTTGGAAAAAAATGAAGGAAATAAGTTAGTATAGAAAAGGGAGTTATGATAACAGTCTTCAGATATTTAAAAGTTGTTATAAAGTGATCAGTTGCTCTCCATTCCACTGAAGTGACAAGGATGAGTCAGTTTAATTTGCAGAAGAGAAGGTCTAGGTGCAATATTAGGATAAACTAACCATGACAATAGCTAAACTCAGGTTGCTTAGGAAGGCTGTGGAATCCCTCTCATTGAAGCTCTTTCAAAAAAATGGAGAAGACAAGCGTTAGTGAGGGATAGTCTAATTATACTTGATCCTGTAATGAAGGAAAGGACCCAGATGACCTTTCAGTCTTACACATCTGTGATGCTTTGGGGCAACTTAAGACCCTATTTAATCATCTTTCAAACAGCGCCTAGTGTATGTGTTGTTGCGTAGACAAAGAGAATACTACTAACCATTCCTGAAGGTACCCAGATTTTCAGTCCTTTACTACTCTGTTAATCATCAACCATTTGTCTAAGAAAATTATTTTCTGTGCTAGGTCATCTCCCCATTTTTGACTGTTTGAGGTTGTGGGAGGAAGGACTGCAGGGAGTATTCCAGACAAAAATGTGTTTTTTATAAGGATACCCAGAAAAATGTGTAACTTCTCTCTTCTGAAAAAAAAAAAATGGCAGTCTTTTCTCTGAAAGCCCTAATATGTCCTCATTTTGGATCTGGAACCTGGAAGGATGAGGTAGCTTTTATTTGACCAACTCACTTTCTGCTTAGGGCAAGTGTTTCTGGGGCAAGCTCTTACCACTGTGCCCTGACATAAAACATCTGTTGAATTAATTTAATGTTATCTGGGTGATTTAGACTACTGTAATTATTTTGAATGGAAATACAGTAGGATCCAATGGGGCAGAAATTTCTGTGTGAGGGCAGTAACTTCTTAAGCCACTCAGACTTGTTTCTAGGGCTTGTCTGATTTGTACCTACAAGTCAAATTTGACACGGAAGATTTCTTGTAGCTCTAAGTTCATAACTTTTTGTGGATTTCATCAGTCACATACTCCTCCAAAGCTTTTGGATCCCATTTTGAACCACAAAATCATTTGCTTTGCATGGACATTAAAAAGTGTTTTGCTTTTCTTTGGACATTTATTGCAGACAACTTGAGATTAAATTGATTTCATTTTCTGTCTCTTGGACTACTGCAAGCCTGCAGTCATGCATGCTCATTGCTTCTATCTCAGGGAAAACCTCTTTATAGTAGAGCACTGAGGGCTGGCAGTGCTTTATTTCTCGTGCTGCTGAGCAGCTCTGACCAGCTGGACTGTCAGCAGCTGGAACCTGCTGACTTTCCTGTCGGAGCAGCCCAAGGGTCAGATATTCTGCATTTGTACTGCTTTTAGCCTCCTCTGTATTTGTGGGCACAGTGTGGACTAGCAGACCCTGTTGTTTCATCAAGCCTTTAGCAGTCCTGCCAATGCAGCCACGCAGCATCACCTGTTCACCTAACTAATGGCTTCTAGTGGACGCTCTGTATTTGTCCTAGCATTCACGTTTTACGTTAACGTGATAATATGAGAAATCAGCTTTTGCCAGCACGCTGTCTCAGAACACCTCCACAGCTTCCTTCAAGTAGCACAGTGCATCATTGGTGCTCATGCATTTGTCCTTGGTGAATCGGTTTCCTTCATGTCACACTTTTTTGCTTTCTGCCTAGCTGATGAGTTCCTTATAATATTCCCAGAGGTGACTGCACCATGGTGTATGAAGAATCCATGTCCCTGGGAGGATAATGTTAGGTTTCTTTTGTGTGTCATAATGATACTGCATAATGGAGCCAGAATATATGCCTAGAGATGGAATAGTTACAAACAAAACCAACCCAACAATAGCAGATCCAGAAAAAAAGTTGTAATCACTTTTTTAAATGTCAGGCTTGCACCTGCATATCCTCATCACCCTTTCGTATATATTCTTTAAAACACAAACCACTTTCTGTTTGCTGAGCAGTCCAGAGCAATCACATAATTGTATAAGTTTTGTGCGTGCTTTTATAATAAACTGGCACATTATAGGAGTACATTTAAGTAGATGCTCTTTTAACCTAAGATATAATAATACACACATTTAGGACCTGATTCTAGCTAAGCAGTCCCTTGAGGTTACTGGGAACTGAAGACACTGCAATTTACAGGCATATGCACTTGGCTGATTTAAAGACAGAGATGCAGTCAGAAAAAAATGTCTCTGTCACTTCCCAAACATCCTTCTTCTTCCCTCTGACATCTTGCTATAACCCATGAAGTGGCTGTTCTAGTTTTCAGAAATCATTGGCTTTTTTCTGGAAGCAGGGCACAGAAGTGCTGGTGTGGATGAGGAGCAGGGCCGTCTGTCTCTGCATAAGTGCATCATATCACGTTCATCAGGCTCAGTATCACTTGTTGGGTTTTTTGTTTTCAAAGGAAGCATCCACTGCTATTTAATTAATTAAAGTGAAATGAAATATACCGTCAAACAATACTTTTCCATTATAATGCCCTTTAGAAATACATTTGGATTTCTTTTTACCTATTTGCACTCTCCATCTTACACACTCCAAAGTTTACAGCTTACAGTCTCCAAAGTTGCAGGCTCCTACGTGAACTGTAACTACTCTATCTAACCTCCTACAGCTCCTTTCTTCTTCCTGCAGTATGGTGCAATTTTCCTGCAAATTGGCACAGCTCACTGGAATTGAAGTTCCAGATGCAGCTTTCCCACCTCTCAGATTAGATTGTTTCTGAATAAAAGGCAAAAAACAGATCTAGAAGGAGAGACCGGACTTCAGGCTGTTCCCTTGCCCTCCTTCCCCTCCACTAAATGCTATAACCACAAGGTGAAAGTCAGGCTTCTTGTCGCCTTGAGAGCTGAGGTCTCTTGCTGCCCAGAGGCCACAGCAGCCCAGGCTTTTTGGAAAGGACGGCCACTTCTCTCTTTTACTGGTTAGGCCTTTTCCTAATGTCTTGGCATAACTCCTTCAGGAAGAATAAACCCAAGAATTCRAGTCACTGCTTCCTCATCCAGTGCTCTCACCACTAGTGCAGAGGCAGTGGTATATTATCTGTGGCCATCATCCGCATTACCATTAAGAGAGAACCAATTGAACTGGACAGATTGGACGGCCCTTTGAAAGGAGCCTGCCTTCAATATAGCCAGTGAAGAGAGAGAGGCACTTAATGAACACTGGATCTCCCCCTGCAAGTCCTTTCGCCTTCAGCTGCGTAGCATATTTCACCAGTTGCATTAGATGTATCGCATTAAGCCTGTGCACTGCCACAGAGAGATGGCCAAAATCTCCAGTGCATTTTCCCKCTCAGTTTCCTCTTTTTGTTTGAGTGAAACTATAGCATATGGATGCTCAGGAGAAAAACATCCTTTAAAAACAGGCAATGTGATAGTCAAACCTCAAAGGCTGACAAATGTGATCCCTCAACCCAAGTAATTGATTTTCTTGAAAATGACTGACCAGGTTTCAAGTTGGCAGCAAGCATCCTTTAAACTCTATGCAGGGCAGCAAACCTGCAGTTTAAAAGCCAAAATCTTAAGCAGAAATGCAGCTTATGAAATGTTAAAATGGCTAAATGTTTCTTAAAGGTTATTTATATATCCACTTCTTATTTTTCACCCTCTGCTTCAATGAAGGTTGTTTTTACATTCCACAGCTCATGTAGGAGGCTGTGGAAGGAGTTATTAATAAAATATTAATGCTGTCATCCCACAGGACATATTGTTTATACCATCACAGATGCAGATTACATCTCAGATCAATGGAGCAATTTTTTAAAAACCTCTTTCTAAAGCAGCAGTTGGAGTATGATTATAGTTGTCGGCAGTAGTTATATCATACAGCAAATTAGGAAATATATGTCAGGACCCATTATTCTAATGGGGGTCTTGTAAGATTTTTAGACAATGTAAGTAGATGCCAGACTTGCAAACCGATGACCCTCTTTGAAACAATACCCCCAGTAGAGAGGAGAGAACAAAAATACTGTTGACTTGTGCATGACTGTCAAGTTAATGCTTCACAGGAACCCACAACACTGATCGCCCTTCTTGAATGCAAGTTCTTCCTTTCTTTAGCTCCCTCATAAGATATCCCTTAAGCACTCATTAGACCAACACAGCTGAAAATTGGTAAATTTGTTTTCAATGTCAGCTACCACCATTTCAGTCCTGGCCAGATACAAAGGAGACAGCACTATACTGCTGATGTCACTTTGTTTCCTGCAATATTTGTAAAGAAACATTTTGTTTTCAAAACCCATTAAAATAGAGTAAGATCTTATATATTTATGCTCCATCAAATGCCCAGTATGTACAAGGATGAGAACTATGAAACTCTGTAAGGCAGAGGATGGAAATTCTCTGTCCTAAATGGCCATTTAAGTAGCACATCTGGAGAAATGCAACTGCCAAATTTTTAGCAATCAGCAGCAGCAGCATTAACAAGGGAACCATTGTGGTATGTGTAATGGCAACATTTATTTTATGCAACTAAGAGTTTGTCCTAATACCAAATTTTATGTACCAAATTAAAGGCAAGATCATGCTTTACAGTCTTTCAATGGCCTCTACTTATTATGGAACAGGGACTTGTCATACCTCATCTGAAGGGGTGAGTTTATGAGTTTATGCAGATATACAGCTGCAGTCAAGTCAAATGGCACGGGAACGCAGAGTGTGCAAGGGCAGGGAGTAAAGCTCCCTTAGTATTCTGTGCCTGCAAGCTGAGGATTATTTGAACAGTGATCAAATGTTCTCAGGAAATGTGTTTTAATTAAATTCTGCTCAGCTAAGAAGTGAGACAAGGACACAATTGTCAACAAAATCCCTCCTTGATGTGAGACTGAATGCTAGTATCATGAGTCCCTCACAATGTCCATCAATATTTTGCTTTGGCGGGATGGCAGTAATACTACAGGTTGACAGCGCAGAGGCTGGCAAGGACAGTGCTCTTCAGGCTCTGCTTACTGACATTGCCAATGTGGTAATGGAATATAGTTTTCCAACCTGTGGAGTAGTATGCACAACTCATCCCCAGGTTTTGTGGATCCCATAAATGAGATGGGATGCCCAGGATGGCCATGCAGAACACTTGTAATGCCCRAGGAGCTCTAAGCTCTGGTATAGCTTATGCGGCTCTGGTGAAGAGGTTTTCTTTCTGACTTGGCTTCACAAGTCCATATTATTTTTTCTTTACAAGGTCCAGCATAATGGGAAAAGAGTATTACTGTATATCTTCATCAGTGATCTAGATGATGGGGCAGAGTGTACCCTCAGCAAGTTTGCTGATGATATAAAACTGGGAGGAGTGCTGAGGGACCTCAGCAGGCTGGAGAAATGGGCTGACAGGAACCTCGTGAAGTTCCACAAGGGAAACTGCAAAGTTCTGCACCTGGGGAGGAACAACCCCAGGCACCAATATATGCTGTGGGCCAACCAGCTGGAAAGCAGCTTTGCAGAAAAGGACCTGGGAGTCCTGGTGGACACCAAGTTGAACATGAACCAACAATGTGCCCTTGCAGCAAAAAAAAAGGTTAATGGTAACCTGGGCTGCATTAGGAGGAGTGTTGCCAGCAGGTCAAGGGAGGTGATCCTTCCCCTCTACTCAGCCCTGGTGAGGCCACACCTGGAGTACTCTTCTGGGCTCCTCAGTACAAAAGAGACGTGGACATATTGGAGAGAGTCCAGTGAAGGCAATGGGCACAAACTGAAACACAGGACGTTCTCTCTGAACATCAGGAAACACTTTTTACCTGTGAGGGTGACTGAGCACTGGCACAGGTTGCCCAGGGAAGTTGTGTAGTCTCCGTCCTTGGAGATATTCAAAAGCTGTCTAAGCATGGTCCTGGGCAACTGGCTGTAGATGACCTTGTTTGAGCAGGAGGTTGGACAATGACCTCCAGAGGTCCCTTCCACCCTCAACCATTCTGTGGTTTTGTGATTCTGAGTAAGAGTCTCACAAAAAAGATCATTACTGGAGAAGGAAGGAAGTACAAGAACATGGCAAGCTAAGAGATGACAAGGGTGAGTGAGTCTCAATACAAGTCTGTATGGCAAGTCTCCACAGAATAAGAGTTTCGAAGACAACCACCAGTCAAGGAATTATTTATCAGAACTGCGGTGTGACAGGATATTAGCAAAAGTAAAGAGGCAATATAGAAAAAAACTCATTTTCAACAGATCTCCTGTGACTCACAGTCACAGACTGGCAGTATTTTCTGTGAAGTCAAAAACATCTTTTCTTTGCAGAAACCATTCCATGGAAACTCCACTCACTGAGTCTTCTAGATTTGATGTTTCCCCACAGGGAGGTAGGCTGTACTGGAAACAAGAGATTCTGGGTATTATTCCAAGATAAAGCTGATTCTCATGAAGGGAAAGGTTGTTGCTGCCTACAGCAGAGAGAAATTATTTTAAAAAGAGTTCACAATTACATATGCAAGAAGCTGTCTCTGCATTTTCTCAGAAACTGTCATTTATGTAGTGCTTTTGCCTTGCTTTCCCACCCCCAGGCTCCCACCTTTTTCTAATCTAATATGTTATTCCCTATCTTAGAATTGATGCAGAAGAATCATATAATTCACCTACAGGGTTTTTTGATCAGCCCCTTCAGAATGAAATCTCTGTGTAAATGTCATGCAAGTTGTTCACGAGTAAGACTAATCTTTTCATATTTTCAAAACTATATCAAGAGATGTAGATTCAGTATTTGGGCTTCAGTATGCCTTGCCTTGCAATATGCCTTAGCTAGAAGCTCCAGCCTTGTATCTCCTCTTTAACCATCATAATCTTTTGCCACACTTTCCACCCCAATTGCAATCAATGCCTATATTAGTCATCCACAGCTACCCTGGTTAGGGAGAAGTCGTACACAGGTCCTTGAAGAATGAGAGCTCTGGGAGGCTGTGACACATACACTGTGGTATAGAGTGCACATGGTAAGCACAAGGGAAGTTCTTCCAGAAAAAAAAAGAAAAAAATGTTTTAAAACAGTAAGTGGTTGGTTTATACTTTGCATAACCTAGGTGAGGTTTTCTTCTCTGATTTTCCTGATTATAATTTTTTATATGCAATCTGAGTTTCTTGTTTGAGAATATAGGAATTAGACATCATAATTTGATATAGACTTTGGTCAATAGTCATGGAACTGTGTCAGAAATCTCTTCATGCATGCGATGCTGTTTGGTGCTAAATGCCATATCGCAAACACTAGCCATTGTGCTGGAATAGCAAATATAAAACAACTAGAAAATTATTATATTTAAATATTTGTAACAATTACTTGCTCTAATTGCTTTAATAATAGTGGGGTTTGATTTGCAACAGAAATATGATCTATTTATATGAACAGACTAATGATATACAAGGTGTTTTGTGGCCATCAGTACATTCTGTGACCAGAATAGCTGGCTGCCCATGTGGATGTGGTTGTGGGACTGAGGCCTAATACAAATGAGAACCAAAACACCAGAGAAATACTATAGAAGAATTAAGCTGTGATTTAGGGTTTATGTGTGCCAGTGGAAGCTGTATGTGGAATAATCTAAGGTGCGAATTTGAAATGTGGTAGTTACTTTGCAGTAATTTGCTGTATAGACTTCTCAAGTGCACGAAGGTTTAGCATGTCCCGTTGTAAAAGCGCTGATGACTGAGGGACCGTAGGGAAAATATATCTTCTATTAAGTTCACAATTCAAGGTTAGGCACCTACATTAGGCGCCTGAACAGCACAAGAGGGAGTTACTTGCCTCAGAATCCACTGATTAGCAGAAAGGTTCCTGTCTCAGCTGGTTTGTGTCATCCCTGCCCTTTCACTTCTGAATGCTCCAGCTGCTGGGCTACAAAATCAACCTTCCCCCTCCTTATCTTCTTATGACCCAATGATTCTTGAATTTTTAGCCTCACCATATCACAGCACTGGTGGGGTGAGCACTTGTTCTCCTTCCCTTTTCAATATTCTCAGGCCTTGTCATGGGAAATGCAAAATATGGATCATGAATAATTTTTTTTTGGCTGAGGAGTGTATTTAACTTATGTTCTCCCGAATACACTGCCTGGCTGTAGCTGCTTGGATATTGTATTAAAATGGGCATCCACTTGAATGTTTTTGAATGGCAGGAGGCACAGCTGCAGGACTTTGCTTTCATCTTGGTGCTGTTGGCTGCACAGTCTGAGGGTCGCTAGGCACGTGCCAGCTACGTCTGTGCCTTGGGAGATCGTGGCAAGGGATGACTAGTCTGTGAATCCAAAATGGGCTTTGATTTTGGTTGCTCAGCTTAGTCAAACTGACAGTGCCTTGGGGCATAGGCAGTGATAGAGTATTTAGGGAGCTTTTGGTGAAAATTTGGGAACCTATGAACTCTTAACATGGCTTGGTCTCTTGAGCTTGGTTAACTACATTTCAATTATCTTCACAGTAGGCATGTATTGGGGAGACTTTGTCCTAACAGCTTACAGACCTGTTTTTTGTTACGGCTGTCCAATTCCTTGCAGACTGAACAAAGAAGATTCTTGTCAGAAAATCTTTACTCTGGGGTAATTCAGTAATTTTAAGTGCGTTTTTCAAGATAACGTAACAAAATAACATTCACATTCAAGATAACATGTTTAGGGTGGCATAAATTTTTTCCTGAGCGTAAAATTGATACTTTCCACCAAGAGGGAAAAGGAAAGGAGAAGCATCAGTAGATAAAATGGCACTAAAACTTAATCTGCCTATATAGAAGCCCTCCACAAATCTAGAAGTGTTGGGATTCTTGAATACTTGGGATTACTTGGTACTGAAGTCACTTCTGTGCATCCAATCCACTCTTAGAACTGGCTGATTTCCTTTATGTGAACGATAGCATAACTCTGTGGCAGAAGATAATTGCTCCTCTGCACTGGGGAGAGGTTTGATGGTTAGATGATGTTAGTGTGTCAGGAATACCATGTGTTCCTCTTGCTCCTGCCATAGTAACTTCCTGCTTAAAATAGATAAACGAACCAAGAAACATGCCTTTAATTTATCCAACTGTGATAAAGTATGCTAGATCTCTTCCTCCTTGAATGGTTTACTTAGTAATAATAAATAAAGACTATATTTGTAGGTGGTAAAAAATACCCTACATATTTGATCCCTGGTGACAATGTGAAGAAAGTAAGTAACATGCTCTTCTGATCATCTTCTACTTTCCGATGTGTAGAAATGAAAGGAGAATATTTTTTCTCCACAGAGAAAAGAAGAAGAAAAATGATGACACAAATCTTCATGGAAGTTATAGATAAAAAGAAAAAAAAAAAAAGTACTAAGCCATTAAAGACTTTAGTAAATTTAAAGCAATATTGATATGAAAACTGGAATCCCCACTATGAACTTTTGGCTCAGAGGGAGTAGGTTAGTTTCTATTAGTTTCTCAATACAAGCAGTGCAATGAATTAATTCTTAGTTTCAGAAAATACGAAGTAAAAAGCAGTGCTCCTAACAGCAGCAAGACATTTTAGGCCAGTTTTATCACCACAAGACTCACAGAGGGACAAGGACTTACTGGCTGACTGAGACAGATGTGAGACCACAATTGCCCAGAGATGCATGAATTAAGTGTGTGCCTCTGTAGAAGTTAATGCTGCTTCCATCCTCATTTCAAACAGTTTCCACTGTAGGATAGAATGGAAAAGCTGTGAAGGTAAATGCTATTAATGGACAGTGAGTTCCCCATTTGAGGTGAGTTACACCTGCTGCTCAATAGCTTTTAGCTATGCACTCTCAAGAATATCTACTCAGCATTGAAAGTGACTTTGAAAGTTCTTAATACTGAAAGATTTTAAAAACTGGTTAGGCCTTTCTATAGATCTGCAAAGGAAAAAGGAGATTTGCACAACATGTTTGTGGAAGAAATACTTGGAAGAAATATCTACCATGTAATTTACATAATGCTGTTATCACGTCAAGGCTGGATAAAACCTCACTCAGTGGAAGAGTTGGTGAAGAGTGTTTTTGAGGATATGATAGTCTCAAAGACTAATCACATAATAGTATTATTTAAATTTAACATGGAATATTATCAGAGGAAGACACATATACATCCACTGACATTGCTATGGCAGTTCTGAAAGTATCTGTTATAAAGTCTGTGTACAAAATGGAAACATAATGGTAACACAAGTTACACTTAGTCCAAATAAATAATACCATTAGCGCAGGAAGGTTTGTGGATGTTAGCAGGGGGTTGGTTTTTAACATTTTTTGAAGGATTTTCTTCTATTTTGGGAGGAGAAAGGAAAGAGAATTAAAGTTTTTGCTATTGCAGTCAAAGTCCTTGCTAAAGAGCCATTTTATGAACTGGAATTGGCTTTCTAAAGTAAAAAATAAAATACGATAAGAAATTGTGTAGATAAGAACACATACAGCTATAGCTCTGTGTAATAAATCCATATGGCTCAATATAATACTATATAACAAATTCCTGCCCATCACCTCCTCTTATCCTTACCATTATGCAAACATAATATGTATTGAAATTCCCATAGAAGTGTGATACCAAATCCTGCTAAAAGACGCTAGAAAGAAATCGCACTTTCCTATGGTATTATGTTCTTCTGGAGACATGTAAGAGCTTCATTTTATAGAAAYTAAAGCTCTGTAAAAATGAGAACCTGGGGAGCAAAAAACCAGAATTACTTCTATGTCCTTTTGGACGTTAGGGTAATGTATCTGCTGGCAGCTGCTGGGACTGACTGGGCAGTGATGTAATCCAGTAGTCTTTTATCCTTATATTTGTCTTGCTTTGGTTTATTACTGTCTAGTCCTTGCTTTTCAGGATCTTTATGTAATTCTTCACAGTTGAAATAAATGCCTTTTTGCTATTCAAGGATAAATGCCAACTTTTTTCATTTGTGGAATTTTTGCGTCCAAGGTTCCACTAGTGTTGTTCAGTAGTGATTTTTTATGTATGCACAGCTGATCTGATCCAAAGCCCGGAGAACCTACTTGTGATTTATTTATATACTTCAGCGGGCTTTGGATCAGAACTTGTGACTGTGGCCTTTATGAGATGTATTATTCTTGTAGATAGGCTAGTACTGACAGAAGTTATTTTCCTAGGTGATAGCAACAAAATAATGCATGTGTTTGGTAACAGGAAAAAGTGCCCCTGTGGTATACCACCACAGGACTTTTCATGGAGCTAAACAGACTGCTCATTAACATTTAATGGCCCAGGAGGGAGGGAGGAAAGAGGAAGAAAGGGAGGAAAGGAAGGAAGAAGGAAAGAGGGAAGGGGGGAAGCGGAGGGGGGGAAGGAGGGAGGTCATACCACAACAGGAGAGAAAAGGAAACCATATTGATTTTCTCAGTGAAAGCCAATATTGTTAGATCTGTTGATCTGTTGAGAAGCTGAGAAGGAGGAAATTACATGCTGTCTTTTAAAATTCATCGTTGCATTTTGTTTCTGTACTGAGTGCCTGGTTCTGCCATCCAAGATAATTTCTAAAATGCAGCAGAGTCTACCTTGTAGTAATGAGGAGTGAAAAGCGAAGACTGTCGTAGTGCTATTCATTAGACTTACATGGTGATCTGTACTCTGGCAAAAATGAGGTTTCTTGCTGTTGAAGATGGTTTTCATTGTGCTCATCTCGTGGGACTACATCAACTATCACTTATCAGACAGATGCTAAATGCTGCACTTGAAGTAGATTATTGCTTCCTCTTTCTTTGCTCCAGCTGATGGTCCTTTAAAGTGCATTTTTTTGGTCTGTTTAAAATTGGTGAAAGCTTTGAGTCTACACAATTTTGATCATATGCAGCCATTACATTTCTAATAGAATGGTACTTGCATGATATGGGGCAAAGGGAGATACCTCCATAAGCTTCATTTATGCCCATGTTCACCAACAGAAAGACGATATTCAGCCACTTGTTCTCTGTGCAGTAGCTGTAAGTTTGGGACTAAGCTTTACTTCCAAGAAGTACAGCTGAACTGTGATGGGGCTGTACCATGTTGGAAAGCTGTTGCTTTTATTTTGCAAATCAGGGTGGCTTTAGAGGACAAAGCCTGCGATCGTCCCATTTTATTCGTCCTTCCCTGCTAGCAGTATGCCAAACAGCTCACAAACAGGTGGGGAGTCCTCTTTTTGTGGAAGACCAAACAGGCCTTTGACACTGCCATGACACAAAATTGACAGCTAATTCTGTGACATCTAGCATGAAAAAAAGTACAACTGTAGGATGAATGAAATGAAGTCATAGGTCATGTTCCTCAGCGCTGGCCAAAAGCTGTTGCCTATTTCTTAGTCTAGAAGTGAGTCAGCTCCATCTATTCCAGTTTTGTTTTCAGCTCTGGTTATTTGTGATCCTGGAATGATCTTTGTCACTCAACAGTGTTGTATTCAGTTTCATGATCTTAAGTATTACTAAAGGTAAAGGAAATCATTGCTACAATCTGAATTCCTCGGAGGAAGGTTTAAAGTATTTAGGGCTTGCAATTAGGGCTTCACATATTGTCAAAAATGAAATAAAAGCAGGAGGAAGAATGTGTTTCTTTTTTACTGGACATTTTCCCATTTGGCACCATACCAAATTTCCTTCCTTAATACTTATTTGAAAAAATATAGCTTAGATCTTAACACTAGATTAATTATAAAAAGTTACTTGGCAAGTTTTCATTATATATTGCTACATGATTCTCTAGCAGCACTTATATGCAAATTCAGGAGCAATGGGATGAGAATAATAGAAAAGAGGTATCTTAAAAGGTTGACTGAGTTTCTCCCATAATCCTTCTTGTAGTCTAATCAGCTGTCCCATTGAGGGCACTGCAAATGGGGCATCAGTGATAATCTGTATTTCTCTGGCATAGAAGTGTTTGATTATATATTTTGTAACTAGCCTGCAGTGGCCAGATTTATCAGGGAATGAAAGAAGGAGAAGAGGAACAGCAAACAGTTGCTGTATTGAAAGAAAGCTGTCCATTGGCATTTATCCTCCTACGCATTTTGCTCAGTAATTCACTTAGTCTGACTATGAATCATTCTCAGACTGACTTCCAGGAAGAAAAATCACCATACAGCCACTGTATTAATAATACTGATTACAGTTTTCCATTGTATCTCAACAACTGTAGTTTATTCTATCTGATTTTTTTTTCTGTGGGATAAAGTGAAAAAAACAAAACATTTTTCTCACTCAATTGCTTTTTGGTTATTTTATTGAGCAATGTCTCAGTGAGTGTAGATGTGAAGGAAGCATAAAGTTTATGTTCAAATAAATAAACAAAAGATGAAAGAAAGATCCGCTAATCTGAAAATAACAAAATGTTTCATCAGAATTTTCCTGACTCATCTTCTAAGTTAGATTTTAATAAGGGGTAAGTGGTCCAACACATTTTAGATGAGGAACAGAGAAGATTACCATACCAGAGTTCAGCTGAAGACAGATTAGTGCTGTGCCATCTTTTAGGGTATTCTTCTCAGGAAAAGTCCGTATTTGTCTGTGTTTATACAGTACATACTGTCTTTTTTGTGTGCACATACACATAATACACAGAATACAATGTAGGTATGCTGATACTTAGATACAAAAATGATAAATAAGGCACTAAAAATAATAGATTAGATGTTTTGGCTTGTCTGAATGCATCTAGTGGCAAAGCAAGTAGATTTTTTTGTTGATTCTGTTTGCTTTATTTGAAATATTACACCCTACAGTAAGAAAATGTATTGCATTCATTTCTCTGTCACTGTATGTGTGCCAAAAAAATCCGTGGGATAAATATATTTGGCTCCTGCTCATTTAAAAGCAAGTTACTTTATTAGTGATGAACTTTGAGGGTTTAAATGCTATTAAAGTTTTTTGGAGTGGCCATCCAGTTACTCTGTGGGCTTACTCTCTTTAACATAACCAGTATAGTTTCATTTTTGAACACTTGACCTAGACATTGGCAAGAAATCCAGTCTTGGAAAACCCACAAGCAATTAAATCACTGAGACGGGCATAATAATTGGCTAAACCCAAACCTGGAAGACAAAACTCCTTCTCTGCAGTTGTGACTCTGTCCTGACAAGTAATTTCACCTGTTAAAGTCTGGGCTTTTTCAATCTGAAGAATTTTAATAAACTTTATGGGACGATCATGAACAGGCTGTGGGGATAATTGGAGCTTTTGGAGGGGAAAAACACAAACCCCCAAAATCCTTACAATGAAGATCAACATGAAACAGAAATGTTGTCTTCTACTCAGTAATATGTAAAACTCAAACGTTCCGTTTTCTTGATGAACAAAATGTTTCCCTAGAATGCAATGTGTTATGTCATGGCCTTTGTAATATGAGCTATGGTAACATTCACAAGATTAGTATTGGCAGTACTTCTCTCTTTAGGCCAGTAGTGCACTCATCCAGAATGTGAATTGAAATCATTCTTCTGCCTTGGAGGATTAGAGACTGCATTGTGCAACTTTTGGTAATAAGCTAAATGCCGTAGCCATTAATGGTGTGAAGCATCCTGAGGTTTGTTGATCTTCATCTCCTCTGTTCATCCAGTTCAGACGCATTATCTAAATAGTGAAGCAGAAATAAAGAGGAAAAAAAAGAATAGCTCTACAGTTTGGTGTTCAGAGCAGTATTGATTGGACATCTAAATGTAAACTTTGTCCCAGTATAAGTATCCACATCTTTTCATGGCCTTATTTCTGATTTCTCATATCTTAGATAAAATGTGTTTGCTCTAAAAAAAACCCCTTGAAATCACTTAACACTTCAAAGTGGTAAGTCAGTAACATTTTTGATAAGGCAAATCCATTATTAACAGTCCACACAGAGGGGATATCCTTCATCTCCTGTATGTGTCCAATCTATATTTATAAAAGTAGTGATATCGTTGTGAAAGCAAAAGCTGATGAAAAATGGAGAGGAAGAAATTAAGTAGAGGTAAAGAATCCATCTCTCTTTTCTGCTGTCTTTCATCTATAACATAAACCCTAGCGTTCACATCAGTTTAAATCATGAAATAATAAATGAGGTAGGAGCAATGGAAAACCTGAATCAGACCTATGATTATTTCTGTACTACCCATTATTGCCAGTTTGAGAAGCAGTGTTCATACTCTGTAACTGGTTAGAGTCTAAAGCTTACATGGTCTTATATTGTATCCCTATTTCTATCTAACAGTAGATACCTAACAGTGATGATGTTAACCTCCCTGTGTTTCAAAGCTTATGCTTGTGAAGGAAGTACGGCTTCTTCACCAATATTTAAAGCATTTTTTTTTCTGTAACTGTCATTAAAGCTAGAGCTTCTTATAGTTCCTGAGGGGGCACATGCTAGGGTTATGCCCGTTCACGAGAAACATGATCCTAATAAGAGCTAAGAATGCAAACTGTGATGTCAAAACAACAGTTACTAAAGTGAAGTGCTGAGAAGTAGACTTTTCCAAGTAAAACATATCTCCTCACTACTGCAACTTTCTGACATTGTTATTAATCCCATAAAGCCCAAAGTGTTATTTTTAAGATCTTATTTCTTCAGAAACTACATCCATATTCAGTAGGAAGAAGAAATGCAGAATATTTGTTTCACGTATTCAGAATCGCATTCATTGGATTTGAAGTTTACATTTTAAGTTCTTTATGTATATTTTCCATTGATTTAAAAAGATACCTTCCATTTTTCATAAATTATATATTACATTCAGCCAGTACTGATACATGGTGGTAAACAGCGGTACTCATAACGAAGGTCTACAGCCCAGCAGACACGCACGTGTGTGAGCACGCTGAGAAACCCCCCTCCTGGCAAGTTGCTGGGAGGACCACAGCCCACCCAGTTTCACAGCTTGTCTTCAGCCCTGCTCACTCTTTCCACTTGCATAGGATACCGACACACAGAGAGTTGTTTGACAGATGCTTTTCTTTCAAGTATTTTTACAAAAGACCGAAGTGCAGAAGCACCTTGTGGGCCAGATCTTCTAAAGACAGCAGCGGATAGAAGTGGAGGACAAAATGAGAATTGGATGCTTGTTGCAGGGATGGGATCACTGGGGCTAAGGATGAGGAGCAGAGTTAGGTATGAACATTTCCTAGAAAGAAAGGGTGGGAAAATTCTCTTTGGACATTCTGCCCTGGGCAAGAGTGGTAAAGGTTATGGTATAGGCAGTCTTCCATTATCTTGTAATCTGCTGTGTTCAGGTGCATTTTCATTCATCGTGAATTGTGAGTTACTTCTTCAGAGCTGACAGCTTTGACAAACATTGCTTCGTCTGTGCACTCTTCAAGATATATCATGCACATTTTTATTCTCCTCAGATTTCCAAAGCACAGTTTGGGGGAATTCATTTTCGAAGCTCAGTTTCAACAATATTTTTCAAAATGGCTGGCACTGCTTTGATTTATGATTTCCATCATAACACCTACAGTAAAACAATCTGCTCTTGTTTAAAAACATTTGGTTCTTTCGCTTTTACTTTGGCTTTCTGCAAGTCATGTAAACTGCAGCAGTTTCACCACCTGCTGCCTACACTGGCTGCATTTACGTTAATCTGCTTTAGTTCAGACCAGGAGTGGACTTCTGAAGCAAACCTCCTGGCTGCTCCCCACTTGCCATGCTTTGGTTCACAAGGTAGAGTTGTCTCACAGTGAGTGACATGGGTTCACCTCAACTGATATTAAACAGAAGATGTGCTGCAGAAACATACCTAATGCACTTCAGCAGCCAATGGGCAATCAGCCCATGGGACCAGACAGAGCTAGGCTGAGGTAAAAACCTTCTGAAAGACATACGGTATGGACATCTGGTCCTCAACCCCAACTGTTTCACTCTGTAAATCCACTCGTATTGGTCTGCACTACTTGCTAATATAGATACAACCATTATCTGCTCCAACATTTGCAAGATTTATGCGTAAACATGTATTTTGCTGCTCAAATATAATTTGGATCATCATGACTGAACTCCAGTTCCTTCTGGAATTCCCCGTGTTCCTGCCCCAGACCGGAGCCTGCCATTGATTCCATGTACATTTCATTCCATAGCTTTTGATCAATGCTACAACTTCTCAGTAGTTATGCAAGTGTGATTTTCCTCTTGACATGCAAAATGTACACAGATCTTGTTCCTCGTTGCTGAGTTCAATATCAGTTTTACCTTAGAAAGAGAGCTTCCACATTGCCTGTGTTTCTCAGGGCTGAGATCACTTGTACTTCTGCAGTTGTAAGCAATAATGGTGTCCTTTGCTTATGTAGCTTTTTCAGCTACACCAGCTGCTGGACCACAAAGAAGAAAACTGATTAAAAGTTGTCAAATACCTATTCAGATTTGCCAGCAGGAGCATTGATTTGGAGCATTCGGTTCATTTGTCGTAGCTGGAAGTCTTATCTCTTGTCCTCTGCAACCATGAAATACTTTTCATTTATCCTTGGTTGATTTCAAGCTAGCATTCATACAGATAGGATAGATATTTTTCTTTTTGTCGACCAGAGAGTAGCTGAAACAGTATTTGCATCTTTTTCATACATAATATACATAGATCAGCTTCTTACCATGACTATTGATGAGTATATGGCAATATGTAATTACATGAAAATCACTGTTCTAAAACTTTCTTTGGGGCATAAAGATTCATAGATGCTTAAGATTTCAGTAAGGTGTAAACAACAAAGTTCGTTATGAAAGGAGAATCTTTTTATTATAATCACATGCTTAACTGAATTGCCTTTGTTTCTACACAGAAAAAAGGCAGAACATTATCAAATCTTTTTAGCAAGTTCATCTCACAGGTTTGAGGCCTTTCTGGGGGACAGGAAATAATGTTCTTCATCTCACCAAGCCTTCTAATTTCCCTCATTTCTTTCTGGCAATACTTACGAAAAGCTTCACATCCAGAGTGAAAGAACAAACTTTCTTGGTCAGGCCACAGCATCACCGTGCTGCCTACAGCCAGCGTCCTACATAACTCCGCGTGCCCTGGCTCAGGACGTTGTGATGGATTACAGTGTTGGCACAACACTGTCTTCCGGGATGAGCTAAGGTTACTATTGTTATCATTAGCTTCATGCTAGGAATTTGTTGTATTACACACTGAGGCACAGATAACGACTATCAAGTCAAATAATTTACATTCTACATAACAAAACCACAAAATACAAAACTATGGAAGTTGGAAGGAGATTATAGTTTCTCTAATTTTAATGTATTTGTTTTTATTGAACGTGATAGTGGATAGTAGGGAATTTAAAGGGAAGATGCAAAAATGGGATAGTGGCATTCATCAAAAGAAGCATGGAAGAAAGTACCCGAAAGTACACTGGTGAGAGAGAGAAAAGACTAGTATTTTCAGTCATTTCTAATGTCAGTGGTGGAAAGAGCAGAATAAGGGAAATGCGTGTTGGRAAAAGATTCGTGATGATGTTGAAGGCGAGACTGCAGGTGAGCAATGGGAGTGGGTATGTCAGTGGAAGGAGAAAGCAGATTTCCACTGCCTTGGGGCAACAGCAGGAGCCTGGGGAAGTCTTGGGCTGTGGCAAAAGGAAGGAGCAAAAGAAATAGAGCATGGAGCGGGGAGCACAGCCTAACTCCGAGGGACGGCCATGGGAGCCAGCCGGGCCCAAACTGGCAGAGACTTTCAAAGAGTCAGGGAGGGCTCTAAAGAGTTTGCTGCAGCTTGGAAAATCACTAGGCTGGCTGCAAGCAGACCTGGAAACAAGGGCCTGTCTGCAAGGATGCACAGGGCAAGCCGAGAATTGTTATTTCTGTCCTCTCTGACCCTGTTTGGAGGCTTTTCTGTTTGAAAGTTAATGATTCTAATTTATATTTAAATAAAATTGGCTTTCTTTGTTTTAAAAGCCTTCAATATTTGTTAGAAAATTCAATATAGAAGATCTGAGCAGATTCATCTCCAAGTGTTGGTTGACTTGGGCTCAGAATCTCTTAAGAGAAGCTTTTGAGAGAGAAGGTGAAATATTAGCCACTCTTTTCTTATGAAAAGCACATTAGAAATCAGGATATTGTATTATTTGCCCAGGTAATAAACTATAATTGACAGCTAATGTCCAGGACAAGTGTGACTTGAGGAGGAGCTGGAAGCTTACCCCGTGTGCCATTCCCAAGGGGACCACTGCTTGCTCAGTACAGGGCTCTAATCCCCACCTGCAGGATATTCAGATTCATAACACTGTGACTTAAACTCATTTTGGTTTGCTTGGCTGTTGTGCCTAACAGTTTATTCTGTTGCTGTTTGCAAGAAGTTAATGGGTTTATATACCATCTGACCTGCAGTAATTCTGATGCAGCAAGGTGATATTGGTAACTCGCTTGACTTGATACTTGTTGAATAATTTAGCTCAGGTTTGTTTCTAGGTAGCTGGCTATCCAGATGAGCATCTTGTATTACTGCCTATTGTCATGGTTACAGGACTGGCTGCATCTCTTCTCCCCTCTCTGAGATTTCTGAGTGCAATATGAGGGCTGTCCTTCTCTGGGGTACAATACAGCAAATTTTCCGCTGACAGATTTGGATGTAGCGCAGCGGCCTGTAAATGAGCACTGGCTCATTTCAACATGTCTAATAGAATTCAAACGTGTGCATTGGCTGCACTAATATTAGCTCTTAACTACTAGTAAGTGGGAAGCTAACTGAAGCAATTATATTTTCTTAGGTCTGTGCAGTCAACTCTTGGTTTTAATTAGCCCTTTGAAGTGTTACCAGAATTCCCTGTCAGGAAAAAATATTTATATGTATGCAAACACATAAACATACACAAAATATTGTATTATTTATATTACTATATTATATAAACGAAAGATTCTCAGAGCACCTGCTAACCCCTCACACTGATCTGTAGAGTRCTTGAGCATTTCTTATAGAAAATAATCAAGTCTTTGGTGAAGGACATGCTGTCTGTGTCCGTGTTGTCTATGTCTGAACTGGCCACAGTGAACTGCTGTGCAGCCCCTGTGCCCGGGAGAAGGTGCCCTGCTGCAGCGCAGGACCTCCTGGTCACTCTCGCCTGCCAGCTGCAAAGGGAGATGGCCGGAGTGTGCGTGCATGGCCCTCCACGGGCAAAGCTGGGCCATACAGCCAGGCTCTCCAGCCAGAGCATCACTAACCTTTTTCCTTTTTCAGGGTAGAATCACTTTACCTTTTTCCCTCTGTGTAAGGATTTTTTAAAAGATCTAATTGCTTTTATTAATTTAAAAATCTTATCGAATGGCTGACTTCATTGGGCAGAAGGAATGTTAATGACATTCGTATGATTAAAAGCATTATTTGGAAAGGAGGGTTTTGCACTAATTCCCAAGTTTTTTTGAATGCCAGTTTCTTTCACCTGAAGAGAAAGATTTTTTTTCCCCTGGTTTATTTATTATTTCTGTATATTGTGTGTGAGGGTTTTTTTGTTGTTTTCTGCTTTCCCTCGGGATTCATAAGCATATATGTATGATGTCTAAAATGGTCAAAAACTGACTTAACTGTTGAAGGTAGGGTGCAATAGTAGGTGTGCTAAGTATTGCTACAGGTGAGGCCTAAAAGAAGGGCAGGTACTCTGATCACAGATTGCAAACTGTGTTTTAACTTTCCCACATTAAAAAATATATGGATGCCGGTTTAGATTTTAAATGTATTTACCCCAAATGTTTTGATTTCTAGGAACTTTGAACCAAAAGAACTGGGGAAAGAAATATTCAGCCTGCAATGGTGCCAAACAATCTCCTATTAATATAGATGAAGATCTTACCCAAGTAAATGTGAATCTGAAGAAACTTAAATTCCATGGATGGGAAAAGGCAACTTTGGAAGATACTTTCATTCGCAACACTGGCAAAACAGGTAGAAAGTCAGATTTCATGTTTGGAGTTAAATGAGGTCAGAAAAGTGATATAGGACGGACAATCAACCAAGGACTTTTAATGAAACATTTTTATTTCACTTTTCCTTAGCTGGTGCATTCTGAATTTATCCATTAAATAAAAAAAAAACAGGTGATGACAGTAGCCAAGCATAATAGAGAAGTCACACAAGTGAAAATTATGTGCACAGACAGATAGAGCCAAAGCAATCACATCGTTACTATCATCCCATCATGAGCACCTCATTGAAGCTAAACAGTAATTTAGCATTTGTTATGAAATAATGATAATTATTACTACATATCTAGAATCTGTAACAAGTATACAAAAATGATTTTTTAAAAGTATGAATAAATTACCTACTCATCTGGAAGCACTTCATGGATGAGTTGTGGTTTCAAAAAACTCAGGATGGGATTCATCTTACCTACACATAGACACCTATAATGTAGACACTTGTGTCTGAACTACTCACTTAGACTTCTTCTTACAGTCGAAGAAGAGAAATAGGTGCTTTTATGGTCCGATTTGTCTTACCTATCTTAGAAATGTATTTTAGAAAGAAGTGATTAATGCCTACAAGTGCCTATTTCTCCCAGCTATAAAAGAAGCTTTTGGTGGCATTTACATTGTCAGACAAATTTTTTTGCAACCACTTGTAAATCCAGGATAGCAGTAACTAAAAGCTGCTTGTTGAAAGTACTGTTTCTTGTTTTGGCATAGGTATGGAGGAAGGAATCTCTTAACAACTGTCTTTCATCTTCTACCAGTTCCAGTGGGACCCCTAGACCCGCCTTTTATTTTATTTTATTTTATTTTATTTCATTTTATTATTTTATTTTATTTTATTTTATTTTATTTTATTTTATTTTAGTGTCATTGTTCCTAATTTCTCTTCTTGGCCCCATCATGTACTTCCTACATGCTACTCCACAAATCACTTACTTCCCTCTTGCCCTACTAGCTGAGAGAAATAGTACATTTGTCTTTTCAAGAGATCCCTGAGGAAACATTCTTTAAAGTCCATAAAAATGAACTGAGCTCTTCCTCATCTACAGCAATTCAGTTATTATAAAAGGAACTGCTAAGCTCTGCAGTTAAAATTGTCTTCAAGGTTTTGAGGGAAGGAATGTAATGAAACTGAACTCCATTAGTGCTGTTTTAGTAAGAGGTCAAACAATTCACAATCACTGGTGGTGGAAAAGCCAAATGTGGGGCTTCGGACTATTCCACCCTGCTCATTCCCTCCAGAAGACAAATGCTCAGTCCCTTCTACAGTTTGTGTACAGCTGTGTCCAGCTGAAGACCTGTCATCACCTTCTCCCATGACGGGAGAAGCTCCACAGCTAAGGGGTCTCACAGACAGGATGGTCCTGCTAGGAACTGGCTAAAATTTTCTTTTCTTGTGTTGCCTTATGATTTGTATCTAGAATTATGAAAATAAAGGGGCAGGGAGGTATTTTCCTTTTTGTTAAAAACACAGGTGCTTTCAGGAAGCTATGTATTTCAGGAATTTCTTTTCTTAGACAGTCAGATTGGTGGCTAAGCCAGTTTTCTGAACTTTTAAGTGTAGTTCTGTGGCTAGTTTCAGACAACAGGAGACCAATATAATAGTGCACTTCATTAGATGACTATTTTATGAATTGCAGCATGAAATGAAATGTATTTCTCCATGCTAATAGTGAATTACCACACTTCTTTCTTAGTTTAAATGACCAATTACCTGTCAAATTGCTTATGAAATACAGGGAAATAAGCATATCATATTTACCTTTTAGCACCTAATACTGAAATATGAGAGTCATAGATGCCTTGGCTGGCTTTTATATTGACACTCCTTTTTTTCCCCTCTCTCCCTCTCTCTTTGCTCAGTGGAAATTAACCTGACAAATGATTATTATGTAAGTGGAGGTGGGTTAGACACCGTATTCAAAGCAAGCAAGATCACTTTTCACTGGGGAAAATGCAACGTATCGTCAGACGGATCAGAACATAGTTTAGAAGGACAAAAATTTCCTCTTGAGGTAAAGTACAGAATTGATTTTGACGATTTTGATGGTTTGACATTCTGCAAATAGTAATACTGTTTACTAAATACCTTTGTTTATCACTTGATTAAAGTCTATTTGCAAATATAATCATTCACTTAAATCCAAATTAATAATATTTAAATGATGCATTTTAGAAGGGGAGCGTAAGGCGTTATTCCGTGGCATGTTGAGAATGTCTAAACTGTGTGTTTTCGCACGTCTTCTAAGATGACATTAGGAGTCGGTTCTGCTAATCTGACAAAGTTCAAGCTCCCACTAACAGTTAAGCTCCTATGAGTTTGACCCATCATATTCCACAGCAGTTGGTTGTTTAAAGTGTAAATGGACTTTTCAAAGCTGGGGCTTTGCTGAGAGCCCATGGGAGCTGTTGGGCCTTACTGAGACAAAGCGCAGCCCATGTCACTGGGCTGGAAAGAGCTGGCAGCAGCGTGCCAGGAGCCACCATGTGAGAGCAGGTCCTGGGTGCAGCCGCATTCACAGGCAGCCAGGCCAGCATACCCCTGGCCAGTTTGGCAGAATAGCTTGCAGCAGCATGGGGGGTTGAGGGGAGGAGCAGCTCTCGCTGAGATCCACAAGGGCACTCTGCAGACCAAACTTTCAACCGTCAACATGGCGTTGTGATCATTTTCCAGTTAAAAAGATGTAGCCGTGGCAGGCAACCGTGCTGCTTCTCACTCCGGGCACTTTGGACTTCTATGTCAGAACAAAAGCAATAGAGCCAAGCTTGTCCTCTACTCTGTGGAGAGCTGTGAGCCAGGAGCTTTCCCTGGGCAGTGTTGTTTCCTTTACCTCATTAGCCGTTTAAAAATTCCCACTCATACTCCACCTGTCCTGCCAAGGCATCAAAGAGAATATTCTCTTCCATCATCATCACATGAAAAGCTAGTAGGAGCAGGACACTCCCCCCTTCATGTTGGTGACCCGGCACTGGAGGATATTTCCCAACTGCATCCGGAGAAAGAGAGGAAGGGGTGCAACAAACCCAATGCCCATGACAACAGTCAAATGTGGGCACAAAATACCTGGTAATCTTTTATTACCAATGCTTCTCTACACTTACTGCAAGGCAGATGCAGTAGGGACATCTTGCCTTATTATTCATGTTTTACCACTGATTTCAAGATTCATCTCACCTGAGTACTCTAGGTTAGATGTCCAGTATCAGCAAGTTATCTCAGCTTACTGTATTATCCATGGAGACTGTTGTGCTCCTTGAAAGGATAACTCCTGCATACTTAGTGGTTTTCCAGGAGAGGATGTTTTTAGATAGCTAACAGCTGATTAATTCCATCCTATATCTTCAGATAATGCATGTGAGATAGCTAAAAAATCCATATATTTGTAATTAAATTTATTGCTTGGACATTTTTTCTCAAAATGGGAATATAAATAACTACCTTGATTTTTTTTTTTTTATTTTTTGTATATATAACATTTGAATATATCTTTATTTGCAGATGCAAATCTACTGCTATGATGCAGATCAGTTTACAAATTTCGAAGAGGCAATTAAAGGAAATGGAAAGTTAAGAGCTTTATCAATTTTGTTTGAGGTAAACAAAGTATATCTTTGTGTCATTAAACAAGCTTTGAAACACGGCAGATGTTCAAACTGAATTTAACTGGTTCCAATGTGTGATCACTGAGTTAAAAATTTGCATGTATCTTTCTAATTTATTCTTACAGAAAAGCAAATGGGCAAAATACGTTTGCTCTGCTTTAAATCATCTATAATTTTGGTGGTAAACTGCAACTTTCAATTTTTTCATGAAGCCCGTACTGTTAAAAAATGCAATTTCTTTTTAACAGATTGGACTAGAAGATAATCCGGATTATAATCCAATCATTAATGCAGTAGATAGTGTTAGTCGTTTCGGTAAGTCTACCTCCATGTTTTATTGATTACTGATTAGACTAAATTCCATTTCAGTGTAATTATGAAACCTTAAAAACATCGGGGAGCACGGTTCTCTAGAGCTCAGCTGTGTCTATTTTGTTAGAAACAACAAGTCATCTGGATAGACTAGAGAGCTGGGCAATCACCAACTGTATGAAATTTAACATGAGCAAGTGCCAGATTCTGCACCTGGGACAGGGTAATCCTGGTTATACGTACAAACTGGGGGATGAGAGGCTGGAGAGCAGCCCCGTGGAAAGAGATCCGGGGCTTTGGGTTGATGGCAAGTTAAATATGAGTCAACAGTGTGCCCTGGCAGAAAAAGGGGCCAACTGTGTCCTGCGGTGCATCAAGCACAGCACAGCTAGCTGGTCGAAGGAGGTGATTGTCCCACTCTACACTGCACTGGCACAGCCCCACCTCGAGTACTGGGTGCAGTTTTGGGTGCCTCAATATAAAAAGGACATCAAACTATTAGAGTGTGTCCAGAGGAGGGCAACCAAGATGATGAAAGGTCTTGAGGACAAGACTTACGAGGAGTGGCTGAGGTCACTTGGTTTGTTCAGCTTGGAGGAGAGAAGGCTGAGGGGTGACTTCATCGCAGTCTACAACTTCCTCAAGGGGGGCAGCGGGAGGGGCAGGTGCTGATCTCTCTCTGGTGACCAGCGACAGGAAACGAGGAAATGGAATGAAGCTGTGTCAGGGGAAGTTCAGATGGGACATTAGGAAAAGGTTCTTCACTGAGAGGGTGGTCACTCACTGGAACGGGCTCCCCAGGGAAGTGGTCATGGCACCAAGCCTGTCAGAGTTCAAGGAGCATCTGGACATCGCTCTTAGTCATATGGTTTAGTTTTAGGTAGTCCTGCAAGGAGCAGGGAGTTGGACTCAATGATCCTTATGGGTCCCTTCCAACTTGAGATAGTCTGTGATTCTATGATTTATTTACCCCAAGACTGAATATTTGTAACAACAGCAGTAAGTGTAAATGAATAAATATAACTATCATGAGGAATTTGGAACTCTTTAAGTGCTAAATCAAGAGAAATGTCTGATTTATTCTGTGAGCTTTCTTAATCATACATTTCTGGATTTTTATATGTGGTTGGAAGCCAAATAACCCTGTTGCAGCCATCCATTACAAGTATGAGACCATATGAATATCAGTATTCAGTAGAATCAGTGGAGGTGAATTCTTTTTTCAATAGTTCCTGTGTAAATCTGAAATAATACAATTGTATTATATTTGTACTACCATTATTCAAACCAAATGTTGACACATTGGTGTTTTAGAATTCCTTACGGTTTCATGGACTTCAGGGTGGTGTATGAGGAGAACTGGGCTCTGTTTCTAACTCAGTTTCACGGTGGCTTCACAGAAGAATAAACATGAATGAGCACTGTCTTGAACACGGATATATTCTTACATCATGGCCATGACCTTAAGTAAATGGCTAACTTTGTCTCAGTTTTCCTATATGTAATGATACTTGAGCTTTGTAAAGCCCCTTAAGATCGATAGGTTGAAAGTGTAAAAAGCTATTAGTCCACTATTTTAAAAGCTTTCAAAAGTATGACACTAAAATCAAGATTGTTTTTCTCCAGAAAGCAAACACCATTCAACAAATATGAAAGGGAGCAACTTCCATAAATTACAAAGACAGAGGAGGGGGAAATATAAAGCAGTTGAGATTCATTATCTTTGTGTGCCATCTTCTATGAAACACAAAGGAGAACGAGTAATACATCAAGGCGGATACTGTCCTACAGCCTTGGAAGAAGCTGTAAAACTATCAGCGGCAAGATTCAAGATACAGCCACTACATGGCACTTCAACAATGAGTAGAATATCGTTTTCTTGAATAAAATGCAAATGAGCTCTGAAAATTCAGGTCATGACTAAATCAAATTTTTCCTCCTGAAGAAAAGTGAATAGCACACGATCTGTCCTCGTCTGCAATGTATATTATCTGTCCTTGTCAGTCATATCTCTATTGTGCTTATTTGAATCCCAGTTGCTGAGTTCTCAAGCTCTGCAGAGGAGCAGTCCTGTTCCTTCCAGACAAACTCTGTTTCTCATCATTCTTTGTAGGTGTTTGATTTTAGAATCTAGGCTGTCAATCACATTAAAGGGCATTTTAAAATCCACAGTTGCAAAATGTATGGCAGGATTCTTACTATAAATGAGAAGTTTCATGTCCCCAGGCATCTATATAAAATGAACTGGCCATTCATTTTTACTGAAGGAAGAATGCGTTAACTAGACACGTACCAGATAGCAATGATAGCTTCCATCTGAAGGTTGATTAACATGTTGACAGGAGAAATAGAAGGATAGGCTTTGCTCGACACTGCTAAATGTTCCCCTTTCATGACACATGGAATAAGAGAGAGGGGAGGAGCAGCTCCTAAACCTTAACTCAGTGGAACAATCGTACGGAAGAAAAGCATCAATGATTTGTAGTAAATTGTTAATGTAATTTGCTGCTCTTACCAAATTTGTAAGGAATTATGAAGACAAAGACAGATCAGAAATCTGTACAGGGCTTAAGAAGTAACATATCTGTAACACCACAAGTTAATGCACAGTCTGAAAATTCATTAGATATTCATAAGTGAATACTTATCAAATAGGAGAAATTTAAGATCAGTAACTTCAGATTGAAATAAGGTATGTAAGGATCTACATTATTCCAAGGTGTAAAAAACAAATATTATTTTGGATGCTCCAGACAATAAGGCAGATAATTGTCACAAGATTGATAATTGTCACAGACTGAAAAAATCTGCCTTGAGGAAGTTGGTACCATTTCTGCCAATTTCTGTTGCTGGACCCTACCGCCATACCAGCACGAACTTAGCTTTCTGTGGATGGACTGCCAGCAATTCTTCATGCATGCTCCCAGCTGACAAGGTACTAGGTAAACCGCTGACCTGAAAGACATGATATTATTTTCACAGGACAATAAGCAGAGCGGTCATACTCTCCTGGAGGAGGTCTTTGCATCCTTCTCTGCTTTGTGTAAAGCTGTTACAGTTTTTCACTGTTTTACCACCTTTTTAAAAACCCCTGATCCACAGAAATTCTGCTTCTGCGGTCATGAGTAATGTAACTCTCAGGTCTAACATGGTGACAGTTCCCCAGGCAGTGATTTTCTGCAGAAGTTAGGATCCTGCAAGAAATTCAACAACTTGACCAAATTCAGGGAGAGTTTGAAGCCGTGTCATGAGACCAAGAACAGAGATTTAACATATTTTAAGTTTTATATTTGAACTTTGTATATTTGAAGTTCACGTGTGAGACAAAGATTTGGCATCTTGGACATTTACGAGTAAACTTACAGGTGAACAAATTCTTGTGAACCAATGTACTGATTACTTTATTTATTACTGGAGTAATTCATTACACCTTCCCAAGTAAACAAAGTTGGTTTTGAACAATACTTATTCAAACTAAATAGAAAAGGCTCAGCAATTTATTTGTATGCTAGTCTCTCCGGAGATCAAATTTTGAATAGGCTCAAAATTAGCGTGTTCCTATAATGGTAACTCTTTTGGAGAGTGTGATTTCTATTTATTCATTGCTTCTGCAGTATTTTAACTATCTGACTCTAATTTTTTTTTTTTTTTTTAGGAAAACAGGCTGCCTTAGAACCATTTATTTTGCTGAACCTTTTGCCAAATGCAACAGACAAATATTACACTTATAATGGGTCTTTATCAACTCCTCCCTGCTCTGAAACAGTTGAATGGATTGTGTTTAAAGATACCATTAGTATTTCTGAAAACCAGGTAATTTGTTTAATGTATTAAAACCAAACAATTGTACATAATACCAAAGAAAAGCAGTTGCCATGTATATGGTAAAAGCTTATGGCATTCATTGCCAGCCCAACAACCTAGCTTTTCTTTTATCTAGTTATAAATTTTTCATGCAGCCATTAAATTAGAAAGCATATATATTACTTGAGTGTGTTATCTTTTCCCTTTTTTAGTTCAGAACTAGATTCTGAGTCATTTCTTGCCTTAGACAGGAGTAAGAACACACTTCACAACTCTGCAGGCTGTCTGGACTTCTAGCCCAGGTAAAGAGGAGTGCAAAACACTCTTTCCGTATTCCCCCAGCTAAATGGTGGAGCAGATGGGCAGAGCGTAGCTCCAACAGCAGAGTGGTTGAGAAATACAGGTAGAGTAAACCATTAGGTATACTGCTGGTACAGAGGAACAAAAGTTCAGTGCCACCTGGGAGAGCTCAACTGAGAGACTTTACCCAACATCTTTTCCCCAGGGTTTTTGCCTGTTAACAGATTCTGGTTAATTTGTTATGACTTCTGACTTCTTTTTTTCCTTGCCTCTTCTAGTTAGCTGTGTTCTGTGAAGTCCTTACAATGCAGCAGTCTGGCTATGTTATGCTGATGGACTACCTGCAAAACAACTTTCGAGAGCAGCAATATAAGTTCTTTGGGCAAGTGTTTTCCTCTTACACTGGACAAGAAGAAATTCATGAAGCAGGTATTTACTGAATAGTTGTTCTTCTCTTCACAGGCTGAAAGACAATTTTCAGTACAAGATCCATCCTAGTATGAAGACACTCATTTTAAATTGTGTAGAAAGTAGCACACTGTATTATTACTCATAAATCTATCACTTCAGAGAAAAAAGCTAGCAATCATAAAACATGTCAGATTAAATGGAGTGGAAAATTAAATGCTTGTCTTGACCAAACATTCAGTGAAGATCACATCAGTTCAAGCTTTCTTGCACTGCCCTTTTAATGTGTTTCAGACTTAAACAAAGCTGCCTTTTCAGGGGCTGCAAGAGGATTTTGTTTCACAAACCCATTTGGTTCTTTGTTGTGTAATACGGATGCTTTTCCAACAGAGGCTGAAGTGAGGTCACCAAATTTATTACACGTAGTCTGCTGAGAAAGTGATAGGTGGAAAGAATCCCAGAAGCCAGATTCTGTTCTCTGTTTTACCTAAAACCTCAGGGAAGTTTGTGAAGGTTATATGACCAAAACAGTGCATTATGTAATGGGAAACAAGATCTAGCACTAAATATGGAAGTTGATGATTTCTATACTCACAAGCACAGAAGAATAAAGGGTAAACGTCTAATTTTGGGGCATTATGTTGCTACTTGGGTGGAAATACCTGTAGATTATTAAACTCAGTTGCACTGAACTGTGCTTAATTAGACATAGACAGATGACTGAAGCATGTGGTGCAGGTGTTCTCCAGATTAGAAAGAAGTGTGGTTTCATTTTAATTCGCCTTGGTTGGGTGGGTATTTTTTTTTCCTGCTGGAAGGATCCTGTGTATGAAACTTGCGTACAAGCTAGGGAATGTTCATCATTCAGAACTGCTGGAGGGCTGGGTCCCCTGCACAAGTACATCACACTGTTTCGCCACAGTGCTGCACAGGATAGCTTTACTGCTTCATTTCTATAACCAGTCAGTGACACTTCTGTTTTGACCTCAGCTTGTCATGAACTCCTCAGATGTGTGCCCAGGATATGAATTTTTTTTGCAGTGGTCTAAGCCAAGAAATATCTGTTCTGGCAGGGTTTTTTTGTTTAGGTACTAAGTAGCACTTGAAATTTTGAAGCTTGGAGAAGGAGTATGGAATTGAGTTGCAGCAATCAAGCATATTATCACAATTAAATAAATTTCTGTTTCCAAATAGACTTACAATGGATATTGTTGATTTGGCCTAACTTAAAGAAAGATCATCCTTCCCCAAATCCCTCTGTTCGATGAAGGTCTCTGGGAGACAGGTCACTGTAATACAGACCGCCTTTTCTTATATCCATGTTGTCAGAAGGAAATGAATCTTCTCAGTCCTTTATAAATACGAGTCAAGTCACAGTGAAGAAATGTCATAGGCAAAGGACCTTTGAAGACAGAGATCGGGACTTCTGCCACCTGCAATCCACTTGCCTCCCAGGTGGTTGCACTACAGCCCCTGCACTACTTAGCCTTGACCCTTCAGCTCAGTCACTGCAATAGAAGGAAGCTACTTTCAGCTATGCCATCCTAATCTAGATTTCCGTAGAGACTGACAAGAAGAAAAGCTGGATAATACTGTTTAAGACAGGCCTCTGCTTCCTTCTGTCCACTCCATGTGCTGACACCTGAGGGAGCTTTCCACGTGCTGTCCCAAAGCAGCGCGTGCGTTAAAACTGCATAGGAGGTTGCTTCCAACCAGTCCCATTTCTGCACTATATCAGAGAGAGATTCTGTGAATTTTCTATCATCTTATCTATCATCTATACAGATTAGGAAAGAATGTCCAGCCTAAAGATATTAGGATCCTTTTCTGCATTGAGTTATACCATTTAAAATTAGAAGGCCCTTCCGCTTCATGTAATGATAAAACACGTTGTACAGAGCATCCAAAATTTCTGTGTGCGTAGACTTGTATAATACCGAACAAATGGGTTTCAATCTACCGAGTTTAAGACAAAAGTGTCCTGCAGTCACATTACTGTGGCAGTGAACACATGTATAATTTGTGCCAAATTAGGTATTGAAAGTAACAAATTGTAGGTTAAAAATTCTGGTTTGGCCATAAACAAGAAGGGACAGAAAGGGATCACTAAAATTTCAAGTCTTCCTGTATATATTTATTTCACATTTCTGTTAATATTTATGTGCACTCTGTAAATGCAACAACATCACGTACACACACATATACATATTTATGTACATACACATGTAGATATATATGCACACAAATGCAATTATAGGATTTGTTTAATGTAGAACATTAGAGGAGCATTTATATTTTCACCTCCATTTTACAAGAAGGTAAATAAAAAGCCCTAGGAATCATTAAACTTAAATGTTGAGATGTAAAAACTGTAACATGAATGTCCAAGTGCCCAAGAGTAAATAGGCTTATGTATTTCATATTTAATATTGCAAAGTTCTTGTAGTCAACAGAGAAAAAATAATCTTTGAAATCCCTTTAGATGACAAAGAGAAATGACAAGATTGGGTCTTACTCAAGTAGATAACTGAAAAATTATTTTGTGTTGTGAAACCTAGAATCCCAATTTTCTCCTGTTGGATTTAGTGTAGACTCTCATTAGGCAGTAGGATTAAGTGCTTGATTTATTTCTGTTATTAATACATGGCATTTCTTAAGTAGAGCTAAGTTTCCTTAGAAGGGCTAAAAGAATCTTTCTATTCAATTATAAACTAATTTCAGCAATATATTGTCAGAAATTTTCACACAGTGACAACCTCAACATTCTTGGTGTACAAGCACTGCCCTACTGATGACATGGGAGATACTTTGTTCCCCAAGCCTGCCTAGTGATACATGTAATTTTCCTCTGTGATGTGTATGTATGCATATATGTACGTATATATTTAAGAAGAAGATTGAAATAGCTAATCCTTACAGCCATACTTGAGGATTCAACTCAAAAAGCTTTTTGAAATTGTAATGTTTTATCTCCACCAGCCTCAGCTGGCATGAAAATCCATTTATAATATAAATCAATGTTTATTCCTATAAACCTGAGAAGCATCGTGGTAGCTGCTGGGCCCGTTACATAACTTCCCACCCGCTCCACTCTTCTAGTAATGCCCTGTGAGTAAGTGCAGAAACACAATTCTTGTTAATCTTCCTGGATTTAGTAAAGGTATAAAAACCAATGGGTTCTTAAAATTCAAGACTGACAATATATATTGGTAAAAAATATTTGTCAACCTGTTTTCCCATGCAAAATACAACTATGTAAAGCTCAGCACTTGTTTTAGTTAAATTCTCTTGCAAGACAGGGGTAAGGACTCAAGCCTTTACCATTTCACATACCACAGATGACATAAATTAGCTATAACCATTCTCAGATTCTCTCAAGACATTTCCTTTTGTGCAGGATACTTTATACTGACATAATGTGCTGGGTGCAGGTGCCCCGGTGCTGGCAGCGGGGGCTGCAGGGCGGCCTCTGTGAGGAGAGGCCGGGGCTGCCCCGTGCCGGACACAGCCGGTTCCAGCCGGCTCCAACCGACCCCCCGCAGGGCAGAGCTGAGCCCCTCGGCCATGATGGCGGCGCCTCTGGGAAAACATAGTTAAGAAAGGGCAAAACGCTGCATGGCAGTGAGGAGTGAGGAAAAAATCTGTGAGAAACAGCCCTGTGACACCAAGGTGAGAGAAGGAGGAGGGGAGGAGGTGCTCCAGGCGCAGGAGCAGAAATGCCCCTGCAGCCTGTGGAAAAGACCATGGTGAAGCAGGTTGTCCTGCTGCAGCCCATGGAGAGCCCAAGCAGGAGCAGGCTTCGGCCAGGAGCTTCGGCCTGTGGAGAGGAGCCCATGCAGGAGCAGGTTTTCTGGCAGGATCTGTGACCCCATGGGGGACCCACACTGTAGCAGTCTTTTCCTGAAGGACTATACCCCATGGAAAGGACCCACGCTGGAGAAGTTCGTGAAGGACTGTATCCTGTGGGTGGGACCCCACGCTGGTGCAGGGGAGCAGCATGAGGAGGAAGGAGCAGCAGAGACAAAGTGTTATGAACTGACCACAACCCCCATTCCCCATCCCCCTGTGCCACTTGGGGTGGGGAGGTGGAAGAGTCAGGAGGGAAGTTGAGTCTGGGAAGAAGGGAAGGGTGGGGAGAAGGTGTTTTTAGTTTTGTTTCTGTTTCTCACTATCCTACTCTATTTTAATGGGTGATAAATTAAATTAATTTCTCCGAGTCTGTTTTGCCCATGACAGTGATTGGTGAGCAATCTCCCTGTCTTTATCTTGACCCATGAGCTTTTTCATCTTATTTTCTTCCCCTGTCTTGCTGAGGAGGGGGAGTGAGAGAGCGGCTGGGTGGGCACCTGGTGGCCAGTGAAGGTCAACCCAGCACACATATCTACTGTGCTGCTCCACCTCCATCATAGAGATAGAGCAGACTGGGAATATTGAAGAACTACTTTTTGCCACACACTGTGACAGGGAGCTGAAAAGCCCTTGAATGTCTTAATCTAAATGAAGTGATTTCACGGCTTCCACAATTGAAAATCTGGATTTAAAAGACAAAAATCTTAAACCCAGATTCAACTAGAAGTAGAAGAAAGCAACAAATGCGGAAAAAATTCCCTGAGTTATCCAGTGCTGCCTCAGAACTACACCTAGTTTTATTCCAACTGTGTCAAGCTCAGAGAAGCTTAAATCCAGGCATAAATTTTTTTATATATATATATATATATATATGAATAAGCCAAATTTGGGCAGCTTTTAAAGGTCTTTTTGTCAAAAGCACAGCCCAAGTAGTTTCTGACAATGATTTGTTTAATGTACCTTGGTGCTCCCCGATGATGCAATTCAGCTTAGATTAAAAACTTCTAAATTATATGGATAGCATTTTATTCCACAGAAGAATACGTAAAGATAGGTGCATTATCATGATCTGATATGCAAGATCACATCTGAGTACTCACCTGGGGAAAGCAGAGACCTGAATTCAAGCCCAGCAGGGTCTTGAATAGGTCTCTGACTTTCTGTGAATAGTATTTTGCTGCTTGAGACTTGTAATCCAGTTGAATATCTGTGACTTCAGACTAGTAACAGACTCGAGAACTCCCTTTCTTGAAGTCTCTTTGCCCAGATTATCAAAGTCCATATCAGAGCAGAAGTCTTTAATTAGGTAAGTTGATATGTGATCTCCTCACTTTTCCCAGTCTCTGGAGAGGGAAAATGGGAAAAGGCAGGAGCAAAGTACCTCTGTGTTACTAAGACTGGCAAGAAAGAGAAGGAAACAGCACAGGCAGGATGACTGATGAAGAGGCTTCAGAAGAAGGGCAAGAGACAACAAGTTGGGAAGGAATCGGTATGAAATAATATGCAGATGACTGTCATGTGGGAATATTGTTGGTCACTGCTGAGATGAACAGGACCAAGCATCAAAAGGAGGAGAACAAAAGGGAAGATAACTTTTTTCTTGAAAAAAAAAAAATAGTTGGAAGAACCATCTGGAAAAGAAAACAGAGTGAAACTGAAATAAATAATATTGGAGACACCAATCTTCCACCTTTAAAAGTCTTATAATATTGCTCAGTTAGTCTGAATACAGTCAGAGATTTCAGAACCAAATTCACTCACAGACGAAACAGAGGAAGGGAGGAAGAAGGACAGTAGAGAAGGGTTTGGACAGGGAGAAGCTTGGTACTTATACTGTGAAAAAGCATTTGGAGAGTTACTTTAAACACCTTCGAAAAGAAATAGTTGAAGAGTGTTTTGATTCATTAAAAAAAAATAAAATCAGAGTTTAAGTCATCTGCCTTAATGCTCAGAATTGAGAAGGGAATCGTCTTTGCTGGTCTAATGATTTCTGTTTGCCATCTGGTGGAAATGGGGTGGAATGACAAATTTTAGGAATGGAATGGAATGTACACAACTTGAGATTTTTATTTTTTTTTAATTTGCTCTTCCTTTACGTCAATTAAAAGAATTCACTGTAATGAATAAAATGGCGTGTCAGATATATAGCACAGTAGATTCAAAGCCTGGCAAGCTACAGAATTCAACTAAATTACACAGACTAACACTGCTTCTACCATTAGCTCATACACACACAAAAAAGAAAAGAAAAAAAAATCGCTGCTAATTTTCCATTGACTAGCTCAGACCAGAGCTGCTCAAAACTGCCCACCTGCGTACTGAACGGAAGGAATTGAGTTTTTCAAAATATTGGGGCTTGAGTGCCCTCCTGTGTTCAAATGGCAAATTGCAAAGTTAATGGAAAGAATTTTTTTCCTTTCTTTCAAAAATGCAGTATTGTCCACCAAAAGCGTTGTAGTATCATGGTGTTTGCTTCCTTTAAGAGAACTCCGAAGAATCTACACTTGTTTTCTTAGCTAGACAGTTTGTTTTGCTTGCTTTTGCTAGATACTCAAAGTTTGTTTTAAACAGATTCTGAGATTTGAAAAATATGTTTCCTCATTTATTCCAAATAGGGAATGATGATGTAATTACTTGTGCAAAAGTCAAACTAACAGTTTTGAAATAAAAATATATCCATCTAATCATTTTAATATGTAAGATTTAATTAAATTGTTGAAAGATTCAAGGTAAACTTCATGTACTCTGATCAGTGGTTTTGACAAGTCTAATAGATGAAATAAAGCAATAGAAATGAGGTAATAAATGAAGCAATAGACTGAATAATATGCCTTTTCAGTACATATGAAAGTACATACGAAGGGAAATTTAGTACACGAGAAAGGAACTTCCCAAAAGCTAGGGCAGGGGCAAATAGCCACTCCGAGCATTTCAACCGAAGTGCAAAAACTCAGCAGTTTCAAAGAGATAAGAAGAGGGTTTTATAAAAGGAAATGTCAGGGATGCCTGGCCCTCATTCTGAGACATCAGTACAAGTCTAGTTGCTGTGCTTTCAAGTTGGGAACCAAAAGTTAGTGACCATTTTTGACAGTCATCTCCATTCTTCAGTGCTGTCTCTGAAGACACGGTTCCCCACACCAGCAGAGGGGATGATGAGAGCAAGGAAGGAGAATGGGGAGTCTCAGCCCAAATCCAAACCAGCTATGAATGATGCAACTGTATATGATGTTGCTTTATTTTTTTGTGTATCACAACTTACTGGTCATTTTTCAGTGAGTTTCAGCTAAATAATTTACATTTTCTGCTAATGTAACTTTTTCATACAGGTTAATCTACCTTTGACCTTGTATATTATTTTTAAGCCACACACAGGTACTTGGGCAATTTAAAAAACAAATGGCAGAGTCTCAGTAAATTTCTAACACACTGGTAATCAGGACATCTGTATGTCTAGAAAAGTATGAAAAGGTTCAGCTTACTTAGTAAGATGATCTTTTCATATTGGAGGGGAAAAGCTGGAAGACGTGCAAGTGTAGCTGCCTAACCAGACTTCTGGAGTGCAGGTTCCAGGCTCACAAACAAGGTGTGCATGAGCCAGGCCCAGGACTGCATCTGGACCAGTCTGATAAGACTTCTTCAGCAGACGTCTAGATGGTGCCTTAGAATATAATAACATGAAATCACTACCTGCTAATCTAATCATTTCTTAGCCTCTCCCTGTTTGCCTTTTGTCTCTTCTTTAGGTACTATAAAATGATTCAAACATCCTTGAGAGGAAATTCAAATGTGATAGGTTTGCCTTTAACCTTTAAAAACAATCTACTATAGATTACAGTCTATTATAGCTGGTGAAGGAGTGTGCATCTCTTCTAATGCTACTCTGACAGACCCATGAAGACAGAGTAATAGAGATTTTTCATCCCCAGGACATATATATGAATCTTTATGTTTTGTGCTTTCTTTTATTTCTTGGGAACTGGATATTAATATTTCACAAAAATATGGTATAAAAAAGGGGGGAAAGGGGACTCAGTCCTCAAATTAACTTGCTTTTGAAAATCTAGTGTTAAAAATACTGGTTCTGTTTATAGTGCGTGGCATCTCAGGTATTTTAGTGGAAAGCTAAAAACGAGGCACATGAAAGACTTGCATTAATTTTCTCAGGAGGTGGCTCAAGATCTTAGTAGAGTCATTTGTACTGTTTAATAAATATCATATTCTTTCCTCTTTTCTTTCTTCCAGTTTGCAGCTCAGAACCTGAAAATGTTCAGTCTGATCCAAAGAATTATACTAGTCTTCTCGTTACATGGGAAAGACCTCGGGTTGTATACGACACCACAATTGAGAGATTTGCTGTCTTTTATCAACAGTTGGATGGAGAAGACCAGACTAAGCATGAGTTTCTGACAGATGGGTATCAGGACTTGGTAACTGTAAACTCTTCAAGTTTCATACAAAGGGGTGATGGCAAAACACTCACTGTTAATTATCTTAAGGGATTAAACAGTAGCTGGGAGCTGATTCAATAAAAAAATTACTTCTTTGGCTGCAGCTCACAGAAGCTGTACTTCATTTTTTGGCTGTGAAGCCACAAAGACAATTAAAAAAAAAAAAAAAAAGCCACTCTTGCCCAGAAGAGAGAAAGCTTTCGCAGATTGCTGTTCCGATTTGCCTATCCCCAGAAGTTTATGACCATGTCAATCTCAGAGCTCCTTAGCCATAAAACCCTTAGCCAATTAATAGTGATCTGTACTTCATTGTTCACTGATGTGCAAAGAATGACCTACACAAGCAACTAATAAGATTCAGTACAATCATACTGCTATAAATATTAAGTTACTTCATGGTATTTTACTAATGTGATCTGTTCCTCTAACCCTCTTTAAAGACTCATAACTTATCAGAGATAATGTTACCTAAACTAGTGTTCAGCATTAAATAATTATATAGTTTGGTATCCTCCATGTAAAAATTCACAAAATTTTTTTTAAAGTTGACTGAAAAACATTTGTGACAATAAAATATCAAAAGCATACATTAGAGTCCTAGAAGAAAGGCTCTTCATGGTTCATATGAAAAATGTGTTATGAAAAAATTAACATTTCCAAATATTTGATACTTATTTGCAAGTAAATGATTAAACGTGGTTTTTCTTTTAGGGGGCTATTCTAAATAATCTGCTGCCCAATACAAGTTATGTTCTTCAGATAGTTGCTGTTTGCTCTAATGGTCTATATGGAAAATACAGTGACCAAGTCATTGTTGATATGCCTTTAGAGGACCCAGGTAAGTGGTCTTTTGAGCTTAGTGATCACTTTTAGCTGAAAATCTGCATTTGAAGAAGTAGTTTGTTTGCAAACCAGTTAAAATGTGCAACTATCAAAATATGCTAAAATGAAATTTCAAAATCGCTGCGGTTAACCTTCAGCATGTTCTTTTCTACTGATATTTTACATGATGTAATTCTCCATTCCTTGTAAACATTACCTATGAAAGACTGCATGTTAATTATTTTTAACTCTAAGAATATTCTGAAAAACACCTACCTGATTTCAAATCTCACAAGTGTATCTTTTAGCAATATAATGTAGGGAAATAAAACCATGTTCGGTATTATTTCTCTATGGTTCAAGCATCCTCCCAAAATTAATCCACACAGCCAAAGTATTAAGGAAACAAGTAATACAAACCCAATATATGACTTATAAGTCTGTATCAATTGATTTTGAAATTTGATTTCTTGTGATTACTTGGAGTTTGATTTCAAAGGACTTGTGGTGATGGAATTCCCTTGCTTCTTAATGCTGCCTTGCAAAAAATCAAAAGGCCTAACAAACAAATCTTACTGATTTCACGGCCAGATTCACTTCTTCCGCCTGCTGGTAAATATGAAATAATTTGAAACTGTAGCATGAAGCTTGATCTTGTCCTTAATAATTCCTTAAATTCTGTGGAAGTTTTAGCATCAGACCCACTTATCAAAGTGAGAGCGCGCTGTGTTTTTAATTAAGAACCCTGTAATTAATCATAGGAAAAAATCAAAGACTTTCTGATCATGCAAGAAACCATTTTTTATCTAAGGGCCTGGATTCTTGTTGTTTATTTATGGATTCTGTAAGTTCAGTTTTACACTTCATTAAGTCTGTTTAGCTACAGCAAAGTCCTTAGCAATCTTGTGATGTACTTGGGAAAACAGGTCAGTTTTTCATTTCAAGGGAACCACATTCCTTTACAGCGAGAAAGAATATGATTCTTGACAATCTCTACTGCGTGAATTATGAACTAATAATGGTAATAATAGGCTTATAATAGTGCTTTTTTGTCTGAAGGAGGGGGACGCAGGTTCACGGATAGTACATAAAAATTTTCAATAAACATTTAACTTGTCTTTCAAACACAAAGTATTAAGAAGAATGCATTTTTGGATTATGCTAATATCTACCAGAATTTTCCTATTTCTCTTCAGTTTCCTAAGAAGTCCACGACAAGGTTCTGACATTCTGCCTGACATTTCACTTTTCCGTTTATCCTTTAACTACCTCTTAGATACTATATTCCTCTACTTCCTTTCCAGAATTTGCTGGGTTTGTGTTTGAAGATTTTCTCAGATGAGATTTCATCTACATACCCCACGTCCATTTCTTCATGGAATGACGAATAAGCAGCGTGGTGGTGTCATTATTAAACAATAGTCAGTTCAACAAATCAAATTAGTGCAGTGCTGCCATCACAGCTTTAAGAGCTCAGAAAAAAGACATTGCAACAAAAAATCCAATGTAGATAATATCCACAGAATAACCCACCTTACTACTACTGTTGTACCCCTGATGTGAGGATCAGTGAGACTTGGTTGCATACCACCCTGCTATGTGCTCCTTTTGGAAAGAAATGTGGATGGAGAGGCAGGGAGGGAGACAGGAGCACTCTGGGGCTGGGTAACCGCGGAGCCAGCACTGCAGGCAACACTGTGCAGTGCACCTGAGGTGCAAGCAAATACTGCTGGGGAACAAACTCAGCAGGAGGACGGTGGGACGTTTGGCAGTCTACAGCTGGCCAGCAGTGTAGATACAGCCACTGATCATGGCATCCCTGTGGTACTTCTGCTGAAGTCAGCAGTGGCTTGGCATTCATTTCAGTAGAAGGAAGAGTGAGGGCCTTGCTTTGGAAATACATACTGGAAAACTCATTTCACCTTCCAGTATATGAGCAGAGATTTCTCTGAGATTTGTGTACTCAGACAAGACAATTTGGTGCAATAAATGTTATATTTAGCAGTTCTGAGTGAAAGTCTGATACTCTCATGCCTTTTTACACAGACACAGCACTAATTTCTTTTTGTTAAAGAAATGAGAAAATACAATGCAAGGATACCTAGGAGGCATAACAATGTAAAGCTGTATCTATATAAAATATGAACAGGTTAGCATAACTATGAAAATGGTATTTTTGTGTTTTCTGTCATTTGAACATTCAAATATGTCTCCTTCATGTTGCATTAAAGCAGATTAATGTATGTAAGTATATTCTTATCCTGAGTTTTCTTGTTTTTAAATAAAGCATTGGAAAGAGGGGAGTTAAATAATCTACATATCAGAACTGTATAAACACCTGGGGTTTTTTTCTAATTTCAGGCAGTTCTGAAAATTTGTAACAGCTTAAGGTCTACCTAAGGTTTTTCCTTTAGCTTTCCAAAAGCTTCAGAATTGAAGAGGATTGTTTAAGGTCAAAGGAAGGGTTTCGAGGCTATTCAAAAAAAAAAAAAAAAAAAAAAAAAAGGAGACGTTTGTAAATAAAAACAAAATACCAAAATGAGTATTTTGCGTGTTTCAGAAAAACTGTTTCTTTGGGATGCTTCCTATCTGAAATGGACACAAAGTTACTAAATGTACTTTGTGTTCTTTTATTTTGACACTTCCACAGCGGTACATCTGAAAGCATTGGATGAGGAAAATTCAGGGAAAAATCCCTCCCATGTCATTAGTATGATTACTATGGGTGTACATTGCTCTATAAATAAGTTTTATAGATGCTGTCTCAACCCTGGATATAATTTTAAAATACGAAAAAAACTTCCATTCATTTCTAATATTAATGTTTATTTGCATACTTACTTTTACTAATTATTTACATCTGAATTAACTGTTGCAAATATTGCAAATATTTTCACTTTTAATATTTTAATATTGCAAATATTAAACAACAGAGATATGAGAATGTAGATATCTAATGAGAAAGATTTGTTCAGAGCAACTTGCTGGTTACTGTTATAACATCAAATTGGTTTTGTGATCTGCTTTATAGATCTTGAGGCAAAAGGGGATTTCTTGGAGCTCCTGCTTGTGAATTTATGAAAGAAAAGTTATCTTCACCATGAAGACATGAAATAAAATTGACTCACATAAAGCATAAGCTAAAACTTTCATTTTCAAGAATTACTCTGAGTAAGCCAGTTTAATTAAGAGGAAATTCACTGTAGTCACCTCCAGATCAATTAATCTTCATGTTAAGAGCTAAAGTGAGACATGAGTCATGCAGAAGCATTAGATGGGCCCTTTCCTGGGAAGAATTCTGCCCTTGGAGTGGCCACTTTTAATGAGGGAAGTTTCAGTACACTGTGCAACACAAATCTGGTGTTCCAAAAACTCACAACCATTGTGTTAGCCTTTTCTTTTTGAGATGCTTGCAAGAGAGAGCGTTTCTCATGCCTTCTCCCCACCCTGTCTGGGTGCCTCCCGTATGTGGCTAGTGAGGGCTCTGCAGGCTCCAGGTGATCCACAGACAGGTTTAAACTCTCTCGTTCTCGGCAGTGCTTTGTAAGAGGAAGGACCTCTTTCAGGCCATGCTCTCTGCCTCAGTTTGTGGAACCCTCAGGAGCTCTGATATGACATTGGGCAAATGATCATAGTTGAGACCTCTGCTCTTTGGGTTTTTCCTAAACTGTTCAGAGTGGCAGTCTTTCATCTTGTGATATAGTGTGTGTGCACATTAAAATTGTTTCCAGTTAGTTTCCATTTAGTAAAAGTCACCGGATGCCCTGCATGATGTAGCTACACAACCTCCATCGAAAATGAAGGGAATCATGTACATAGTGGTTTAGTCAGCTTTGACAAAAATCCAACCTTTATTTACCAGTTTTTCGTTTGCTATTAGAATTGGATTTTGAATAGCTATCTAAATGTGTGCTTTGACTCTCTAGATAACATCGGTATAGCTTTGAAAGTTCTGCAGTAGTTTGTTGTGTAGTTAATACCAGTGTTACTTACATGCTTTTGCGGACACAGGAAATGAAAAATACGAATATATCTCTCCTCTCATCTTCCTTTGTGTAGACTTCGGTTGGTGTTTATCAAAAAAACCTGTGCTGGGCTATGGCTCTCAAATGCTGTCTCCTGCATGGCAGCTCATGCTGTCAGCAATGCTTTGTGAGGGTCTAACTATGCAATTTCTTTGTAACTTGTCTTCGTGATTTTTGTCCTAAAAAACACTAAGCATATCTTAAATGTTTCATTTAGGGGATGCTTTTTTCTAATTTTGTACTGATAAATGTAGAAATCTGAAAACTAATTTAATCAGAAGAAACAGGCTTTACTTTTGTTCTTACCGTGCCATTTATTACATAAGACAGTACAGAAATGAAAACAGTTTATCTTGTGCACATTATTCTACAATTACAAATCAGATTGTCTTAAGAGATTTTTTTAAAGATTTGCATTGAACATAAATGTAGGGAAATAGTTACCTTTTTTGTCTTTGTTCTATCGTTTCTTCATCTGTCATTAAAATGGACTATGAAAAGACCTCTACAAAACTTTCTAACTAATGATTTAATTATTTTATTTTAAAATGTAAGCTATAGAATAATCAATATGTGGTTCCAGAAAAAATAAACAAGCTTGTTCATCAACCTACATCAATGGGTTGTTTTTTGGAGGGTGCGGTTCTTCTCCTTGGTTGCGGGATGTTAGCAGATTTTTATAGTCTCCCGTCAAATCAAAAACTCAGCAACAGGATTAACAGAACTTCTATAAGAGTGTATCTCTAATGCTTTTGACAGATAAATTTTCTGTGACCAACTAAATTTAAATAGGCTTTGTAAAATGCCTGAAGATTTAGTGTTGTTAATATAAATTTTATATATAGATATATATAAAAATCTATGTTAATGCCTCTCCATGGAGACAACAGCAAGAAACTTAGTTTTCTGCCGGTGGAATTTGAGAGCACATACCCTACTGTATACTCTAGCACAATTTTTCTGACTGAGTCTGATTAAAGCTCAACTCAAGAATAGTGACCGCAGAAAGAAGGGATAGAATTTCTCTGTATTAAAAACATTTTTCATAGAAGTCTATTGAGTATGTAATACATGGTATGGGTCTACTGTGGGAAGACTTTCGAACTAATGTCTACAATATTTGATTTATATCATTGAGAAGCCAGGGAATATCATTATCTCCTCCACCCCTTCCTCCCTTCCCTCCCCACCCTGCCCCGGAGCCTCCTAGGCTTCCAGGAGTCAGAGGTAAGATAATTTTTCTCTATCTTGTTAATGAAAGGTTAATTCAGTACTTGGTAATTTAGAAATGTTTGTTACAAAAGAACAATTTAGGAAGATTTTGTGCAGCATTGTTTAGTCAAAATTTGTTTGCATGCTATAATCTACAAATAAAACTGTATGAGCTTGTTAGTTTGATAAACTTTATCTAGTGTATGTTACATATAATACATGTCTCAATTTGTTTTGAAAGGTAGATACGGACAGACCAAAGAGAATACAAATTAAGTCATAAATCCCCATCTGACTTTGCAGAGATGAGAAGTATAAAGACGACATCTTTATACAGTGTATTGAGGAAACTTCATTTGGGAATTGTGGAGGAAATGCAAACATGGAGCTCTGTGTGATGCTATTGTTAGAATTACTCCCCAGGATAAGAGACTGCATTTTCACTTAGTGCAAATCAGCCCTCAGAATACGTGCTAGCACTGGTGTTCAGACAGAGACTAGAACATTGCTTAGGAGAAAGCCTTAGAAAGATTCAGAAAGGGAATGGGCCTTTCTGTGGACCAAAGGAGCAGTAAGATGAGTTAATGCTGTGGAAGGGGTATTAGATTTCATCACTGGAGACCTATGCCAGTTCCTACCAGAGATTTGTAGGTTTCTTGCAACCTGCTTTGAAGCCTCTCTTGCTGACCACCATCAGAAGTACAATATTGGATTTGGCCAAAGAGACAGAGAGAAAGAAGGTGAGAGACTACCTCTAAACTTAGAGAGAAGGATTTTCACCTGGGCTGTAGGAGATTCATTACTTGATCCTGCTTCAACTGTTACTTATTTTTGAAAAGTGGGGAGGCCTCAAAAGCTTTCAGAGTAGTTCTTCGCAGAGCGCCCCGTACCTGTTTATTAGGGACTTTTTGTGGGATGTGATACAACTGGGTTCATGTCCTTACATTAAATCAAGTGGAGTGGGAGTTTGAAAAAGGCCTTGAGCACTGCACTCTAGGAAGGGTGGGTCTCTTTGGTCTGCCTACTGCGTGCTGAATATGATGGCATGGCTGTTGCGCTAGTACTTAACTCCAAGCCTGGGTGCACAAATGAGGAATTTGCTGTATGAAAATTACAGAACAGATCATTTTACAAGAATATCTTCAGAGCTTTCAGATTAAATGTAGAGAAATAGTTGATTCCCAGACTTACCTTTTTTCTCTCTTCTGTATTTCTGCATTAAATTGTACTTTCTCATAGAAAATGTTCTCGTAAACTTGGTTCTCCCTGGCCAGGATGTGGTTCCTCAGTGCAGATCCAACATGTGCTGCAGTATCAAATTAGAGCCAGGCAAAACTGTTGTGGCTGAACATGTCCTGTCTAGATGAGCATTGCTACCCTTAGAGCTAGTTCTCAACCCGGTGGTTGGCCACTTCTCCAAACACAATCCTATAAAACATCTTAGACTGGGTCTCAATAAACGTATTAACTAATCAGTTGAGTCCTTGCAGAATTAATAATTCTGTGAATTTAAAATGTTGGATGATATGGTGTGTATTTTTGTTTTATAGAGGCTGACCTCATTCCTGAACTGAATGAAACTGAAGAATATGAGGTATAGCATTCATTTATTTTTAAGAGAGTATTTCAAATACATACATTTCAACTAAATTGAATTGATATTCTGTGAAAATTTATAAAACTATGTCACCAAGTGAATGTATTATCTGCATTTCTATATACATACATATATATGCATATAGAGCCTTCTCTTTCAGCTATATTTCTCCCTAGATAACTCTAGAGATACCTCACTATTTAGTTCTCTGGGGCTGGAGATACATGGAGAAGTAAGGGATATCTCAGGATATGCCTAAATATTTTTGAAAATGGGGCATCAAGTTACTGTCACCTCTGAGTGAAGTCTGTTCATTTAGCAGAATCAGGGCTGTCACCCAGTGTTAGGCTTTTTAGTTTGTTTAAAGAGAAATCTGACTTGGGCTTGCTTATGATGGTCTTAGCATTTAGTAAACTAAAGTAAGGGAGGAAGGCAGTTGTGCTGAAGAGTGAGATTCATGTGTGTCTGCTATCAGTGTGCTATTGGTTGAATTTAACAGTTATTCAAAAATTCTTGGAGGGTCATTTTCTCTTACTTTTTGAACTCAGGTTAGACTTCACAGTATAACTCTGTTTTACACAATTTTGGATGTTTTTATGATAACCTCTGCAGACTTCGTATTTGGTAACTAGGTTTCTGGTGTCCCAGCAAGGAGAGAGGTGAAAATATCACAATGAAGTTTTTAACAGTTTCTAATACTGATTTTACAACATGGACAGTTCCTTCAGTAAGACCTACGTTTGTATCAAGTAATCCCTCAGAATTTTTATTTTAGAGTTTCAATCTATGACCACAATATTCTCACTGAGTGGCAAGTCCTTGTTACTTAAATAGACAGCCTGTGCATACCTGTCTATCTATTTACCCTCCCTTGAATTTGTGGACACTGAGTAACCAGTAATACAGTTATTTCTCTGTTGATGTAAGCTACGTATCTAGATTATTATATTGCATCTGTCAGGACAGTAACTGAGTGMCAGTGAATGTCAACTGATTTTACTTGAACCAAGGAAGTTTAAAAGTGCAGGCATTGCCCTACAGAAAGTAGATTTTCAGAAAGAAGGGCCTGTCCAGTCCAGTCTGGGTTTGAGGACACACGGTCTAGGTGCTGCTGTCCCTACATTTTAGGTATTTAGCTCTTGGAATGAAATCCAAATGTGAGAGTCATGTCTGAGGTACCTTATATTGTGTGAGTGCACTAGAGGTTCCTGGTACAAAAAAGGGACTGCAGTGTGAAGCACGGCTCTAGCCTAGTGGTTAAAGCCCTCACTCTGGTGAGACTAGATAAAAGCTAACAACTCCTATTAGCCGAGTGCCCCAGTTAATAGTTTATTTAGCAGTGCTTCATCTTGGGCACTTTCTTTCAAAGGCTGTTGATATTACATTCTTCTCTCTGCTGTGCCCTGTTCACCTCAGTGCAGGAGTGGGAGATCTACTCAGCCTAAAATATAGTGGAAACTGAGGATTTCTTAGACTGRTAACTGTCCCCCAGTCTCCTATCTTCTGGGTGTTTTCTCTCAACATTATGTTTTTGAATAAAAACARGTGTGTATTGTCACCACATCACCAAGCCAGATCTTCAAAAGAAAAAGGAGTTGCAACTGTATTTTGCGAGAGGCTCTGTCCTGCTGGTGTCTCTTAGGGCTATTCATGCCTGTCAAATCAAATCAAGTCCCTTCAGAAACTGAACGCGCCCCTCATTCTAGTTTGCAGGGTTGTGCTCGGACAGATTTGATTCTGATGCAGTTCTAGATGGGGGCACAGCACAGAGCTGCGGGTGCTGCTGTGTCTAGGTCAAAACAAAAATGCCTGCTGAGCAAGTTAGATGCTTCCACATTATGTTTTTTGATTTAGGGCAGGGAAAGCTGGAGAGGGGACAAAAAGATTTGAACTTAGATCTTCAAGGACTGCCTAAATCCTGATTGTATTTAGGCATGTAATTTTTTTTTTTTCTTTTTGGATCTGTCCTTAAAAGTCAAAACTCTGACACAGATTTTTCACAAAGTATCATTATTCATGTTCAGCAAACAAAGGGTCATAACAGGGACTAGGTGGTATCACTCACAACACTTGTGAAACTGTTACAGTCATGCTGACCATCCTGAAATCTTCTTTTCCAGAAAACTCTGAAGATTCAGCAGATTTAAGGGCAGGTCATAAATATATTTTACAAATTCTGTTACTATGACAATTTAATCAACATCAGGATATTAGTGCAAATCTCTAAGACATTCTGATAGCAAAACCATTTTTTCATTGATGTATACTGCATATACGATTGCATTTTATTAGGAAAGAGGTAGAGCTTTTTTAATAAAGTAAATAAATACTGTGAGTGGTTTTTGTCTCTCTAACAGTAAAGGTAACACAATGTTTAAGAAGTTATTGTGACACAGGATTTTTTTTGTTTGTATTGCAAATAAGTAATATTTTCAAGAGAGAAGAGGATACCTGTTCTCGCAGCTAAATATTTTGCTTTAAGACCAATAGTCTTCTCCAGTCCTGTCTTGTTTTGCCTCTCTTGTTTTTATGGAGCCAGGAAAATGTATTACTGCAGTTTTGGTTTTCATTTGTGTACAATGTCTATAAACATTTTTAATTGTCTTCGGCTATGATATTTTTTCAAAGGATGAAGTTGATGAAAAGGAAACAGAGGTGGATGAAGAAACTGCAGTGATTCCTAGCACTGACAGTACAATAAACCAAATGAGGAAAGATTTCCAGGTGACTACATCCAGCTACAGTCAAGAAAAAATGGGGACAAAACCCAATGAAGCTAAAACAAATAGATACTTAACAAGAGAAGAAGAATTGCATGGTAAGGATAATGTTTTCAAAGCAGTTTATTACCCTACTTCTCCACCTGTTAGTGAAATTTCTGAAGAAGAGGAAGATCCTTTTTTGGAATCCCGAACAATTGCTGGAATTCCTCCTCAACTCATTGACTCCACCAAAGGCGTAGAAGAAGAATACATATACCTTTCTTCGGGCACTGAACCAACAAGAATAACCACTACTGGCCATAGTGATGAAGATTTCTTATTGTCTCCTTTTAAACCTCATCAGGAATCTGATGACTTTTGGAGTTCGGTTCTTACCACTTCTTCAGCACAGTTGGTTACAGAGACCTCCCAAGAAGACACCCTTCCGTCAGGAAGCCCAGATATAAGCATGCATGATGTTCTTTCCCAAGGCTCCATTAAGTATGTTTCAGAAGGTGTAGCATCCTCAAGCTCTGATGAGCCTCCAAAGCATACTTCTTCCACTGATGGAAATTTATGGTTTCGTAATGCTACAGATTTGACAACTCAATCTGTTGATACATCGGATAGCAGGCAATTGTCTCAGACCAGTTACACTGATGCTTATATAGAGGGATTAAAGCCAGCTACAGTGCCCTATTCCAGCAGCGCAGTGGTTTCACAAGACACTTCAGATGCGGATTTAGAATTGCCACATTATTCTACCTTTGCTTTCTCCTCTGCTGAATTATCACCTCACTCTATCTCTTCAAGCTCTGGAGAATATGGTTCTGCTTCTGCTGCCAGTGAGGTACTCTCTCAGACAACTCAACCAGTCTATAATGGTGAGATACCTCTTCAACCTTCCTACAGTAGTGAAGTGTTTCCTCTAGTCACCCCTTTATTGTTTGACTCTCAGATGCTCGACACTACCCCTGCTACATCAGATAGTGATGTGACCTTGCATGCTACACCTGTATTTCCCAGTGTTGATGTGTCATTTGAACCCACCCTGTCTTCCTATGATGATGTACCTTTGCTTACATTTTCCTCTGCTTCCTCCAGTAGTAAAATGTTTCACCGTTTGTATACAGTTTCTCAAATGTTTCCACAAAGTGCTACTCCAGCTGTTGCAAGTGATAAGGTGTCCCTGCATGCTTCTTTGACATTGGCAGAGGGTGATACATTAATACAGCCAAGCCTTGCTCAATATGCTGATGTGGTGTCACATCAGACTACTCATGCTGCTTCAGAGACACTGATATTTGGTCATAATAGAACTCACATATTTTCTCAAGTTGAACCATCCAGCAGTGATTTAAATATGCATGTACTATCTACAATGTCTGAACTTCCTTATGCCTTGTCTAGTAATGTGGGCTCCCTCCAAAGCTTTACTGTTTCCTATGACTCTGCAGAATTTGTGCATGATTCTGTTGACGTATTTCGTCAAGACCCTTTATTTAGCAGCTATAACAATGTACTGGTGCATAAACCTTCTTCTGTAATGTCACAAGCTGATACTTTGCTGCAGCCTACACACTCTCTATCTAGTGATATGGATTGGTCTGAAGCATACTCTGGTAGTGAGTCCCTTTTGCCTGATACAGATACTTTGACAGTACTTAACGTTTCTTCCTCTGATTCTGTAGATGAAATTACGTATGAATCATCTGGGTTTAGTGATGTTAATAAGATGCTTCAAAAAGGTGATGTTATATATGGAGATGAGAGAGAACTGCAAATTTCCTCTTCTTTAAGTGAAATGGCTTCCAATGCTGAAAGTAAAGCAATACCTGAACTTTCTACATCTGTTTCTAATAATGATGTAATTAAGCAGAATACGTCTCTGCAAGAAAGCCCACTTCCTGTTTCTAGCACAAAGGGAATCCTTCCAGTCTCTCTTGCTTTTCCCACTACTAAGATATTTGATCATGATATTAGTAAACTTACAGAAAATTACCTTTCCGTTCAGCCTTTGCATGTTACAACTCCAGCCTTTGGTGATGACACTTTGCTTAAACCTATGCTTAGTGCAAGCTCAGATCAAGCTCTCTCTGCCCCTGCTTATAGCAAAAAGTTATCCTCGACTCAGCTGTACTTTTTTGAGACCTCAGCTACATTAAATAACGAAGCATTACTGCAATCCTCCTTCCAATCTTCTGGCGATGGCWCTCTGCTTAACACGGCTGCAGTTGTGCCTAGTGATCCAATATTGGCTGAAAGCTCCAGGGTTCATAAAGATAGTTCTACATTTGACCAAATATTGCATCAAATGGCACCAGGTTCTGCTACAACTGAAACCATGCTGCATTCTACATCTGCACCTTCCGTTGCTGATATATTGTCAAACACTTTTAGTAAGCCCACAGCGTCACTTCAAGGTTTATCTGTTTCTTATGCAAGTGAGGAATATGTTTCATCCAGTTTGTTTAACAGTGAAGATGTTCAGCAGGTTATGCCTTCATTGTACAGTAGCGATGTTTCATTCCAGCTGACCAGTTTAGAAAATACAAATGCCTTTCCCCCCCAAGCAGCGAATGCCGTAACAACTCCCTTCCTAAAAGGTGATACATTACCACATGTAGCTACTCCAGCAGACAGCCGTATCTCTTCAAGTATTTTTGAAGGAAGTGAGGCTGACAGTATCTCTTCAAGTTCTACGTTTGGTTTTGATCCTGTTCATATGCCTGCAGTTGTTTCTGATTCTGACGCGTCCATTCATCACACTATTCCTTTACCAAATGTACATATTTCTGTTATGGCTGTTCCTCCCAAAAGGGAGATCCCTGTAACTTTGAGTAGGTTGCTGGTTCCTTCTAGAGAATCCTCTGGGTTGTCTCCCAGTATCATGTCCAGTACCGATTTGTGGCCTTCTGTAGTTGAGGATGACTACGATGAATATGATGATGGCTTCCCTGTAAGTAACTGTATCTCATGCACTTCCCATAGAGAAGCTCAGGATATGGTAGTAGAGGAACAAAATACAAAGGTAAACAATAACAAGGATCAGAGTAACCTAATTGTAAGCTCACATTCTGAGAAACCAGAAGAAGAAGAGAAAATTCCAACTGCTGCATCAGACAGTCAGATAAACCATGCCACGGACAGACGTAATTATACATCCATACCAACTTTGACAGCGAGTGTGATACCTAAGAAGCGCAACAACCCAACAGTTTTGGAGAACCACATTCAGACTGCTAGTGTCCCATTGCAAAACACATCAGAGTCTAAGTCTTGGGCTGTTTTTACAAGTGATGAAGAAAGTGGTTCTGGCCAAGGTACCTCAGATAGCCTTAATGATAATGAAACTTCAACAGATTTCATTTTTCCTGATCTTAATGAGAGAGACACTGAAGGGGCAGTTGAAGCAGGTAACTCAGAATTAACTCCTGGATCATCACAGTCATCAGCCTCATCTGTTACTAGCGATCACTCATCAGTATTCAACATCTCTGAGGCAGGTTAGTTATGGATAAGTCTAATGAATACCGTGGAAAGCTGTGAGGGGATACTTTTGTGCCATAGAGAATGAGATTTATCTACAATAATAAAAGGAGAACGTAACAGTGCCAGTGGGTGTGATTAAGGAAGCATTGGGGAACAGGGGGTGCATGCTGAGCTGGCTATCTGGTGAATGCTACTTCTGGCTACTTAAAACTGCACCTGAAATATTCTTCAGTAAGAAGATTCATGCTCTGCTTTTGGATAGATGTGTACTGTCAGCAGAAGTTGGGTGGTGCACAATCTAAAACCAGAATTTGTTTCAATGTTAATTGTTTAATTTTAGTTTTAAAGGTTTAAGAGGGACGTAAGTTCTCTGTACAAAGACAAGTGCTGCCCTTATGGAAATACACCAGAGGAAACATACCTCTGAGATTCTGGTTTTTAACTTACAGCAGCACATTTCCTCCGTGTGTTTTGTTTTGTATTTTCTAAGATGTATTGAGCAAGGAATTCAGTTTGATTCTGATTCATCTTAACTCATAAAAACATTCATTTTCGTTTTTACTCTGTATGCCACCTTCAGATTTCAGTGAGATGCAGACTTTTTGTGCCAGATTTGCATATTTCCAAAATACTTAGAGCCAGATTCTCCTGTACCTCTTTATATTTAGTGCTATTTTCCTATTTAGTCCTCTTAAAGTCAGCGAGAGTATTTGTGATCTGTGATTCCAAGGATATGGTCAGAAGGCAAAACTGAACCTCACATAGATAAAAACCTGATAAAATATAAAGCATTTCCTTTGTATTTAACAATGCGTTGTGGAAAACCTGAAGTATTCAGACACACAGTTCGCATTGCCTCTTGTTAGAGTACTGAAAATCCAAGAGTAAAGTCAGAAACAATCTATGATGTTTGAAAAAAAAAAAAAACAACGAACAAGGTTAAATTAGTATTTTAGAAAATAAATTGAACTTCCATTAAGTACTCACAGCATCTGTAGAGGGCAGTATCATTCAACTAAACCCACTAAGGAATAGAATCCACAAAGCATGGGAAATTCTCGGTCCAGTCCTACAAATACACAGTTAAATCACATGAGGTCGTATTACTCATGAGCAACAGAATACTAATACAAAAAGGTGGTAAATTGACCCTCTGTGTAGCTGGGGCTAGTAGAACATGAAAAATAGAAAATAAAAATTAAAAGAAAATAGAAAACATACTGAAATTAGTAGGAGTCCTAACAAGGTAGGTGTTATAAAACTGAATCAGTAAGTGAATTAGTTCAGTAGGTAAGTAGCTACCACATTGTGTAAAATGCATAACATTTCTTTAAAAATCAGTGAAAAGAACATCAATATTTCAAAACTTATGTTACTAATGTGAATGAGTGTTACCATAAGAGATTTATAGTTTACATAATGGTTGTCCTTTGAATTGTTACTGATAGTAACTCAAAAAGGATTATACGTTACTGGAGAAGTAGTAGTAGTAGTACAACAGACTTAGAGTTTGTCTTCTAGATATTATTGAAAGACATTATACAGTATCATTTCATGTACATTATTTTTTCCAATAAATGATGCCAAATATTGTCTTTTAATAAACTGAAAATTCAATGTGAGCATGTCTAACATGGTCTCCTGTAAATCAAAGACATCTTTGCTTAATTCAGTTATAAAGAAATGAAACAAAAAAAACCAAAACAAAACAAAAAAACTCTCAGCTGTGAACTTATTTATACACTGCAGTGAATTCACCAGAAATTGATGAAACGTCTTCTTGTTGTGACCATTACAGAAAAAATTGTCATTTAAACTTTTCCCAGTCTTTGTAGTTGTTGATGCATATTTATGCTTGTTCTGAACTAGGGCTTTCTCCATAAGACCTGTATGGCTACCTAAACCTTTCAACTTCAGTTGAAAAACTGTAAGAGAAATTAATATAAAGAAATACGCAAAGGATCCAAACACATCAACTGTTAGGGAGCAAAGAAATCTACTATACATGAGACTGCCTTTTCAGCCGCCATCATTGGAACGATGGCCAAGTATGCAAGAAACCCCCCATTACAGGAGAAGCCTGCTCTTCATTCCCCATAGAAGGAATCCTAATAGGATTTGGTCACGCAGTTTGAAGGAACCCTGTCATCACACAGAAAAGACTGGGTTTTACGCTGTGAATTAGTCCAGAGTTGGATAAGCAAGTATGAATGCTTCAAAGGGATCGTATTCTGATCTCTCATGCATACACATAGTTTCTTCTGAAATCAATAGGAAATACTGATTTTAGCCTACTCACCAGAAACTCGGGGAGAGATTTTCAGAAGCAACTTGTGCCTACAATCACTTTGCCCACTGAGCTACAGGATTTAAAGAGTAGTGATTGATTTGGGTGTAGGACTACTTTGAACTAAAACCAGGAAGTTGTCTGCAAGATCAGAGCCTAGACCTTTTTGCATATAAAGCCCCGAAAGACCCTAAACTCAAGAAAATGGAAGCAAGCAGAGAGCTGCCTGGAAATCTGTACTGTGTGAAGCTGTTTGATTTTTGACATCCTATTTAGAACATGTGATTTGTTGTCATTTTTTTTTTTTTCAGATCCAACTCCATTCCCTCCTCTCTTTTGTCTGAAAGCTTTTTATTCATGTAGAATTGGTCCCTTGAAATCCCAATGGAGTGCAGCTGATTTCTAGACAGCAAAATTCTGCTCCCATACAGAACATTCATTGAATTAGGACTGTTCACAAAAGCAGAAAACATTCTTAGAAAATCTAGGGGKTTAATTCTGACAAGTGCAAAAGTGCTTATTTCTGTGTTTTGACTCATATAATGGTCACAGATCACAGTAAACTGCACAGATTGAAAAGAATCAGTCATTTTGTGTCAAAATCACAGTTTTAAAGTGTTTACTTCTTGAGGTATGACCAAAGTTAAAAATGTAGGATTGGTCTCATCCACCATTGTGTTCCCTTATTTAATGAGATTATAAAATATATATATATTGTTTTAATCTTCAGACAGATTCCTATGCCCAAATATTTCTGTCACCCAACATTACAAGGCTGACAGAAATGTGAAATCTAGACAATATCTAAATAATAATTTGGTCACCTGTAAACTTGGAGGTAGGAAATTTAATTCTGGCTCCAGTATAGTTGGGGGAGGAAGTACTGCAATTGGATTCAAAGAAAGCAGGATATATCTATAAGGCGAGTTACAGAATGGGCAATGTAGTAAAATACAGAAGGCTTAACTGCAACATGGCAAGCACATAGGGACTATTGTAAGAAAATTTTCTTATTAAACTATTAGCTAGAGAAGTGATTTGCATTATATGAGTGACAGTTTAATATCAAAATGTTCTTTACACATTCCAATATTATATATTCAGATTCCTTAACTCAGTTGGCTTTCAGCTAATAAACAGATGAAAATAAAAAACTTTCTTCTATATTTTAACAACAATCTGCTGTTCTTACAAAGAGAAGTCTCCACTGCTGGAAGGCTGAGTCACATAAGCTTGAACACTTTGCTTTACCCTCTGTCTGCTTATTTTCTGTAAGCTGGTTTGCAAATGTATACACTTTCTGCAGTACATAGTAAAAAACAGAGGTAAGTGGTATTAAGTAGGCTCATTATAAGACACATTCACTCGTGCTGTGCATTTCTCAGAATTTAAACACGGACTGTTTCAATTTTCTCTGACTGCAGAGGCAAGTAATAGTAGCCATGAGTCTCGTATCGGTCTAGCTGAGAGTCTGGAATCAGAGAAGAAGACAGTTATACCACTTGTGGTCGTATCAGCCCTGACTTTTATCTGTCTAGTGATTCTTGTGGGTATTCTCATATACTGGAGGTAAGTTGTTTTTTGGTTGGTTTTTTTTTTCAGTTCTAAAGAGCTCTGATTTTAAAAATGTGATTGACATTATTGAGCTGGTTTACAGGAGGGAGACTGGATCCTGTCTCTCACCGTGTCTTTGTATTGTTCCCAGTGCTGCAGTGACATAAAGCTCACAAAATAAGGTGGTTTCTGTCCAAAATACTCAACTACAATTCTTTTTGGTTGCAGAGGGTTGAACCATTGCAAATAGTTTATTTCCATATTGACAAATTTTAGTGAACAATTACTTGTGATTGTTAATGCCTAGAAGCCAAGTGACTTAACAGAGCACTGGCAAGAACAGGAGGCAGAATAAAAATAAATAGCATGGCATGGGTGTGTTTCCTATCTTTCCAATCCTTTAACAGTTAAAAAAGGTAGTTGTCAATTCAGGATGAGAATCTATGGTCTTCAACAGGACTATGTGAATAAGCAATTCATATAGGACTGTAAGAGTGTGCTGTAGCTGACGTTGTATGCAAGATAGAAATGGATAGTTTAATGATACTATAGTAGTATAAATGTTTTAAGATCACTTACTGAGTAGCTCTTACAATGTTCTGTGATTAAAAAGTTGTTCTACTTTGTGATTCTGCCAAACCAAAATTTGCCCCCCAGCCTTTCAAACCATTCAGTGGGTAACTAAGGATGAGTTTCATGTGCACACACATGCTCAGGTTCCCTCATGGGCGTGTTTCTCTGTGACTTGATAAGTTGATAAGACAGTAAGAAAAAAATTAGGCTAAAGAGAAGTGATAGCTATAAGAAGTCATGATAACATAATCAGTGAGGGCAAAAGACTATATCTATACTGTGAAATAAAACAGACCAGGGACTCTTCTGCATCCCCAGCTGGCATGGCACAGATCTCTTCCATACAGCTGAAGTCTCTTCCCTCACAGGGGAAAAAAAACAGAGTGGCTGCATTCACATCACCTACTGGGGATGGTCTCTGTCCTGTGCTAACCCAAACTGTGTCAAGCATTGTGTGAAATAATGCAAGTTGGCCTGAGCTGAAAGCATACCGGGAATCTAGTTAGCCATGTGACAGCATGTGGCAGTGCTCAAGCCTTTGTCTGGCTCTTTTTCATTGGTTTTAGATAAAGGCAGAGAGTCTTCCTAGGGACAGATCTGCTTAAGCTTTCATAGGGCTTTCAAAATCCATGTATAACCCTAACACTTTCTCAAGTGTGCAGGTTGCCAGGGAGGAAATGCAGTGCTCCAGAAGGGGGAAATAAGTTGCAAAAACTTCCTGCCATGGAGATTCTTGCTGTTCGGTGATTGCCAGGAACCTGATCCTGTTACTGCTTCTGTAGTGCTAACATGTAAAGTAGCAGCAAGAAACAGGACCTTGCTCTTCCAGGAGCTGTATGAACAAGGTGGAAGGCAGGCCCAAACAGCCTGCAGATGCTTCCAGAGCTTGTTTCTTTGATTTTTTCTCTACTCAATCCTGCTTAATCTAAAATGTATAAAAGTGGTGAAGAACCAGGAACTAGACCCCAGACCGCCCTTCCCAAGCTACTGACTACTGTAATCTCTAGGCTATGATGTCAGGGTTGTGCTTAGTGACTTTTCTTCTAGTCTCCTGAGACTGGTTTTCTACTGGCCCAGCAGGGTATGTCCCACCTGSGGACAGAATACATCCTGTCCCTGAACAGACTAGGCTTAAGAAACAGTTCAAGCTTCCTTTGTTCCAAGCAAGTGTGCTAGCGAGTCAGACAGCCTTCAGCATGATTAAAGACACTTTTGAGCAATGAATTTTCAGAAAGATTTCCTCTTCTTTCCAAAGAAGTAGTTAATTGCCGTAAGAATTGCGCAACTCATTTCTTAGTTTATGTCTATTTGGATAATTATACTGTCCATCACAGTATTTCCAGCTAACCACTTTCATATTGAGAACCTTTTTCTATCTTCCATGTTACGCAGCACGAACGTTCATCTTCCAAAGGGTTTCATCCCTGAAGCTAAATAGTATTTGAAATCTCTTCTATTTGCCAAAGAACACCATCCATTTTAAGACCCAGATTGTACAGTGCAGTTCTAGTAATCCTACACGTTACAAGCTTGTTTTTGTCGAATAACATTGTGTTCATTTCGTATTCTTTCTCTGGGAATGAACAATTCTGTAACATAGGTCTTCAAAAAAAAAAAAAAAATCCCGTTAGCAGTAATATCTTCTTGAACTTGAATTTAATCTTTTCTGTATTTCTTGTGTACTACAAAATAAAATATGGAGCTCTTTTTTTGTTAATCCTCAAGAAAATTTTCTTGGCATTATGATAACAAACACCAGTAACATTTCAGAGGAATGAAACATAAACAGTATGTATTGTAGGTAGGACTTTGTGGCCCTCTTTCAAAGGTGCCAAGACCCTCACCTCTTTTTAAAGCCTGGGAAAAATCAGAACATTAACTTTATTGCTATGCAGTTTTATTTATGCCTGGAAAATATTAGTATAAAGTCTATAAGCATTTTTATGGTTAGATTTAGTTGACTTTGAAATAATTGATGTAAGCTGTCAATGTTTCTTTTTATAATGCTTTTTTTTTATGTGGGCCAATTATTTTCACTTATTAAAGTTCATAAAAAGTTTAGGTTTGCAAGAAGTTATTCTATATTCCTTTGGCAACAGTGCTCAATAAAATTGCATTGGTATATCCTAGCTGGGTATTTGAGTGAATAGTGCTTTGAGTTGTTTCTGCTATTAGCTCCTAGTTTGAATATGCAAAAGGTGTGTTTAATATGCAAACGGTGTGTTATTTGATTTAAAACCCAAATAACTACCAAGAGCGACAAGTTCCAGTTTCTCAAGGTTAAAAAAAGGCAAAATTATTTTGTTCTTCACGTGAATGATTTGTATCAGAAAAATAATTCTGTACCATCTGTTGTTTGGGTTTTGAGGGGGGTTTTTACATGAAATTGTTAATCAGCACTTCAGGAAATTCCCCAATCTCTTCACTGTCTCATTAGGCACAATTTCAATCTTGCTGTGATAAAATATTCATTTCTCTGACAGGGATGAAAACTTTTAATGGCAATATTGTCTAAAGATTGTCTAATTGCCAGTAGGAAAGTGTGCAATTTTGAACTACTCTAGTTCTGTGTATCAAATCTTTTGTAATTCAAGCAATTTTCAAGCAATGTCATTTTCCTTTCATTTCTACAGCATGATTAAGATTACAGTGGAATAAACAAAAAGATTCTTTTGCCTGTTTAATGGCCTTGTCATCCGGATAGATTTTTTTTACAGCTTTAGAGAGAATTTTCTATCCAAATCTAGAGTCTCTATCCATCTCTATCCATCTCTCTCAGTATCTATCTACTTGCAGCAGAGATGCAGCAGGGATATTTGAATCTCCTTGCTCTGTTCTTTTCATTTCTGGATGGCTTCATCATTCCCATTTTGCTGAATTAACCTTACCTGTTGAGGTGACTGAAACTGAAAGTTTCTCTGTGCCGACATATCATATACTGGAAATTGCTTATGTGTGTGTGTACTCTTTTGGAACAGTTCATAGAAATGACCAATGAAAATAAGGCTGATGAAATGATGTATAGGAAGAAATGTCAGCCTATTTGTGCAAATCAATTTTTATAATAGTTATCATAAGAAGAGCTTGGAAAATAGTAAAATAATAACAGTTGTCAGTGGGAGTTGTACCATTCAAAATTCTTTTTCAACAAATACGTATGAATCTCAGTAAAAGAGACTGGCTCTAATAATGTGAACAGCAAACTGCAAATGCAGTTCTAGCTACATTTCTATCTATAGACATACTGAATATCAGCTGGCTGTCATGAAGCCTCCTAGAAGTTACATGACAGCAGTGCTTCAGAAATGATGAACCCAATGACAGACAACACCCTGAGTAGTCATTTAAATTTTAACTTTCCTCTACTGCCCTATATCTTTGAAACACAACTGTCAGAGAATGTTCATTTTCTTAGCCATGATTTCAACTGGTGCCTTGGATCCTGTGTTAGGTTTGTGGGAACAGAGCTGAGAACCCTCTGTAAGGATAGTTAAACTCACACATGCAGAGGCACACTAAAAACAGATTTAAACTTACAAAGGCCACACTCATCCATCCATGAAGGAAAAGCTTCTCAACTATGTAACATCAAATTATAAGGAAAAGAGTTAATAAAATTTGAAAATTAAAATTTCAGCTGACAAGCACTTAAAAATTGATTGGAACCATTTAAAAATGGAATAATTGGAATCATTGGATCCATTGAGGATCCATTTAAAGATCCTTTAGAACCACCAGATCTTTAAATGATCAGAAGCATTTAAAAAAAAATTCTAATAAATGTTTGAGAATACCTGTTGGGAGATATCCTGTGAGCACAAAAGACCCTGAAATTCTCAGAGAAAGAAGTAATCATGCCTCCAAGACCATTCTGGGCAAGCACTGGATGTGCAAACCCATCCTGTCACAGATGCCTCTGACTTCCGAGGTTCAGCTCCCTTCCTCAGCCAACGCGAGCGGTGAGCACCCTGCGCACGCGCATGCTCTCACGCACACACAGCGCCATGCTGCGTTGCCTGCCTTGGTGACAATCCGAATCAAGCTCTGAGCAGTCCCTGCCCCTGCGGGGGAAGTAGGCAGCACATATCATCAGCCAAGGTCCAGGGGCCTGTACGCCAGGAAAACGATGTCCTCTGCAGTCTGAGGCATAGTCTTGTCCCAAGTAGTTCACACTTAAGTGTTCATTCAGATCTAGTATCCCTCCTGTTAAATCAAAGAGCTGCCGCTGCATGTCTTCCCGTATAGATACAGACTCTCTAATTAATTCGATGGCTTAGCACTATCTCCATATATAAAGTGTGTGTTCGAAGAAGTGTGGTGTCTAAATTACAAATTACAGTTTTAGGTTGAAGATCTAAGTGCTGTGATGAAAGGTGTAAATTAAATAATCAGGTTAACATTGAGTGATGGGACCTTTGTCTGGAAGTTTGAAATAGTCATCACTTTTTTCATTAACAACAAGTGATAATTAATGAGACATGGTTATTAACATTAGGTTTAGTCATGAAGGCTTTCACTGCTGATGCAGAAGCAGATGGAGTGCCTATTTATGACTCTTATTACAGGTTAAGTCAACTGCTATGAATTTGTCTCCCAAATGTGCTAAGGGTGTAATTTATTTTCAGCCACAATTAACTTGTTAAAGATTAAAGCTACAGTGGCTCAGTAAGGGATAGTGAATGTATGGCATATTATGAGGACATTTTAAGTAGTGCTTTAGATGTGAAAGCCATTATGCTAATTAAATTCTTTTTAGCTCAATCTTTTCTCAAGCAAGGAGGTGACAAAACTCTGTAATGTTAGCCCATAAACTTTATGTATGACGACTGTTCATAAGCAGTAGGCATTAGGGGGAGGACATTTTTTGGTTTTAGAGCTTTAATCATAGAATCATAGAATCATAGAATAGTTTGGGTTGGAAGGGACCTTTAAAGGTCACCCAGTCCAACCCCCCTGCAATGAGCAGGGACATCTTCAACTAGATCAGGTTGCTCAGAGCCCCGTCCAGCCTGACCTTGAATGTTTCCAGGGATGGGGCATCTACCACCTCTCTGGGCAACCTGTTTCTTTCAGGCTGGTTGGCATGTTTGGTTGGTTGGTGCTGTTTTTAATAAACACAGTACATCAGCATTCTCAGTGCCCAGCAGGCAGGGCCAGACTTTCCAAAAGTGTTTAGTGATTTGAAGTACTTTGGTACTTGTCTACCTCTTACAGACATTTTGCACACAGTCCTGAGACTAACTCTTGAGTATTATGCTAGCATTGAGACAGCCTCTCTCACCTCAGCAGCTGCTAACTCTATGGGGTGCTAATGTTAGAGCCTCTTTAAAAATTAGAAAGATGTTCCCAAGCACATCCTGGATACGTTCTTGGTCTGCATCCAAAATTGCCATTTCTAAGTAAAACTAAGTACATAATGGATAGTCGTACTCCAAACATGTCATGCAAAGCCAAAGCTCCTCTATGACCATCACAAATATGCTTTCAGAGGATTCTAGCTGGACTCCAAATTTAATTGTCATGTGAATCACCAGAACTATTTTGCATGCCAAAATTTTCCCTTTTTTGTAGCTGTCCACTTTTTCATGTGTTTTAAGAGAATCTGCATTGTACACAGACAGAAAATTCCCAACACATTCCAAGAGTATGGGCATGTTTCCCAGAAGCTTAATTCAAATAAGCTTACCAAAGTCTTTATGATCTACATTAGTAATTCTGGAAAGAATGACAGTATCCGCATATTCCCTATCTATTTCTCAAAGTAGCCTCAAAATTTCTTTTTGATTATAACAATTATCTGAGGGGTTTTATCCATACAGTGATACAGGAACAGTACAGAAGAATTTAAAACACCAGCGATTACACAAAATAGCAAAAGATCATATAATAGCTTCAGCCAACAGCTTTGAAGAAGCAGAATCCTGTAAATATAAAATGAGATTAATATTTTCCTGATGCATATATTTCTTTTTAAATGTAATGATTAGTGAATAATATTTCAAATAGATTAAGTGACCCAGAGTAGAGATTGTTATTAGCATGTCTAATCATATGGAGATTTTTTAATTAAGGAGGCTTTGCAATGCTTACAGCAGCAGTTGGTTGTTTAGTCCCTTGAATAGCTTGGACTCTTAACAGATGCTATTCTTATTATCTTCACATCTGGATTACAGCACAGATACAAATAACGTTGTGGGTCATAGTTGAGGTTGGTTCCATTTGTATTCATCCTTCAATGTTTTTGCAACAAAACTAGCATCTCCTGGAGTTATAAATTCCCCTGTCAACTTTGGGAAGTCCTCCTTGGTTAAGGTGTCCCTCAGTGTTGCAATTACATTATGAAAAAACTGTTTAGCCCCAGTCATACTAGTTCCAGAGACGCCGTTTTGTCTGTTACAGGGCATGTTGCTTTTTATCGCATTTCCATGTCTGCAGTAGGATCTATCGATGAATTACCAGAACTGATCTCGTACACTGCTCCATCTTCAGGCTAGCATAGTGACATGAAAGGGAACAGTAATTATGTGTGCAAATTTGGATAAGCAAGGAAGACAATGGCATTTTTTATACTTGGAGTTGTTGTGCAGCATCTACAGTAGCTCCTGTTGCGGAGTTCCTCTTCCAGCTTTCACTATGTCTGATGTGTGCTCTATCTTCTGCCTCTGGTATAGGTAAAGATGCATGAACTATGTATTATGCTGAGTTAATGTAGTATCTTCATGTTGTATGCATAATTTGGTGGTGTGTTGGGGGAATATTTATATCATAGCAGTAGTATTTGACACTCCTTGAAAACTGATTTTCAAACCCATGATTTCTTTGTTACTCAATAATGACAGAATTCCAAAAGGTCTCAGATAATGTTTTTTTTTTTGCCATATTTATTTATGTTTCTTCCCCTCTAGGAAATGTTTCCAGACTGCTCACTTTTATTTAGAAGATAATACATCACCTCGAGTGATTTCTGCTCCCCCAGCTCCAATCTTCCCAGTCTCAGGTATTTTTTGTCAACTGTTCTGTGGATTGGTGTTAGCTGTTGGAAGATGCTGCCTTGTATGTGTCCGTATGAATTCTTCACATACTGTAACATCTGTAAACCAGAGATTTGTATCCTCTTGTACTAATAAACACAGGTGCACTTGATGGAGGCAGAAACTAGTGTTACTAATACTCTCTCCTGTAGGTAACACAGAAGAGAAATATCCTCACCTTACAGAGTTGTCTCAAAGATACGCTGTGCCTTCTAGCCATTTGAGGTGTAGCCTCACTAGAAATGGCTGCTAGAGTAGCCATCTGAGCTACACTAAATAGCTCTAGTTCACTGTCACAAAGCAGAGGATTACACCAGCAACATATTCTGCTGTATTTCTGCCTTTAATTGAATTTGTCACCTATGTATAGAACATGACCTATTCTTTTTACCAGCAGGACCAATATATGCCTCATCTATCTGCATTTCATTTGCAATTACAACGTTTTCTTTAACTTACAGATTTTACTAGCATACTTAACTACTGGTAAAGTTCTCTGTGAGCCTCTCATAAAAATGATACACAAGTGCAGAATATTATTAGCATCTTCTGGTTCCATATCCACCACAGTTATTTGGAGAAACTGTTTCTTTTCTTCCCTCCTCAGAGAGTATCAGAGGAGCACAGGCAGCCCTCCCAGCTTTTTCAATCTGAGTAGAATGGAAAGTACCTTAAATAGATTAATTCTGCAGCAGATCTTGAGCCACATTTTCACCCATGAGAAAAGGATACCTTGGTCCACAAGTAATGCTTTTGCAAACTGTGCTATTACACAGGGGGATGGGTTCCCTTGGAATGACTAAGGGAAGCAAAACCAGCCCTTGTGTAGATATCTAGTAAACACATTTAATTAAATAAATCCCAAACATTAGACTTCTGTTGTAACAGAATTGTAGGCATCTTTAAATGCCTCTTGTATTGATTGCTATTGTTAGGAGATGCATAACATTTTTCTAAATGGTTAATAGGCAGGGATATAGCTTGATTTCAGAAAACGTGATTATATATGAGTGTCAAGTGGCAATCATTATAGGAAATCTTTGCTCTTACTCTCTATCATTAACTATATTGCAGTACAACTGTATAATTTTCTTGCAATTTTTCCTGACCAGCTCACCTCAGGGAGATAGTGTTTTCCATTGTCATAAGACAGAATTGCACTTACAGTTATTCTGAGTGCTTAAAATATGTGTTTTGATGCTGGAGGTTTTCTTTCTGCAATACTGATATATATTAACTTAAAGAGAAAAGTATTTCTACGTGACTGAAAGATACATAAAGTATTTTATGGAAAAAGCTGCAAGTACTGAGGAAATATTTTTGTTTTATTTTGCGTCCAGCAGACGTCAAGTGAGCAGTTTTTGTGTTTTCTATTGCACAAGTGTTTCAGCAGTGTAATTTTACAACAATTGAGACTATCTGTGATATAATACTGGCAAAGAGCGTAGAGCAGGAAGAGCATTTTGTAACTGCTAAGTTTAATTTTTTATTATGACTATGACTAAAAGCACACTCCACAGATCTCGTTATATATTAGGTTTTCCTTTTGTGGGGTTTCATTGGCAGAGATAGGAGAATTGCAGTTATTCACAGAAAATGCCCTGGCACTTCACAGCATAATTGAAAGATGCATTCAGAACAAATAATGAATTACAGGGTAATATTAGGACCCACTATCAACCTTTAAGTAGTTTCAAGTGATACCTGCCATCCAGATATAAAATATATTCCTGGAGTCAGAAGTGATTGAATTGGGAGATTAGCACTGGCAAGGAAATAAAACAGTAATTACACCGAACCTGAGATCTCTTTCTCCCTTACTGTCCTCAYTCTTAGGGTCATTTACCTTCCCTTCTGGTTTTGTGTTTGCATGTCATTAGAATAAACACTTTATGCCAGATTTCATCTCCAAAGTGTGAAGATAGTGTTACACATTTGTTCAGCTTCTCTTAGGCTTGACTGGATAAATTCACTTTCTGTATTCAGATCCATTCGTGTAAGTGGAAGACCAGATGGATCTCAATACAAATCAACAAATTTCTTGGTAACTGAAAGCTAAAATTATTAGGTGGCCTAAATGCTGAACATCTGTTGATGTAAATAACAGGTCCTTGTTCAATGTTTTTGATGTTTCTTTCTCGTATGAAACAGTGATAAAATTACAAATTGTGAAATAAAAATATTTTTAATCCATGAAAGGCTTTAAAAAAAAAAAATTATTCTTCAGAATCAAAACTAGCTGAAAGAATGTCATCCTTTAACAGGTAATTAACAGAACAGATGACTTTGTTTACATAGCATATTTGCAGGAAAGAGAAGATTAAAAGTCCCAAAGGTTTTTGACATGATCCCTAATGAATGTTCTACACAAGAGTGTTTTTCTGTATTTGTGTAAAGTAAAAAGGAGATGTTCTGAAATATAAACATCAGATGGAAAATTCAGACTGAGTATCAGGACCCAGAAGTTGCGTGAATCACGTTTATTGGTTGAGAATGTAGATATTGTCTTTGTGGGTATCCAGAAAGTCTTAAAATTAATCTTTCACTTAAAACTTGAAGTATAAAGCCTGATGTGAAAATTTGCAGTCAGTACTCCCAGGATCAGACATAAGATTATTATCAATAGGTAATCATAGAATCATGGAGAGAATGGGGTAAAAAATCCCTACTGGAAGAGGGAGTGCAGTAAAAGATGAAAAATTAGTTGTTGGTTCCTTTGGGTGCCAATGCAAACATGCAACACATCAGTTAAAATTACACTACTGGCATAATGCTGCATTAATTTAGTAGGCTTGGGACTATGCAGCAAGTCCGTGGACTGTATCAGAGTCTCAGTGCAACACTAATCAGCCTGAGGCACCCAGACGACTCTGTCTGATCATTCTTTCTTTATCAGTATTATTCAGAGCTTGCTCCTACCCTCTCCCTTTGAACATCTCGTAGCAAACTGCTAATCCTCCCATTTCCCCTTGACTTCACAGGGAGTTCTGAGTGCTCTTCAATTTACAGACAAGCTCAGCATCTTGCAGAATCAGCACCTTGATTTTGGGGGCTTAAAGAGCAAGACCTAGCAAGGCATTTTCTATATTTTCTTTCCGAATAGTCATTTAGAAATGTATAAGTGTTAGAGAATGATTTTAGAAATGTTAATGGTGTTAAAGAGTGTTTTTATTTTTGTGGGAGTTGTGTATCCAAAGTTCATGCCAAATATTTTATTTCAGGATGTTGTGTGGATTGCCTACATATAAACTTCTCTATATGTCACTGGCTTTTTATTCTTCATAAATGTATTTTTTGTCTTTTCCCACCCCTAAGATGATGTTGGAGCAATTCCAATAAAGCATTTTCCAAAACATGTTGCAGATTTACATGCAAGTAATGGTTTTTCTGAAGAATTTGAGGTATGGCTCTATGACGTCATCTTTCTTCTTAGCACATACAAATAATGTTAAGTTTAAATGCCTGGAAACAAAGAACTGGGCATTACATTCTGACTTGGGGACCAATTTTATAAATGCATGTAAATATGAGTACTGTGAGCCCAGTAAGGACTGTTTATGCATAAAGGCTAGGGAGATTTATAAAAGCTAACAGGACTGGGATGCAAATGGGAATGTTTATCACTGTGATAAAATACTAAATGATTGTGTGAATAAACTATGCAAAGATAATGCAATCTATATAGTTTATCAGATACAGTTGTAGATCTAAAGCTTTTCCAACACTAATGCCAATTGAATTTTGCAGAAGCTGCCCACATTTACTTGTTCCATTTACAGAGAAAAAAAAAAATGGAAGTAATAATGAGTACACGTGGCAAGACTTCTGATTAACAGGGGAGCTAATGTAGTCTTCATATGTGGTAGTGAAAGCTTTACAGTTCCTTTCCTAAAGTATATGGTTCATAAGAGGTATTTCAAAATTTTGAAACATATGCTCTCATCATATAAAGTTGCTCTCACCATATGTAACTAATGAACTTCATTGTTTTTCACATTCATATGCATTACAAGCAATTTAAAGATAGATATGTTCTAACTTAAGTCACATAAAATAAACATTATAAACCCAAACTCTGTAATTAAAGCTGTGCTATTAAAATTCTTGACAAGTGATTTCTAACAAAATCAGTCAGTTGGGATGGAAACAAGTTTTTTAATTGATCTCTATTAACTTAAAATATGATTGTAATATTCCTGCTGCAAAAACAACAATACTGAAAGTAAAAAAATTCGTAGTTTTGCATCTTCTGGTTTTGGTTTTGCTTCCCCAGGCAAGGTATTGTGATCTAATGGACCAAAAATTCCATGTCATTCACCTAACCTTCTTCATCAGCATTTCTTCTCCAATTCATTTAACATTGAGAATATCCATCTGATTGTGGGACCAAACTTGTAAATACTTGTGAATGTCCAGTACACGTTCATATGTTACACATGTGCATACGCACTGACAGGACTGGGCTCCAGCTAGACTGGCTGTTAATAAGAGCAGATGTTGAAAGACTGTGTGTAAATACAATGGTAACAAAGTTCTTTCACCATTAGTGAGGACAGCAATACAGAAATAAAATTGTGCATCCTAAATTGTTCTTTTCCTAAAATTGTTCTTTTCCTAAATTACAGCAGTGATCCAAAGACCAAATACACTACATTTCACTGAGCTACATCTGAAATATTTCATGCTTGTTTTAACTATCACAAAAAACTCAGTTTCCTCATCATTTCTTGGAGATCTTTTTTGGCTTTACAGACTACCCCAGAATTAGTGTCCTGGTCTTTTCTCTACCAATAAAGAACTTAGAAGATATGGAAAAATTGAAATATAGTCATTGTCTTTGCAGAGTCAGCATACATTTGGAGAGTACAGGGGTGGTTCAGGTTTTTTATTTATATTACTATAAAATTTTCAGACTGGTAACCACTTTTCATATATATATATATATATTTAAATAGCTGAAGGTGATTAATATTAAAATAAATCCTAAAAAGTGTTGGGAAGCATTATTATAGTACTTTTAGTGATGACAACATATTTCCTACTTAACAATGTGGACCTTATAAATGCTTGAGTTTCCTGTCAGTCAAAGTAATCAATAAAATAAACTAAATTAATTTTGTGAGTCTTACAGACTTTGTGCCTGTCTTCTCAGGCCTGTCTCTCTCTTTATAAAACTGTTGGGTTCATTGAGAAACTGGTGGCAGACTGAGGGCTGTGATGCTGTCCTTCACTGGAGTGCCACGAGGCTGGCTGAGCAGCACGCTGTCCTGCTCCAGTGAAGGTTTTCCAGCTGAATGCAAAGAGAGCAAAAGTATTCCAGAGAGAAACTAATGCAGTTATAAGGACCAATAACAAATCCAATGAACAGTTAAACGTATAGATAATCTGGCTAAAGTCAGTGATGTTGCTCATATGTATAAGCTTTCACCGGCCTAAGGTCTAACATTAAAGCTAAAGATAGGAAAACAGATGCCAATATTTTAACAGGAAAATTACCTCTTGTTTCCTTTAAGAGTTATGTCAAAATATTCAGCTTTGTTGTTATTATGGAGATATATATTGCATGACCATAACTGTTTTCCATATAGTAATTGTAATTTATATAAACACTTTTATCCATTTGTTCTGTGCTGTGGAATTTGATTTTTTTTACTTTTTTTGCATTCATTCCCTCATTAGACACTGAAAGAGTTTTATCAGGTAAGGAATTATTTCACTGCATTTTTTTTTAGCAATGATGTAGTTGTAAAATATCATAGATAATTGGGTATAAGGCTGTGGTTCTTTTCATGCTGACTTACTGTATTTTAAGACATTTTCTGTATCTTAATACTTACTGAAGTATGACATGCATTTTTTTTTTTTCCAGGAAATCCAGAGCTGTACTGTAGATCTAGGTATTACATCAGACAGCTCTAATCACCCCGACAACAAGAATAAGAATCGATACATAAACATTGTTGCTTGTAAGTAAATGCATCACTTGGTGTTTTGTTTAAGAAATAATTATAGGCAAGTATAGATTTATATGTTATTAGAGGGAAGAAAAATACCTCTACACCGAAAGCTCTGGCTACCATTCAGGAAAATGCTTGGAGAGGAGTAGCATGAGATTTCACATCTCTTCAAGTTAGTCCTCTGGCGTTCTGCTGCTTTGATGAGCGTGTGTTAGCAAGACATATTTGTGTCTTCTGTGATGACCCAAAGGGAGTTGGGAGATTTCATTATAATGCCATTATAAAGCCAAAGAAGCTGTGTTTTGATTGCCAAAATTAATCCGTCTTTGATCTGGAATAATGATGATTTATCCTCTCTAGGAACTTCACAATCCCTGGATATAAACATAAATGTACTGGGTTTATGTTGTATTGTGCCCTGCCACAATGTAATAGATCAGCTTCATTAGCCAGGACACATGTTTTCCCATTGCGTTGCCCTTCTTCACTATCCCAGATTTTTGTTTTCGGAAACGCATCTATTCAGTTTCATTAATCTCTCTTTGAAGCTATTGCCTCTGGGCTCTTGATCATTTTGGTGGCTTAATATATTTTTCTTAACTCTCTATAGTATTTCAACTTCGTTCTGATAACAGGAAGCTCTAAATTAAATGTATGTTCAGCATTCAGTGTCACTAGAGCTTAATAGAAAAAGAGACAGAATCAGCCCATCTGGCAGAAGACAATGTAAACCAGCAGCAAGAAATCCCATTCCACCTGGCTGAAGATACCTCTAGAGGGATGGAAAGTCAGGGATTTTCCTCTGCCACTCTGTGTTTGTATCTGATCGTACAAAAGGAGCCAACCCAGCGGCTTTTTTATCAAAGGGCAGTGCGCAAGCAGCTTAGGGCAGCTCAAGTAGCAAGAATTGCCCTGTGCAACTGAATCAAGTCATTAGTCCTTATCAGCGCAGGCTACAGAAAGCTTCAGCTCTCCCTGAGGTAGCCACTGCTGAGGCTCTTCAGCTGACCAGCTTCTCCAAGGTCTCATTGCTCCCCAGTCTCTGCCCTTTAACTTGGGATTAATGTGCCTAAACACTGGTGCCTACTGTCATTTGAGACATCCCACTCTATAGGCTTGGCAGTCATGACATGGGACTTAAAGAAGACCTGTGCCCCTTCACAAGCAGCAGCTGGAGGCTGTAGGGGAATATGTCACAGTGCCTAAAATGACCCCAGGTGCTGCTGTTCAGGCAACTAAATTCTGGATCCCTTGAATCCTTGGATTCATTAGTTTATTTTTCTGCAAACTAAAATTTTGAATCTGATTCATACTCAAGCACAGGATGTTTGCATATGTGATTGTCTCTGTATTAGTCTTATGTATTGTAAAAATCCATTTCAGTATTTTTTAAAAAGACTTCTTATAGAAAGAATATAATTCTTGCAGAAAACTGTGCTTATTTTCTCCCTTGTTTTACTACAGATGATCATACTAGGGTTAAATTAGCACAGCTTGCAGAAAAGGATGGAAAACTGACTGATTACATTAATGCCAACTATGTTGATGTAAGTGCCTTTTTCTATCTGCCAGCCTATTCCTCTGTCAGCCTTTTCTGTAAAAACTGATGTATGGAGGTGAATAGACTTAATTAAAAAAAAGTATCACAATATTACAGATTTTGTTAAAAAAAACTTTAATGATCTAAGTTAAGCCTACAAAGTTAAAGCACAGGTAAAACTCCAATTCTTTCTTGAATCCATCTTGATATTGTAGCAGCTGCAGCTTAGTGAAGAGCTTTTTGAAACAAAAAATGTTATCTCATATCTGAGTCATTTTAGAAGCATTTTGCATCTGAATGTTTATTCTTTGATACATTTTTGGTAAGTGGTTAATTCTTCTGTCTGAGATAATCTCATGAGAGGAAGATGCCATTTGACTGAGAGCCTCACCGAGGTACCATTTATTCAGTTTTCGTTACCTAGTAATTTACATGTGAATGACGTTGATTCATTTTTTAAACCACTATCATAACGGATGACTCATAATCACTATCATGTCAGCATTCTGCCAGAACACGGGCACTTGAACATATATCCTATTTGTTGGAATGATAAACATTGACATAACAGTTTCATTCATATGTCATCTGGTACCACAGGGTTTCTGCGATTTGGATAGTTATAAATTCAAAAGTACTTAAAAGCTTTTGAGATTCTTTAAAAATAGATACATAAAATGTCATGTACTCCTCCCAACCTCCTTTTGCTCGCGGACTGTGATTTGACAAGTGTCGTTTGTTATATTTCAATTTAGGGCTACAACAAGCCAAAAGCCTACATTGCAGCTCAAGGGCCACTAAAATCAACAGCAGAAGATTTCTGGAGAATGATATGGGAACATAACGTAGAAGTTATTGTGATGATAACTAATCTCGTTGAGAAAGGAAGGGTATGAGTACCTTTGTCTATTATTTATTTCTCTGATGTTGATAGATCTACCTCTAGCAGACTCCTTTCTCTCTTTTAAAAATCTGGTTTAGGCATTTATTGAGCAAAAAGCAACAGTTTGTAGTAGTTGCTTGTACCAGGATTGGCTATAGAAGTACAAAGTTGAGGATTTGTATTATGAAACTAAAGAAAGCATTTAAACTCAATTGTCAACAGCAAGTCTTGGAAATACCATGTTCTAACTACAAAAAAACTGTCTTATACTGAAAAAAAGACTTCTTGTATATATTTAGGAGTGGCCAGACTGTGGAGCTTGTGCCACATTCTGCTAGCAATCTGCTCTCCATCATTCTCTTTCTCAGGGGTGCCTTAGACCCTGGAAAGGAGAAGGCCATAGTTCGGGTGAATTCTTCTGGATATTCACTGGCTGCTCCCTGTTAACATCCCGTGGGACCCACAGTTCCTTTCCTACTACATGACTAGATACATGTTTGTCCAGTGAGACAAAATGAGGTCAAACCCCATCACAGGATGTGTGTTTCTCTGATTATGTGATGGGAGTATGCATGTACCCTGGGGTCACATGAGGAGACGTTGCATCACACTTGCCACATACTGGCAGCAATGCCTAAAATGCATGTAAGTCTTGTCATATGACGTATTAAGCATCTATCAGATGATACAGATACAGCAAATGCAGATGAGGGCTGCACTGGGAGTACCACTTCATTTATAATACCATGCTTTAAAAGTGTACTGTTCTAGCACTCCTAGAGAAGGCTGTATGGCTACCCAACCAAGAGGCTGGACATCACAGCTCTCTACTGTATATTCTGGCCACACACAAGCTCACTCTTACCCTCGCCGATCAGATATAAGTATACTTTGCCCATGCTATGAACTAACCAAAAGCCACATATGACTCTACTGACTTGAATGTATTCCTATTCTTCCTATAGATTATCTGTTATTTTCTTTAGATTTTAGAGTGCCTATAGAATGGCAAGTTCCACAATATTAGAGCCCTTTAACTCTGATAGTATAATTTAAACCTCTCTTTTTTTGAATATTCCAAATAAAGAGCATCTTTGCACAGCCATCTCTCTTTACAGCATAAAACACACATTATTTGTTCTCTGTCGCTGAAGATCATGTCTATTATAAACTGGGTATATTGAGAGTCCCTGTATGTTTTTGTGGTTGACTGTGCTCTTAAATTTGAACATTTCAGCCTGCTAGTTTGACATTTTGTTTTCTTTCTCTTTTTCTCTGTTTTTCATTTGCTTTCTAACAGAGAAAATGTGACCAGTACTGGCCCGCCGAAGGCAGTGAAGAATATGGGAACTTCTTGGTTACTCAGAAGAGTGTTCATGTACTTGCCTATTACACTGTGAGGAATTTTACTCTTAGAAACACCAAGATCAAAAAGGTTTGTGGCAACCTGAAAACATAGTTTGGGCAAAACGGAGTGTTAAAAGTTGCTCAGAATATTTTTTAATGCAGTTGGCAGCTCTTTTCTGTTGTACAGGTAAAGCTGAATCCTGTAGGTCTCAGCCAGCCAAGATGCTCATCAACTTCAGAGTTAATTTGACCAGATCAACAAATTGAGAAGATACTGGCCTGTAGTACTGGTGTGATGTAGGACCATCAGGGAAAAGGCTGTGGTCACACTGGAGAGCTGATTTGCACTTTGCCTGCCTGGTGAGCAGGAGGATAACATTTTCAGAAAGAGAGCAGCTAGTAGAAAAATTGGTATGAATTAAATCATCCACCTCAGCTATCAATTTTCCTTTTTAAGGACTGAATTTTTACCCCCCTGCAAAAAAGGTGAATCCACATCTTGTTTAATTGTAATCAGAACCAGCATGCTCTCAGCTCAGCAGTGTGACATTGGCTACTTTGAGGGGCATTCTGAAAGCTTAATTTATTTCAGCCACCTAAATGTTAGACATCTAGTCTCTCGGCCTCCCTGTACAATTAATGGCTAAAGTACAGCACTTACTGTCAAGTAATTTATGCTGCCTGTTTTAGGAACCAATCTTTGAATGAGATGACTTGCTCTCTGAAGGTATCCCTGAGTTGCCAGTGAGGGAGCTTAGAAAAGCAGCCTACACAAGGCTACTTCCCTTGTAGATCACTAAAGCTGAGTGAGGCGAATCCTACCCTTTCTGTCCACCCAGCAGAGGAGCAAAGTGGCAGAAATAGCTGGTGACTCTTAAGAGCAGCTGTAATTTGTTATCCCTCCAGTGCTCTTAACCTTTCTCTATGGCTTTCTAAGGGACAGTGCCAGGTCATTTTTCCATTCAGAGGGCAAGCTGATGGGACAGAAGCATTGGCCCTTCCTCTTCTTTTTGAAAGCTGGAATATTCAGAGCTAGGTGGCATGCGTTAACTAAATAGGGACAGTACTAATTCAAGAACTATCAGGTACGGAAATAAAATTATGAAGAGTTGCCGTTCAGATGTGGGCTGCTTACATATGGAATTATTTTTCTGTTGCAGGGTTCACAGAAAGGGAGGTCTAGTGGACGTATAGTAACTCAGTACCATTATACCCAGTGGCCTGACATGGGTGTTCCAGAATACACGCTGCCCGTGCTCACCTTCGTGCGGAAGGCATCACATGCCAAGCGCCATGCTGTTGGGCCTGTTGTGGTTCATTGCAGGTGTGGTTTTTACTGCCGTAAGGTTCACTCCGCTTTTGTTTTGCAGAAAAAAGAATTTTTCAGTGGTGGGTTAAGCAAAATTTCATTCTCACATTTAACAATGCCTGATGGAATAAGATTAATTTCTTAGCTGATATTTCCATCCTTGGTAAGGCCAACTAATCAACTGTCTGTGCCACTTGTATAAGTCTCCGTAAACAAGATGCTGCTGCTCTGCACTATGTTCTTTTTTTCGCAAAAATGCTTTTCTTTTTACTTTTTTGCACATTTCTATACTACTCCCTTGATTGCTATGAGCTTACCAGATACATATATAGCAGTAATTGTTTCATTTCTGCAAATATATCATTAGGATGTTTTTGGCTCATGCTTTCTTTGGTGCAGGGATACTCTGTAATCCTAAGAGGAGCTCTGTCCACAAAAGAAGACTCACTCTATTCCTGGCTGAACTACAACTCTGCTGTTTTTAACATTACTCTGCGCTCTAGCAGTCATTTGCAATGGAGGAGCGTTCTGGGGAACGGTTTGAGGTCTGCATGTGCCGCAGCGTGCAGGCAGGTGTTCTGTCAGTGCTCACTAAAACTGGGCAGCTCAGGGAAAATTGGTTAAAAAGGGCTTGTAGGGCCTGGAATGACTTCACAATGCCCGTGAAGGACCGGGTTATTGTAAAATATATAAGCAGGTTCTGGTTTTCCACTGTAGTACCTCACCTTTGATGGAACATTTGGAAAGAGAACCTCCTCATCAATTCTGTCCTTCTGGAGCTGACTCTGAGGAAGCCAACAGGTAAAGTCGCCTCACAAATGCTGCCAATGAAGATATTTTATTTCTGGGATGATCTAATCTGACTGAAATCTGTTTTTAGCTTGGAAAAGGAAAATTCCACATTTTTGTTGTTCTGCTGCTACTTATATCCTGCCTGTTCTTGGGAAGTTCAAAATAAGAGTTTCCCCAAAATGCCAAGTCTGAGATCTATGCCAGCGGGCTGAGAGATCAGCAATACATTATAAGTCAATTAAATTGAGTTTTTAAAAAGTGAACAGTGGTAAGTGTGGCTTCAGTCAGACCTCTCCATTGGGTCATAGGTATAACTCACCTCTGTCTGTAGGCAGTTTTATTCAGCTTTTAGTTCACCTGTGCCCATGCACTATGGAATTTCATCTCATGTTAGAAATGTAACTTTTATTTATCTTTACAGGCTAGATGGAGGACACAGATTACCAACTTCATGAAAATTTTTTTAGCTATTTTTATCTTTTGGTACTTTTCATGTTTTGTCTTTCATAACAAGTACAGATGGTGTCTGGTAATCTTTATACTTTTTTGTGTCTAATAGTGTGTTAATAACCTGGACCTTTCAGTTTTATATCACGTTTATTTAGACAGTTTATTACAGCAATCTGAGCTCACACTACCCATGCTTTGTGCCACTTCTGTGGAAGAAATGAGATGACTGAATTAACATGTATGGACTGAGCTTGGATCTGCCCATAAGAGACCATGCAGACCCAGCACAGTCTTGCTGTCAAGTTACATGTACCAATACACATAACATTTCCTCATAACTTAGAGGGGAATTACAACTGACTAATTCCCATATATGACTAGATAACAAAAAATGACCTCTTGACCTTGTACTCTCTACCCAGATATTTTATGAAAGAAAAAGTTGTGTTTTAATCTTACAATACAGCCGGTTTTCTGCTAAATGAGTCAGAGTTCATAACAGGAGTGAGTTGATTAACCCTTTCTTCTGCATCTTCCCTTTTTAAGAAGGGTTTCAACGATTGCTTGCCATCTTAGCTGTATCTGAAGAACACTAAGCTTTTTCTTTTCCAGATGTACCTTCAGCAGCTCTGCCACTTCCTGGGGTTTTCCTCAGTCCGGTATCTTTGAAATCTCCTGTATCTGTAATGGGTGGCATAATGCAACTTTCCCTTTAAAGTGATGTGTGTTTCAACATAGAAGAACTTGAGCACATTAACTGCCCAAATGCTGACATATGCCACTCTTTCTAGGTATACTTGACAAAGTATCCTAAGGAATATCAGAAGCCTGAAAATTGCAAACATGCAAGAAACCCCTTAGTTCTATTTCAATTGATACTTTAAAAATCGTTTGAGAAAATGATCTTTAGATCTATTCTTGCACAAAGAAAAAGATGAGTTGAAAAGATTTTTCTTCATTACCAGCCTTGAAGTTTTAGCAAAGTATATCACATAATAGAACGTTTTGTAGAGGAAAATCTTCCCTACACATCAGTTTGTTGAAAAAGCTATGTATAAGAAACAGTTCTTTTTGTTATTGTTTTACTTCAGGCTCAAGACTATTTTTTTGTTTTGTAGTGCTGGTGTTGGAAGGACAGGCACATACATAGTGTTAGACAGCATGCTGCAGCAAATTCAGCATGAAGGGACAGTCAACATATTTGGATTCCTAAAACACATACGTACCCAAAGGAACTACTTGGTGCAGACTGAGGTAAGAATAAAATATGTATAGCGAGAGACTATTACAGACTATTTATGTTTGCAGGAGGAGAGATGATACAGTCCTCTTTTTGGCACCGCCAGACAGACTGGCAACCAGTCACCAGACTGGACTTTCCCTTTTGCTTCCCTTGTTCTTATAGAGACATCCTAGGCTTGCTTAGAGCAATGCACTAGAAATTACCTATCTGTGGGCTCTGGTCTGTTTATTAGGAAGGACTCAGAAGAGAGAAAGTCTGTATAAATCACGCTTCCCGCAGTAGCACTTTCTTGGCAGGGCATGCATTTTTGTCATAGATTTTTTTAAGGAAACACCATTGTCAGGTGTTCAGATCTTCACTGAACCTGATCAACCAGTTGATATCAGGCAATAAAAAGTAGGAAAAAAAGCTGTTTCAGACAGAAGATTATCTATAGCTGCTTTAAACTGAAGATTATATATAGAATAGTGAAAGACCAGAAGAAAACAGTAAGGACAACAGCAGGGCATTTGAAAGTCTATTTCAGGTTTCAAGAACAGGTGGTTAGATTCCCCAGTGCCTTTCAACAGAAAAAAAGGTAATCAACAACAGCATGGGCACTTGTTCCAAAGGATGTAAGAGAGAAAACAGAGGATAGCAGTAGGAACTGGGAGTGATCCCTTTATTGCAAGAAAGGTAGGGAGAGTCACATAACAACCTGACTTGAAAATTTGACTCAAGGCTATGCTTGCAATTTTAACTCTGTTCTGTGAACATGAGATACCACAGGTGGTGCGGATTGGTATTATATCATATCTACATGGCATGTGTAGTTCAATTGTGCTTGCAAATGTGTACTGTCACTGCGGAGGGACAGCCTTCACTGTAGAGGATCACTTTTGAGAAAACTCCCCTACAGCAGCACGCTGTGAAGAAATGCTGACCACATCAGAAGTGGCAGCTTAGCCAGAGGTGTCCAGGGGAATCTGAAAATAATTAGAGCTCGGATGTTTGGTTTTATTTTCATAGGAGCAGTACATCTTCATTCATGATGCATTGGTCGAAGCCATACTCAGTAAAGAAACAGAAGTCCTTGAGACTCACATTCATGCCTATGTTAATGCTCTCCTGATACCTGGACCAACAGGAAAGACCAGACTGGAGAAACAATTCAAGGTGAGCTCTCCGAGATAGTAACACAAAAACCTTTAGGCTTGCAAGCTTGAATGACTTAAAAGTAGGTATCTCGACACAACTTTCATTAGCTTTCTCTATCAAAAATTTAACTGCTGAGCCTAAATTCAGAGCAGTTTAACAAATGCGTGCAGTCAGTTGGGACAAAAGAAGTATTTGCATACTCTTAATCAAGGAATTTTTTTTAAAAAAACGAGAGCATGAGAAACAGGCCAGTAAGTAGATTTTAGAAAACCTAACCACATGCCTTTGCAAGAAGATCCCAAAGGTAAAACAACAGTCTGGAAAGATGTCATTCTGGTAAAAATGTCATGAGCTACATGGTGCTTGTGGATGTGGAGATCAGTGTGTACATGCACGGGACGTTCAGTCACCCAGAGAAAGGGACTTTCAGTCACCCAGAGAAAGAGCAGACACAGCTGGGTAACAGCCCAGAATCTATGAGAGAAACAGCTCATTGACTCATGGAGAGAATGGGAAGTCTAGCTCGCTCACTGGGTCACTTATAGAGGAAACACAGAAAATCCTACCTTTTCAAATGAATTTGAATCCAGAGAAATAAATCAGACTTAAATGTTTTCCAGATTATGTGGCAAAACAGACTTTGCTCTCCCTAATTTAACAGGAAATGAATTATTAGAACCTTTCTCTTTAAGGATTTTAATTCTAAGGAGGACTGCATGGGATAATGTGTATTCTTTCTACAATTAGCTACTGGATCATAAGTAAAAAACTTAAGCAGATAAGTCTGTAGATAATGTCAGTACATAACAAGGCTATGAAAAATATTAACATATTTATTTTCTGAAGTATTTTGGTCACACAGGCACAGTAAATAGTATTTCTTCAAGATATACAGAACATATACAATACAGAATATAGAACAACAGAATAGGAACAACATACGAAAGGATTTCACAGTTTGCTGCTATCCTGGCTTGAATGATCCGACCGTGTTGCACTGTTTTTATCTAGGGAAAAGTAGGGACTCTTATCTCAGCTGTGATGTGCTTGGAGAAATAAGCATCCCACCTTTCCTACACAGATGAAAGAATAAAACACATAATATATACAGAGTGTGTAAATATATATAAACACAGAGTGTGCAGTGCAAATTGCAGGAGCCATGCAGAGCTCCAATTTCAAGAGCTTAAATCTTATCAGAAAGGGACGTCTCATTCAATCTCATTTTCCTTTGCAAGCTAAAATTATTAGAATAATAACAAAAATGTGGAATCTTGTTTTACTGAAGAACTGTTTTAGATGAAAAAAGATTGTGGTTTAATTCATTTTGATGGAACTTCCCTGGCTTGCTATCTGTTTTTCCAAAGCAGGCAGCTTCTGAAAGCTACACATGCCCAGCCCAAAACATCACAGAAAAGTCTTTTGAATTCTTTTGAACATTCTGGTTAATCTGGTTGATTTTACTAGCAATCAAAAAAAACCCTAAAAACTAGGAAAAACCTGCTTTCCAAACTTATTTCATGCCTAAGCAGTATATATACAGCATTGTGGTGTATATACATATATACTCATTCCTTCTCATACTCTTGTCTATTTGAATTGTATTAGTTGAAACAAGTAAGTCAATGAGACCCCCCCAGATCAGTCCTATTTTCCTCTCACAGGTTTGGAGAGAAAATCAGGAAGCTCATAACTGGGATATCTAGAGATGCCTCACATCAGGAGCTATACTGTCTGTATAACGATGCAGATTTTTCTGCACAGACATTTACTGTCTTCCAAAACTATTTGAAGTTACACAAACAGTTGTGCAGGCAAAATGGAAGTGACACCAGGATGGCAACAAGCACTGGGGGGCTGGATGTGGAACAACGTAAAGTGGCATTTCCTTCAAAGACATGCTTATCAAGCTAGGGCTCAAGAATCATTTGAACTGATAAAATAGTGAAGAAAAAAGATTCTGATGACTTGCTAAGTAGTTTAGCCAGATAACTAGATACCTAAAGTTAAGAGAGACAGCTAACCTGCAATATGTGCACCCTTCTGTTTAACACAGCTAATGAAGGAATGGCTTTTGTACAGTTACCTGATTTTTTTTAACTTCATTGTTTCAGTTACTGAGCCAGTCTAACACACAGCAGTGTGATTATTCAACTGCACTCAAACAGTGTAACAGAGAAAAGAACCGAACTTCATCCATCATTCCTGGTAAGTTTGTTCAAATTGGCTTCTCTGGGTGGCAAAATGTTTATGAACTGTGCATAAATCTTTCCTTTAGCAAGAACTGAAGACGTCTGCATTGGTGTGGAGCAATGTTCTGTAAAGTACTTTTAGTGAAGAAATTATTTAAGTACTACACATAGGAAAACAAAATAGATGGCTGGATAACACTTTATCCTGATTGATGGAGTTTAGTGTTACCATTACTATGGGATATGTGAGATAACTGCTATAATATATGAGTCATTGCAACATACGTATTATTTCATGACTTTTTTTTACAGTGGAAAGATCTAGAGTGGGTATCTCATCACTGTCTGGTGAAGGGACAGACTACATCAATGCTTCCTATATTATGGTAAGTCAGTTAACTGTATTGGTGAAAAACAATGTTCCGTTGTATAGCTGTATACAGAGCTGCCATGTGTCCGAGTTAGGGTGGCGCAGTCCTGATTTTGAAAGCTCCTTTCTTCCATTATTCACTCTGCCTGAAAGAGTTACTTCCCCCAGTAAGCGTTATTACTGCTATTACTGTTTGGTTAAGTGCATTGCATTTTAACAATCTGTAGAACCAGAAATCCCATCATAGTTTTTAAAACTGGTAAAGCTAAATGCCACCTATGGAAGGATCTTTTGAGATGAACTAAAAGTGTTAACTAACAAGTTAGTTTTTAATGCCTGTACTATGGTTTGCCTTCCTACCTGCTCATCTTACAGAGCTTTTGCAACTGGCATAGCCCAAGGCACCATAGCTCATCAGCTTTCCATTATCTTTTTGTTCCCTGGGTTTTTTTCAACTCTTTTCCCCTTCATTAGCTGAGAGGGAGGAGTAAATGCTTCCTGGACATTCAGGAAAGAGATGGGAAAGCTCCCTGCAGTGCTGAGTATGCATGATCCTTCATCAGGTGCATTAGTGCAAAGGAACCCTCTTTTGTGGTAAGAAGTTGGTCTGGGGCATCTGTACAAATTAAGAGACCGCTTGGGATTTTTGCAGATCTTTCAAGTGTTCTTTTATTTGTTTCAGGTTTCCAGCTCCTCTGGAATTCTGGCTAATGTAGAACAATTAGCATGTGTCTATGAGTTAATGTATTTTCATTCTGAGTTGGCTGTTCAAATCTCCACTGATTTCTTCTGTCTTTTTTTTTTTGATCAAATTTTTTTTAAGTTTTAAAAATTATTTCAGTGTAATTGATTTTATTCTTTTCCTCTGGAAAATACTGCAATGGAAGTTTTATATTCTTCTAATATTTGCAGGAAGCCAAAGGAGGCACAAGTCTGCAATTTATTTTCTAGGCTTCTGGCTCTGTCCGCTAGAAGCTTCCTTGAAATGTTAATAGTTGGGCATCAATTCTGAGTGTGTTGATTTTGTTTTGCAGGGTTATTATCAAAGTAATGAATTCATTATTACCCAGCATCCCTTACTACACACTATCAAGGATTTCTGGAGAATGATATGGGACCATAACGCCCAGCTAATAGTCATGCTTCCTGATAGCCAGAATATGGTAAGTTTTGTGGCTGATTGTTATGGGTTTATGTATAAATTTTATTAGTATTATCATTTTGAAATATGCAGGACATGAGACAGTATCTTGGATTTTGAAAAAAAAAAATTAAAAATTAATAATACTGTACTGAGTGTAAAATCCCCAAATCATCTAGTGGAAATCTGGAGATTCTTGTTTGGGCAGATTGCAACTGGCATGAGAAAGTATTGAATCATTCCTGTGTAATTTATAAAAAGAGCCAAACAGCAGAAGTAACCATTATGCAAGGTTAGTTTTCGCTCCAGGACTTTTACTTTAGTTGTAGTATAGCTTCTTCAGCCATTATTAGGTAAGGGGAGAAATATGAGGTTGTTTCTCTTGCTCATATCCTAAAGTTACAAACAAATGTTTAGCAGAGATTTATCGGACTCTAAACAGCAAAGGAAGCACATGTTCATCCTGCATGTGTAATTTAGTAATAAATTAGTATGTTTTTTCAGTTACTAGAAATGCAGGAATATCTGAGAGCTTTTAGGTTGGTACTTAGAGAAATCTTGAGGTGTGAGAGAGCATCATGTTTGGTAATGAGTTTGGAGGAAAGCCATGCAAGTGCTTTGGAGAGTCTTGCATGATTGGAAAAACATGTACAACCAAGACGTTTGTTTTTTTCTTCTCATCAAATGTTTATGAACGTTACACTTCCTATAAAACAGATGGATTTTTAAGTTAGTCCTTGTAATAAGGGAGGTTGTTTTGCCAGGAGGTGCTGGTTCATTATGATCCCAGTAAGAAAGACACTCAGACTCTGTAAAGTATCATTTAAAATGCTATTTATTAGAGCTAACACTATAAAGGAGAGGGTAGTATAGATAATCTTACATCCCATCAGATAGATGCTGGGAACCCCGAGTTGTGCAGCATTGAATGGTTCTCCGATCAAGGTACATCACGCCATGCAGCTCCCCGTCCATGGAAGGGTTACCCCCATTTTGGTCATTCAAACTATTACAGGATTTTCTTAAAAGAAAACAACTCTGTTCATCATTTCTGCCAGTAAACAGAAAGGATGTTCTCATGAGAACTTCTGGCTGCACTTTTAGGTAATCCCAAGGCCACGCAAGTGGCATAATCGTCGGTACAGAGTGGGAGCTGTCTGCAGGCTCCTACATTACAATCCACCAGCTAAATTTATCCTGTGGGGATGGGCTATGGGCAGCACAACACAGCCTGAAGGCCAGGCTGGGCGTGTGGCACAGCACAGCACAGCATGTGTTGGCTGTTACGTGGGTCGCTATCTCCTCGGGGTACAGTGGTCTTCTGGTCAGGATCACTACAGAGGTGTCTGAAAACCATCACTTGTGATGTTTGTAATACCACTCAAATTTTGATTTGTCAATTTAAATCTAGGTGGCTGCATTGATTAAATATGTGACACGTTATTTATTATGTTGGATTAAGTTTTATTTTAAGAGCTCAACATTACTTACTTTTATGGCTTCTTATTTTTTTCCTGGAGGCTGAAGATGAATTTGTATACTGGCCAAACAAAGATGAGCCTATAAACTGTGAGGGTTTCAAAGTTACTATGATTGCTGAAGAACACAAGTGTCTGTCTAACGAGGAGAAGCTCATAATCCAAGACTTTATTTTAGAAGCTACACAGGTAACACTGTCATAAACATGTAACTCAGGACTTGATTTGTTAAAGGTAATGCCTACATTTTGTTACATTTTCTATGGTAAATGAGTGATAAAATTCCATGCCCTTGAAACACCCAGGGAGGGAGCAACCTCTATAGGTAATGTGGTGACACGGGGAATAGGGTAGTGCAACCTCCACAGCAGTGGGATTCTGTATCTGGAGGCTGGAGCCGGACTGGAACAGGGTGAAGGATAAGAATAAAGACAGTCAATATTTACCAAATTGATGTATGGTCTTTTCACTCTTTTAGGATGACTATGTACTTGAAGTGAGGCATTTTCAGTGTCCAAAATGGCCAAATCCTGATAGTCCTATTAGCAAAACTTTTGAATTAATCAGCATCATCAAAGAGGAAACTTCCAACCGTGATGGACCCATGATTGTACATGACGAGTAAGAACTGCAGCTTTCAGTTTGTTTTGATGTTTTTCTGTAGAACCATACCTTCATCTCATTTAGAGTGAAAGCCGCTGAAACAAGGCACAAAGTCTGCACCTAGCAATAGTGCTGCCACTTCTGTTTCAGCAGTGTCAACAAGAGAAACATTTTTATTTTATTACACTTTAATGTTTTCTTTTCAATTCTGTCATTTTGATACTCCAGATGACTGTTGAGTAGGGCACTGGAGAGGAAATCAATCAGGGCTTCATTGTCTACTGTTGAAAGAAGTAAGACTATTTAGATGAGGCACCTTACCCTTTTCCAGCTGTTTAATAATGGCCAAAAATACTGAAATGTTGAAATACTAAAGGACCTGAGGCCTTAAGGATTTGGTTAGTAGAGGATTGTAGGGAAATAACTCTGAGACTGACTTTTAAAGACTCTCCAGAAGTTGTAGCCAGGTGCTGTGAAGGTTGTGTTAAGGTACTGCTAGGCAGGCCTATTTCAGAAAGTGTGAAGATCACATGAGAGAAATTAATCGTATCAGTTTACCCTGGATTTTGTATTTTCTTCAGCTGTAGAAACTTGATCCAGTTTCTAGAGACTTTTTTTTTGTGTTTTGTTTTGGTTTTTTTTTTAACTTCACAAAGGCACGGAGGGGTGACAGCAGGCACTTTCTGTGCGTTAACAACACTGATGCATCAACTGGAAAATGAGAACTCAGTGGATGTTTACCAGGTAGCGAAGATGATAAATTTGATGAGGCCTGGAGTCTTTACAGACATTGTAAGTAATAAGCAAAATGTGTGCATATTTTTCTTCCTGTGTGTGGTATTATTAGCATGCTTAGATCTTAGGGCAACATTACTGAACCATTGGCATCTTAGTTTCTGCGTGAGTTAATCAAAACTGTTTTCCAGAGGTGCTGTAGTGGACGTGCTGCTTATTCCAAAACAAAGTATTTCCCGTGAAAACCTGTTATGTGGTTATCAAGTTGTCATATTCAAAATGTGCAGAGCTGCCACCATCATCATAAAATCTGCACTATGTCATGTAAATGAAGGTTTTAATTCAGCAGGAATAAATTTGTACTCCAAGTAGACCCTGAAGTAGTTACCCTAGTTTTCCATTTCAGGATGGACTTTGATCTTTTATGATCTATTGAGTGGTCACTTGACACCATTGTCACTGTGCTTACAGAAAGAAAAAAACATGAAAAGTAGAACAAATAAGAATTACTTACCAAGTCAGTGTCATACAAATGAAAATTCATCACAGAAATGAAAAAATACGAACCCTGCCCCTTTGGTCATACCACTACAAATCTGACTGCTGTAGAGCTACAATGGATGTAATAAGGAGAACACTTTAAGAGTGAAATGTTAGGGTTAGCATTATCACATTTTTGATAGCAAAAACAGGACATGACACAGGCTTCACAGATGTGTCAGCCCCTTGCCCTGCCCAGCCAGCCCAGACTGAGGTGCCTGGCAGACAATGCAGTGAAAATGGGAACTCTTCCCACCTCAGCAGCACCATTAGGACCTTCACTCCTCTTGCCCCAGGAGCCTCCAGCAAACACCTGGGCCCTTTATCTCAGATTTCCAGTTTCCCATCCGCCTACTGCAGATTTTCAAATTTGTTGCTCTTTCTATCCCATATCTCTTAGTGCAACCTAATAGTCCAGACCCCAAACCCCACTCTATTTATTTAGTCTGTCTTACTGCTCCCCACTCCTTCCATCACAGAAATTCTTTATCCTCATATATCCATCCTAGAACCCAAAATATTCCTCTGCCCTTTCAGAGCATCCACTGTTACCTGGTGCAGCACAGCCTTCACTGTGCCTGCACTCCGGAGGTGCTGCCCTGCACAGAGCATCCAGCTGTTTTCCCCTTCCCAGCCCACACTGCAGCCCAGCTGGCTTCTGGCACTCCCCATTTCCCACTGCACCCAACTGAGACCCCCCGCTCCCTCTAGGCAGTGGCCTCCTCAGTGAATCTTCCTCCAAAGTCTCGTCTCTCTTCCTACACTTGGCAGGGTCTTCAAAAACATAAACAGTAACTGCAAGTACCAAAAAAAAAAAAAATCTGCCTGGATAGAATTCAGAGGGCAAAAAATGAGAACATATTCAAGGGGAAAAAAAAGCCAACAGACAAATAGCAGCCCTAATCCTGACCCCATTCAGTCAATGGGAACTTTACAATTTACTTTAACAAGGATCAGATTTAGCACATAATATTTCTTAAAAAAATAGTTTTCTCCCCCACCTGTACTGTGTTCCTTAATGTTGTGCTTTACATTGTGCACAGGGGGAGCCATTAGTCAGAAAATTAATAAAGCTGCTAAGTAACACAATGAATTGTGGAGCACAGTACATTAACAGACTGACACATCAGCTGTTAATTAATTTTGAGTAACAGTGTTACCAGATAATCTAGTGTTATTATTTCTGACAACACACTGACTATATCCTCTTTTCTTCTCCAGGAACAGTACCAGTTTCTGTACAAAGCTATTCTCAGCCTTGTCAGCACAAGGCAAGAAGAAAACCCCTCGGCCTCTATGGACAGTAATGGCTCAGCTTTACCCGATGGAAATGTGGCTGAAAGTTTAGAATCTTTAGTTTAATTAACACATCAAATTAAACACACTCATACCTGCATCACACCAGTTACACCTGGAGTTTACCATTAATATTTTCAGTTTTATACTTTGTCGGGGGGGARATCTGTCCAGTCACTATATATATAACCAGATCCCAACCATTGCTCAGTCAGTCATTTCTGTTACATATGACTTTACTGCAGAACTTTTATCATTAACAATGTGTGCCTTTTCTTGAAAGATTTCTTGTAATACGTTGTTACGTCTGGACTAACTTGATTGACTTTTACAGTGTTTCTAAGAATTGAATTGTGGTATGTTTTTCAGTATTAGTTTTTGGCTTTACTTTCAACTTAAAATTATCATATTTATAGATGTTAGGGGGTTCTCAATTACAAACAAACGTGTCATGGGTTTAGTATTTGATTTATTTGCTGTATTTATAACAATTTACATTTGCTAGAAATATAACTTTTAATATAGTAGAATGTAAATAAAATACTGTTCTCCATAACATTCAACATTTTAAGACTTCAATTAGACATTTAGAATAGTAATCTGATACTTACTGTAAATACTGCTACTTCTGTAGTGATTCCATGGACCAAATTTATATTTATAATTGTAGATTTTTATATTTTACTACAGAGTCAGTTTTCTAGTTCTGTGTAATTGCCTTGTTAAAATGATGTAGTCCAGTATGTTTTTATTTTAACAAAGTCTTCTGATATATAATTGTGCATCTTAAACAATTAACCTTCATATAGCTGCATGTGATTTTAACTTTTTGTGGGAAATAGAAATCACTTGTTTTGAAATGAGAAGTTTTTATGAGAATAACACCTGTACTTGGCATTGTTAAATTGTTTTTACCTATGGCATTGCAAAAATAAATATAAATATTCCAGTCTGTGCTTAGTGGTCTACCAGATACAGTAAACAGTCTTCACTGTCATATGAGAGAGCTTTTACTTACAAGAATAAGGACTCAAGACTGAGCTGGAGACGGCTGCTCTTCCTGTGGAATCTGTGAGTTCAGAAGACAGTTTTAGAAAACTTTATGTTTTGTTATTTAATCTCTGCTCCACTTCCACCCATACCCATAGTGTCCACGTTAGCTCCTGGTTTAGCCTCTCCCAGTCTGGTCACCCACAGGCTAACGGGCTGTCCCGGGCCTCCAAATTGCCTTAATTGCCCTCTTGCAAGACTTCTCCATGCTGGCTTCGCTTCAGATCATTCATTCAGCTGCTGAGCTCTTGACTGCCTCCTTTGGCAAAGCAAAAGCCAAACTCTGGGAAGCAGTAAAGCAAGTCATCTCTGCAAGAACAAAAGCAAAATGTTTCAGCTTGGCCACTCAATTATTTTCTGTAACCTTCTGAACTAGCAAGAAAAGACACTGATTGTACTGAAGGTTGCAGCACTGAGGAGGGTGGAGGAGTCTGGAGCAGAATAGATCTTTGTTTAAAACTAACACAGGCCATGAGAGTATTTTCTCACTTTGGCACATTCAGTTGCTACGTAGAAATATCGAGAGCAGAGATACGGTTCTGGACCAGAATGCCAAAGAAACTAATGGACAGTATCTTAGATGAAAAATAAGGATGGGAGAAGACGGACCTGATGTGTACTCCAAGATTTTAGTCGACTGATGTCCTGAGGCAAGGGTGTGTGAGAGATCTCAGTGTGTCAGCAGATAGATCTAGACCCCTTCAGCAGTGTGGGATGGAGGATAGGTGGAGCTGCAACAAAGGCAAAAGAAATTTAGGTTTAGAGGAAGCTAAATAGTAGAAACTTTAAAAAATCCTCATACTGTTGATAGACGAAATGAGTGTGAAGGTGCTAGACCAGGAGACAGAATGGCACAGAATGACAGAATAGCTAGCAGTAAAGCAGACTTTTTCCTGCTCTTGTCCTCTTTTCTAAAAAAAAATCATATAGACAAAATAATCAAAACAATGTAATGTACAGTTTGTTTTGTAAAACTGTGTTAACATGTTAATGCACTTGAATTCTCTTTTACACTTGACCACTTCTCTTTATAACTGCAATAATGCAGTCCCAGGTATTATGGAGTGGCTGAATCCATTGGGCTTGGGGCCCCGGGGGTTTCCCCTTCCCTGTCCTCCAGAGCCGAATGCAGGACAATTCTCCTGCCTCAGCCCAATTCCCCTTTGCAGGTCCGGCCAGGAACCGCGCAGGGCACGTATTCCACACAGGGAGATACACACACACACATACTCACGCATATGCCCATAGACTAGAGAGAGTGGTAGAAACAGGATTCATCACACAGAAAATAGGACTGGGATTTAAAAAGAAGGCAGGACAGAGGGCAGTGATCAGGCACAGGGCACAGACGGGCAAGGGTGCTGCTCAGCAGCCTGCTTACATGCACGCATCCCCTTTTACCCCTCTTCTCTCCATTTTCCCTTGCTTATTCTTCCCCTGTCCACCTTGATCCTCTGTTTCTCCACCCTGGTCTCCCTGTCTCTTTGCAGATAAACCTAATTACCTAATTACCTTTTCTTCATGGGCCCCAGTTTTGTTACATCCATACCTGAATGTGAAACCTCTGATGCTGCCACTTAGATCATCTCAGCCATACATGATATTATCAATACGGTTACCCTGGTATTTCTGGCCTTGCAAGCTTTTCTTTCCAAAAGTCTTCACCAGATTTTGGCCTTCCCTCACATAACTCCCCATGAACCGCCTGTGAAACGCAGCCAGGCTTTGTGGCACTATTCGTAACATCTGCCAGCTGCTCACTCTTGCTCTCTTCAGCAGTTTCCCCTCATGCCCAGCAGTTTCTCAGGATCTGTGCAGGTAGCTCAGCCTCGGGCCAGGGGTGCAGCCATGTGCCTGCAGGTGCTAGTACTTGCCACTTTAGTTCACAGCCATAACTAGTTGATTGAGTAATTCTGAAATGAGGGAACCTACTTTTCTGAGCCAACACATCTTTATTCAGGTTTTACACTTTTTTTTTCCTGTGGTCCTTGTCATACCTGCATATTTGCTAATTCTGAAGTCTGGGAAGAACGGGACTGAGATACGGCTTCTAAGTGCAAATGAACTTACAACGTATCCCTAGCCAAGTTAAACACCTCTGAAAAATAGGATCTAGACTTTTTTCTTACTATATTTGTGTTATTTTAGGGGTGATAAGAGTTACAAATGTACAGAACAGGCTCATTGTCCCAAACAATATACCTTTTTATAACACTGTTGAATGACTCATACACTTTCCTCACAGCTTTCAGGCACAAAGTTGGTGTACACAAAGGTGTGTAACGATTGCCCTTTGAGGAAGGGAATATCTTCTTTTTCCAGGTGGCCTGGGGGTTCCTTACTACTTCCTCTAAAGCTCTCCGGCTGACTGACACCCTCCGCTTGCACATCTAGGCTAACGAGGACAGCGATATTATATAATTCCCCCCTCTCATTCCAAAAACATAGACACCATTTTTCCTTTCTTAGTCTCTAGGGCTGCCCATATGAGAGAGGTTAATTGTCATCTTATGGCCATTTGCAAACCATATTCCATAATCTTCTTACCATATACTTCTGTTCTTCACCACTTTAGCACACAACATAAGAAACTGTAATGCTTGTGTGCTACTTCTCCAGCCTTTTCTTTAGGAAAACTGGCTTGTAGCCTCACATAACTTCATGCTTTTTATTTTGATTTCTTCTATTAATGTATTTACAGTTTCATATAGTTGTATATACAAAGTCTTTTTTAGGCCAATTAATTCTACTATGTTTTTCAAGCCTCTATGGACCAAAAGCGAAAAAGGAATCCTCCTTTCTAAAATCCCATCTTGATATAACTGTTCCTTTCAACCTAAATGTTTTGCAGACATTTTAAAATGATAATCCAAGGAATCAGCTGTCGTTCAAGGTTTCTTCCAGAGATGTTTGTAATCACATTCATCATCTTAGCATGCTGACAAGTTATTTAAAACATAAGTGCTTAGGATAATCTCTTTACTCACACATATTGGTTCTGATCTAGAAAAAAATAAGAATCATAAAAAATCTTCTATAATCTTCAACCGTGATGGATTACAGATTTTAATAAATGCGTGTCAGTTCCTCTCTCAGACAAAGGCCATATTCTAATTAATTTTTTTCTTGTAATCCAAGCTACAGACTCAAAAGACATACAGCCTGCCTTTTCAAACTGGGTCAAGTGTGGAAAAGATGTTATGTATCTCCTGCAAGAAGGAGGGTATTAACAAACAATGTCAGTTTAAGATTTTTTTTTTTTTTACAAAGCTATTAAGTCATGTGTGCCAAGGAAAACTTGATTAGTGAGCTTCCTCCTAGGAAATCATAGGTGAGTAGAGAGTTAAAAAAAAAAAGAAAACTTAAGTAATTTACTAACATCACCAACTTTTTAGTGATTGTGTTGTGATTTAATACCTATGGAAAAGCTTTACAAAAGTCAGCAATAAATGATGACTAGAAGTCATACAAACTCATAGCTATCAGTACAACAGCATATTAGCGAAAGTCAGACTTTGAAAATCAGTTGACTAAACTGTAGTTAGCAGTGTTTTATCACAATGCTTTACCTGGCACAGTTCATCGCGACGTCCTAGGATAACGTGTGTTATTTCAGATGGGTTGAAATTTTCTGTGGTAAATGCTTACTTCAAGATGAGTTTAGCATAGTTAAAGTTATTTCTCTCTCTCATCGTTCTGAAGCATCAGCAAAGCAGGGCTGGGGAGCAGAGGAGCCGTGTGGTCTTGTTGGGATTAAAAACAGAAACGGGGACCCAACTACTACAGTAAGTCTGAGGCATCCTAGGTTACAGCCTTGGTTTTCACTGCTTCCCTGCAGCAAGGCTAAGGTCTGACCAGCCATTTCTGTTTCACAGGTTTGTGCTTTGGTGGATTAGAGACTTCACTTTCAAAGGGACAAGAGGGAAGAGAAGTCTCTCAGGACATTTGGCCACATTTCCCCTGATTCCCCTCTGTTTCCAATTGCATTCTTTTCTTTTCAGAACCAAAAAAGTAGGAAAAAAAAAAAAAACCACCCTTCTGGCTTACTGAACTCCTTCCCTTGTTTTAGCAAAGTCACATCCTGTGACCCTGTAATTAGTCACCATGTATTTGAGATGGTCTGATTTGCCTTGATAAATTCTGCTGGACACTCAAAGCTAATTTTCTTTTTTCTCCCCCTCCTCGTTAGTTTTCCAGCCTAATCACAATCACTTTAGCCCAGATTTTTTTCCCCTTAAACAGCTATTGTGCTATGAGCTCATGCCCTTTGTCCGGCAGTCACACTTTTGTGCTCCAGTCCCAGGAAAGGGATGTAATTCTCGTCTACAGGAATATCCGGGGCATAGAGTGTGAAATATTGAGGCAAGGAAGGGAGTCTGAGTGTAATGGGGCTCGAGCACCTCCCTCTCAGAAAGAAACTGGGACCTTATCTGTCATGGAGAGCTGACACTAGAATAAATTCCAAAATGAAAAAATAAGAGACACACAGTGACAAACAAGCTGTTCCTTGCAGCCTGATGTGAACAAACAGCTTAAGAGCCTTTCAGCCCAGGCAGTGATAGCAGAAACCAAACCACGTATTCAGCCGAGCAAGGCCCTCAAGCTGAGATAGGCAGTGAGACACCAAGCTTTCATTTCCTCCTGGGGTACAGAGAGACATTACACATCTACTGTTCTGTAGCTTTCCACTCAAGTAGTTGTCCTTGTGCCCAAGCACAAAACGTACTAAAAAAATTGCATGTCTTAAGAATATAGCTGAAGATGATGTCTAGGTACAGAGATATATATACGTATATAAAAATATATATATATATGGGTGTTAGATGTGGATGCTTAAACAATCCTTGAAGAGTCTTCTCTTGTGAGTCTAGAAGGAAGTATGGAAAGGTATTTCATGTACATAGAGAAGTCCATGTGTAGACACCCTTTCAATATAACCATCTATGTAAAAAAACAAACCCCATTCATAGAGATCTCATTAGACTGTAAAGATGACATGACAATGAAACACAGGTTTTCAGATTTATTTTTCAAGCAATCTTGTATATAAGATACAATTATCTTTCCAATAATATGCAAAGACAACTGAGAAGTCTAATCTTCATACAAAAGCTGAGCAATAAATTCATTTAAGTCTAAACTTAGAAAACGAAAAGCAGCATTGCACTGGGAAACAGAAATATATTCTGATACAAAATGTTTCAAAAATACTAGCAGTGTTTCTTGAAGAAAACACTCTGTAGTGCTCATTCTTTTTGTGCTCTAAAGAGATTACATACTTTTTAAAAATTCCAATTTTCTTTGCATACTGCATTTCCTAGGCAGAAAAGCAAGGAAGGTGCATGCATGTATACAGAATCACAACTCCATGGTGGTGTGTTTGTGGGGTAAAGGAGGGAACAGAGAATTCTCAAGTGAAATCCTGGTCTCACCAAGCACTGGACTGCAAGGGACCCGCAGATACAAGTCTAATTTCAACCCTTAGTTGTAGGCCTTTAATCTACCCAGGGAAGGAGGAGGCAGCAGAGAGCGGAACATTCACTGCAGGCTCCATCCTTACCCCAGCTGCACGTACCAGCCATACAACAGACCAACAGCCTGCAGGGTCAGTGGGAAGCAAAGCAACTCAGTAGAGCCAGGATTTCATCCGATACTCAGAACATGCACAGCACTGTAGCAGAACCCAAATTTGACAGTACAAAAGCATTCAGTGGTTCAGTATAAAAAGCCCTCCTCTTTGACAATAATACTCTGCCCTTCATTCTTCCTTCTCCCTTTCGCTCCGTTCACCTTCCTCTTTGTTGCAGTTGCTATTTCATTACATATGCACAAAGAAAATCCAAATCCTGGGTAGCAAGACTTGGTGATCAAAACTTCAGCTATTGTTATGGCTGCTTTTCATACCAGGCAGAGCAACACCTGGAATTCCAGCCCCTCGGGACCGTGATAATAGTACTATGCTTCTCAGGAGGTAAAAGGCTGTGCGTTTATCAGCAAAGTGCGCTTGTGAGCAAAGGTGAAAGCAGACAGCTTCCAGCATCAGTATTCAGCTTTAGAAAAGGGGAGCTCCAGACAGCTGCACAGGTACCAGTGCAAATGGTATCTGCCCACAGCATTGCACCTCACAGGCCTAACTGGTGAAGTCTAAGCCATGCTTGCATTGCAAGGTGGTGTAGAAATCCCTGAGCAAAAGCCACAGAAGCAGCCCTGAACTGGAAGGAAGCAACTGGTGCTTTGTCAGAGAGAAGCTGCGCTCAGGCTAAAGTTCAATTCTGGGCTGATGCGGCTAAACAGCCGCTAGAGCCGGGCTGGCACATCTGTGCAGCACAGCACTTAGCATCAAATGAGCTGGTACACTGGCAAACTCTCATCAGTCTAAAGTGGCACTGTACTGAGCAGTATGGATAGGCTCCCAAGTGAACGCTTCTTTTGCTATCATGCTTTTGGACACAAGCTAACTCAAAAAGTAGTGATTTAAACCTCTAAGCCTACTGCATTTCAAAGCTGCTTATACTACACAGTCTATTCCCGTCGTAACAGTACTTAACCTGGACAAGGCACACAGTGTAAGTGAAAGAATAAACATGTCATTTGGAGCGGCTTCTAAGCACATTAACTGTGTTGTATTTCAGAATGCCCTTCCTAGCTGCAGAGCTAAATGCTAATATGCCCTCTTCACAGCACAAGGCAACACCTAACAGCCGGTATTTCAACATATCGCAACCAGCTTCCACTCTGCAACGGGAAAGGGTATGGGGGGGAGGCTTGCTTTAAACTTCCTCCCTCTGCCAATTAATTTAAGTTTACATTCATAAGAGAGGGATTTCAAAAATATTAAGATCTCGATTTCAAATATTTAAGAACTGAACATTTTCAAGATTTAACAGGATCTTATTTGCTAGTAGCGCAGGATTTCTAAACTATTTCTTGCATATTGTTATTGTGAAGACATTCACAAATACTGTTAAAAGGAAAGGGACAACAAGACTTAAAATTGAAGTATCACTTTCATCTCTGTTATTCTGATAAATTATTTTTACCACAGGAACAATCAAGCTTAATCAATGGAATTCATTCACCAGACTTTTCCACCACGGAAGAATCCACTAATAGATTTTTCTTTCAGCTTAAATTTGTCTCAGTAATAACCCTATACACTTAGAAGATAAACTCTATTAAACAAAAAAAGCCAAACCCCTCCCGAGATATGTTAGGAAAGATACAAGGAAAGCTCTGATTGATGCTGAAACATGTACATGAAAGCATAATTAGTTTTAAGAGGAAAATACCACAATTCATGCATCAGGGTATCTACAGCTTCTACATCACAGTCAGGCGACCGGTTTTATGGAAGGCATCATCTGTGTGTGAAACGGCAGGTGCTGCCTTTAGCTGGTCCAAACTGGGATTCTTAAAGCAGGGGGGGGGCCAAACAAAGCCAAAACCTGATTCAATCCACTGCTTCCGGTTACTGTTTGATAACGCTGTGAGTACTGTACACAATGCCTTCTGCCCGAACACGTTCAAGTATTGGTCCGTAAACATTCTTTGTCAATGGTATAACCATACCTTTGGCATCTATTTCACCTGAGATAAAGGTAGGAAAAAAAAGTGTTAAGTGCTGTACTGGGTTTACCCAGCAAAGCTTTGGCAGCAGGGGCTGCAGGGCGGCCTCTGTGAGGAGAGGCCGGGGCTGCCCGGTGCCAGACACAGCCGGTTCCAGCCGGCTCCAACCGACCCCCCGCAGGGCAGAGCTGAGCCCCTCAGCCAAGATAACGGCACCTTGGGGAAAATGTATTTAAGAGAGGGCAAAATGCTGCACAGCAGTGAGGAGTGAGGAAAAAAGTGTGAGAAACAGCCCTTGACACCAAGGTCGGAGAAGGAGGTGGTGATCCCAGTGCCAGAGCAGAGACTCCTCTGCAGCCTGTGGAGAGACCGTGGTGGAGCAGGGGAAAAGTGTGAGGAGGAAGGAGCAGCAGAGAGGAGCTATTATGGACTGACCACAACCCCCATTCCCCATCCCCCTATGCTGCTCGGGGCAGAGGGAAGAGGCTGAGGAGTCAGGAATGGAGGAGTGAAGTTGAGCCTGGGAAAAAGAGGTGGGGGTAAAGGTGTTGTTTTGTCTTTGTTTCTCACTATCCAAACCTATTTTTAATTGGCAATAAATTAATTTTCCTCAAGTTGAGTCTGTTTGCCTGTGACAATAACTGGTGAGTGATCTCCCAGTCTTTATCTCAACCCATGAGCTTTTTCATCTTATTTTCTCCCCCTGTCCTGCTGAGGAGGTGGAGAGAGCAGCTGGGTGGGCAGCCAGCCAAGGTCAGCCCACCACAAGTAAAAATATCAATTTGCAATTATATAAATTTTAAATTTTATATTTTGACATATATATATATATGCAGATTTATCAACCTTGGCATTATGTTCTCACACAGCAGCAGTACTGTATCAAAGAACAAGGGAAAAAAGTTTGAAATAGTAGCATACACAGCTTGAATTTAATTCATAGAGCTGTGAAACTGTCATTAGGTAAAAAGCATCTACGCTTCAAAAGTTTGTTTTTTGGTTTTTTAAATTACAAAAAAGACCAAAAAAAAAAACAAACCTCCAAACCCAAAGTTTTTGCTCATTTCAGTTAGCCAGGAGAAGAATGAAGTTCTAAAGATTAAGAGCAAGCAAGGGGAAATCACACTATGTCCTCAAACATGGTGATGACTAAGCAGAGTCTGCCTGTTTGTATATACACACACAACATGATCAGGTAATATGCCTCAAGCCTCGAATTTGATCAATCCGGAAAGTAGCAATGGAAGTCACTAGTTTGTGACTAGGTTTTAGCCTGCTTCACTGTGGCATAATCAATTGTAATTTACCATACCAAAGGTGCCCTCTACACCAGTGAAACACTTAAGATTAAATTACTACAAATCTCTATAGATGAAGAAGTTAAGAAGAGTCACTGAAACATCCAAACATGCAGATTAAAAATTCCTGTAAAGACAACAGGAAAAGTTTGATTAAATTAAAAAAAAAAAAAACAACAAACAAACAAACAAACAAAAACCCAAAAAACCAACACCCACCAAAAAACCCAACAAAATCATATATACACTTCACAAACACTACACATCTGCCTTCTACAGGCAGGAAGATCCAGAGTGAAGAAATACTGTTGCTGAAGCCTGAACAGTCACTTACCATCTAGAACCATCTTAGCAGCAATAGCTGTGGGGTATCCTACTGTTTTAGCCATCGCAGAATATCCTTTGTTATCACCATAGACAACCAGATCAATAAATTTGTCTTCCAAATGACCAGAAGGATGCCTGAGACCTATTTCATTCCTCATAACAATCATATCTCTCTCTCCAGTGCCTAAGAGAAAAGCACACAAACTATTCATTACTTGTATTTCAATCATATCAAGACGAGGTTCCTGACAACCAAGGCACTATGCATACACAGCACGTATATCAGGGAAGTGACTTAACATAGGGACTATTAGGGAGGACAGAATATTAAGATGAAACTAAAAATGTAACAGGGAAAGAAAAGGATAAATTGGGGGAGTAGAGAACATCACAAGACATTAAAAAACCTAACATGAAGGTTTTTTAATGAAGGTGAACAAACTAATCTAATTAAGGCTGATAAGAGATACTGACTTGTTCCACTCAAAGCCATGAAAAAGAAGAATTTCTCACATACCAAAGGGCAGCTTCATCTCCATGTGCCTTGCGAGAGCCCCCACAATGGAATCTGCTGCTGGAACTGGTTCATCTCCCAATAAACCTAGCCTGGCAGAAGAAATGAGACAGACTTATATCATTGCCTATCAACAGCTTAGTCTCAGTTTTGTAATTTCCAGCTTGTTCAGCATACCAGTTTAACAGTCTCAACATGGACCAAAATGGGTAGAATTGCAAACCTTTTTTTTTTTTTTTTAAAAAAAAAAAAAAAACCTTTAAAAATCACTGGAACATTTTACCATTCCACTGCCTCCAGCTGACTTTTGTCCTTTTCCAGTTTGCTAAATACAGCTTCTTTAAGAAGATGGTACTCAGCAGGCGGCTTAATTCCAACCAGTTTGCACATGAGCTCTTTCTGTATTAAAAGAAAAGAAAAAAAGTTCCTGAAGGCCTGAGATCTTTTCCCACTCATTTTCAGTCAAGGTTTTGAGAACCCACTGCTCCACTAAGCTCAGTTAATATCCAGGACTTCTGAGAAGACAGGTTATGCGTACAGGGAAAGTGAGATAGTTTGAGATTTTTAATCGCAAGTGAGAATAGGGGTCATCTTTTCCTAAAACACTTTGTACCCCCCCACTCAGCTGATTCCCCCTACTTTTTAGTCTTATCCCTTCCTCTGGCAGTGAAGAAAGAACATAGAAATCTGCATAAACAAGGAACACTGGGAGGATGTTAGAGTGAAAGAGAAGCCACCTGGAGACAGCCAGAGAGCCAGGAACTTAAGGATATCTTTCAGCTGGTCTAGAAATGGAAAACGTCCCTTTCAAAAGGAAGGAAACAGACTGATGAGATGAACAAGGCTCTGGCAATCCTGGGAATACTACCAAAAAGCTTTCTGAAGATTTTTGTGTATATCTGAAGGCCACTTTGTGCTATCTAGATGCTAATTATTGCTTGCTTCATTCACAGCAAGACGGATAATAAAGGGAGCTATGAACAAGATCCAAAGCAAGCAAGAACTGCAGAGTCTGTTTAGAAGCCCAGGTTAGCCTATCTCCTCTGCTTCCCAGGCAGAGTAGATAAAGGGAAAGTACTAAGATGTAACAACATTGCTGAGACAAGGTTTGCAGTGAGACTAATGAGTTCATAGTTATTTTCACAGATTACATGACACTGTACACTTATTCATCGAGGCTAGAAGGACTGGAAATTCTAGCCATCTTTGCAAAGAATACTTGAAGATATCAACCCTAACATTGAAAGTGGACAAAAATCATCTCAAAAAAATAAAAGCAATTCCCATTTGGCAGCCCAAAAACTCCTGGAGTTTGGGAAGATGAGCAGTGCTGTATGTTAGAGACAAGCAAGACTGGGCCTCTTCACCTTGTGCTTTCTTGGTTTTGAGAACACTCAAGCATCATCAGAAAAATACTGTGCTCTCCTCAGACCATCACACAGCATAAGCCTGGTGTCTTTTTCCAGATTAATGCTGATAAAAGCACAAGGAAGGAAACAAATCTGAATTTTGTTCATCTGAGTAATAAACAAAGTTACTCTCTCAGGGGTTTGCAAAATGGAAGAAAAATTTCTCACAAGACAGACAAACAGACCTGACAAGTAATAAGCTGTTTGTCAGTTCAGCTCTCTTTACACCATACCGAAATATGAAATTCCCTGCTTTGCCCACAGAGACAACCAAAACGTTGATTGTCAAATATAACAGCAGCACATCATAGGAGTCACACCTTGGCTGAGATTAAGATGAAGTGAGGCATCAGTAAGCAAGACAGAAAAGCAGCATAACAGAAGACAAAAAAAATGCTTGTACACAGTTTTAACAGAAAAAAAAATTTTAATGTACTCATTTAGGCATGATCTCTTACTTCTAGATGCCCTAAAAAATACTTTTACAGTGAAGATCATAGGCCAGTACCAATATGGACACTGAAAACTCACAGCACTGAGGGCTGGATTCTGACTAACAGAAAATTTAAAACAGTTCATAAAAATATTGTACAGGACCTCTGAGGGTCATCTAGCCCAACACCCTACTTGAAGCAGGAGTACCACCAGCACTCAAGTCAGCTGTGGCTTTGTCTAGCTGAGTCCTGAAAGCCTCCAGCATGACAGGCTCCAGAGTCTTTCTGGGGAACCTGTTCCAGCACTGTATTACATTCCTGCTGAAGAAAATCTTCCTAATTTCCAGGAACAAAAAGCAGAGAAGACCAGGATGCAATACAAGATTCCCATTGGTAAGCACACCCAAGCCTAGCAATAAGAAAAACATTAATAAAACAGAGGAAAGAAGGCAGAGTAATCAGAGTAACTCACCCAGGTTAGAGGTGGTGTGGTTGAGCTTAGCAAAGGATAAGGATCTGGGTTAATTAATCCTAGTTTTACAAAGCCTCCCATAGTTTTGGAGTATCCCTGAAATAAAAGAATAACATGGTTACAAATAATAATCACTTGAAACTGAGGTGAGTATTTCTCCTTGGTTTGAATGCAGTGGTGGACACAACCATGGAAGTGTTAAGCATTATTCCCATGGGAAGAGAGCCACAATAACACTATGCCAGTGGGGTTACTGCTACAGAGCAGTACCTTCCCCAGCCCCTCTCCACCCCTCCCCCTACTTTTTCAATACCCTCTTTAATGACTTATTCTGCCATCAATACTTCCATGGCAAGTAGCATTGGTTCATGAGATCAAAGGGCTAAGCTGGCCAGCACTAGTTCAAACTCAAGCACGTCATTACAGATGGGGTTGTATCAGCCAGCTGGCCCATCAACAAACTACTGAATACAGAGAGCCCAATACTGAACTCAGCTCACCCCAGTTTTACACAGTGTGATTGTATGGACACCAGATAAACTGATTTTAAAGATAAGAATCCTGTGTGTTTGTATCTTTCCTTCAGGAATATCAGAGAGACAACCAGGACAGCAGTGGAATGGTATTTAAAAGGAACTGCAAAGGCTACAATAGGCTGCATGATAAAAGAAGTCTCGACTGGTTTCTGCTTATTTTTGTTTGTATCCCGTTAACACTTCCACACAGCTGCTGGATACCTGAAAACACTTACATGCCAGTGACTAGAAACACTGTAAAAAAACAGAATGGTGGAAATAAAGCACCCTGAAGAGTGCTAATTATAAATAGGAGCCACCTCCACCACCGCTAGGTTATCAGCTCAGATGGCCTTGCAGTGAGATCCTTCTGTGACACCTCTTTTCAACTGACTCCATCAGCTATCTGAACTTAATCTATAAAAGGCACTCTGAGGAGGTGTTGGCCTCTACACTGAATGGATTGTTTTCTGCTCTGCAACAGAGCAGCATGTGCAAAGGGCCAACATTAACTTCTGCCCTGCTCAGTGCTATGTTCTGGCATGTAGGACCACGCAGGTAGAGGTACAGCAAGCTCTTCCACACAACCCTACCAACATCACCCCAGCCCAAAGTGATGAACCTGCTTTGGGGGTTAAGGAAACAGCACTAACCACAGAAACATCATTCTTGCAGCACACCGACAACARCTCTTCATGTCACCCTGACATTTTTGCTTTTCCTTGTGCTAACACTTACACAAAAGAAGAAAGTTTTACCAGGCACCAAATGGAAGAGTAGATACTGTCATATTAAGACTTCATGACGAGATAGATGCCTTCCACATATTTTTAGCTTCTGAACAAGAGATCGTATCTAGACTGACAAAAAGAGAGCTATTGCAATTTGTAACCCTTATTCCCCCACATTGGCCTTTCATCTTCTTTTGCTAAGCAAGCCTCCCTCCCTCCCAGAAATAAAGAACAAATGCTGTTTTATTGTGACAGAGGAATTAAGAGGGAAAGGACATACACAATCCTCAAGCCATGTACAAAACAACAATAACTTAAACCTTGACATAAACCTTAACTCAATAGACATATCACGACATCCATAAAAGCTTTTTCAAACCTTCAATATGGTTTTAGGTTTATTCCTTCTTAATGTATATTGACCAACAAAATAATAAAAAAAGAAATTTGAAAGAAAAAATATTATGTTTTGATTCTGCTTTGCGCACCTAACAAATGAAAGGAAAAGAGTCTATCAGTTAGAAGGAAAACACATTTATCTCTTAACATTTTACTTAACTGACCAAAATGTTAAAGCTGCTCAAATTCAAGATTTCCAGTTACTTAATGAAAAACTTTCTCAGTTTGATGGAAAAACATAATTTTCTGTAAGATTTTTACATTATGTCTTTCATAGGAATATAAGCAACAAACTGTAAGTTCAAATTTTTATCAACTTTAAGAGAATAGATCAATTCTTAAAAATACATAGCAGCAACACACATCACACAAACCCATCAGATTTATTTAATTTTTTTTAAAATCTTCTATTGATCTGATACTAAATACAGAGCCAGAGAAAAAAAGAAACACAGTACAGACTATGCAAGCCAACTGACCAGCTGCCTAAAACAAGTAAAGCTATTTTTCTGGTTTGTTTGCAACAAACACCTGTTAAATAAACCAAGTAAAGCTACCTTAAAAAAATGAGAGAAGTGCTTTCAGTTCTCTCTCAATTGGGATAGTGGAGAGCTCATAAATACCAAGTACAGAGCTGTAAAAGGCTGACTTTTAAATACACAGTTTTCTTGAAATGACAACACTCATCTCTTGAGGAAAACAATAATTAATAATAATAACAACAACAACAACTTACTTTGTATCTTAAGGTGCCTCTCAACAAAGTGTGAGCTGTCTGAATACCATACGGCTCAGCATATTTTGTACTGTCTCTGTTAGGAAAACCTTCGAGATTTAATCCTGGGAAAAAATCCATCGGAGTAACAGAATCAAGTAATGCTCCTCCAGCTGGAATATTGATAATCTAAATTTTGTGAAAGAACAGCAATATTATTTTGGTGCAGTGTTATTTAATTTATTTTACAACAGAAAAGATGAAGTATGCTCAAAATAGGAACAATATGCTTAGTGTTTCTGGTGCAAACAAAGGCCCAATCTAAATAAAGCAGTTGCACAAGCCATTTAAGGATATCCTGCGATGGAGGAGCATGCACTACATCAGCCATTACTAACCAAAGGGCTAAAACAAGCCACATCCTTCTCACACACACTGTTAATTCCTGCTGCACTTATATTAAAGTGGCAAGTTCCCATTTCACTTACATTAGTGTAATTTTGGAGCACCTCCCCAAACTACACCAGTGTGAAGGGAGATTCTGCCCATTGGCTTCCTGCTTTTTGGTCAATTTTTTTATTCTCTTTTTTTTATGGGGGAGGAGAAGGCAAATGTAAAGAGAAGGATGGGGGGCGTTGTTTCTTTTTTTTTTTTTAAAGATTAAAATGAATCAGGTGATATCACACTGATACACAATTGCTGCCCATGTGTATCTTTACTTGCAGCTACAAAGCACAGAGAGAATGCACCATTGAAGGAAAACAAAATAAGGTTGACTAGTTCTACTATCACTCCCAACCAAAGCCTTGAACCCTGCTTCCTTCAAGCAGCTGATGCACAGATCTGCTATGCAGCATCAGTACAAACTCATTTTGTGACTTCTGAGAAAAGGGGCAAGGTTTCCCTCTAGAAGGACTAAAGCAATGAAGTCTGCAGCAATGCCGAAAGATCTTACTGTGTTTGTCAGGCAAGACACTAGTGTGGAAGAATCCTGCACAGCAGTCAAAGACAGCTAAGGATTTAGTGGCAAGGAGGAAAAATTCACAATTTACTGACAAGCTCGCATAGTGCTCTCATAATGAATCATTCATATGCATGATCTAATTTTTCCTAGCAATGGGTGAACCAGGTCAGAATTAAATAAGAAACATTTTCACATTCTCCAAGAGACCCTTTCAGCTGAAACTTATAACTATGTGTTGTTGCTTTTTAAATAATGATCCAACGTACAATCCCTGAATTTCTCCTTTCTTACTGCAATAAGAACACTAGAGCACCAAAATGTCAGGATAAAACATCTCAAAAGATTTCTCAGTTTTGCAGATCAAAAAGTTTAGATAATTAGCTAAACTTTACAGTGGTTATACAAGGCAGTCTCCTTGACATTTGAAGAGCCCCTACTCAGGAACTACTCTGAGCAAGTGGGAGTAATCAAACAGATAGGACTGGAAAGCAGAAATGTGATAATGGCTTGCAATAGCTTTGCACAAATCAGTTATGATCTTTCCATAAAACAGATGCAGTGACATTTGCTAGGTTAAGTCTATTCTAATGACTCCTGCACAAACAGCAAAACAGAGCTTATATAAAACACATCAGGAAGCACTGTACACTTTCACAAAACCCACTCAGTGGGTTATTGGTATTACAGATTGCACCAAAAGAAAAAAATCCAGAGTTCTGCTATACACTGTGCAAGTACAGAATGAAGCTGTTTGGTTTACAAACATGACTAGACAGAAAAGCAAGTAGAAGGATGCACTCTCACCTTTGTTTCACAGAGCCAAAAGACAGGGCAATTAAGTGGCAAAAGCAACACACAACAGGAATGGAAGCTGAACCCAGAACACCAGCCTCAATCTAGCACTTTAGTCATTAGAACATGCTCCGTCCTTGCAATCAGTTTCCATACAGTAAGTAAGAATTAAGCTGGCAGCAGCCAGGCACCATCACGCTCCAAACATATGATTAAGTGATGTATGCAACTTGCTTAGGCAACTGACTGTCACTGGCTTGAAAGTAAACACAGCACCTTACAAATCCCAATTCCCTCCTTAGCCCAATACCACCTTCTTTGTCTTGCTTTAAATGGAAATGTTAGGATTACTTCACCTCTCCATTTTTTAAATACGTAGCAGACTGAACTGTATTCAGCAACACTCCTTGTGGGCTCCAGCTGAACTTGTATCTCAGAGGATTGTCAGAGTGCTCTGGAGCTGGTAGGCCACCGCAGAAAGAAGTGTAGGATACAACCTGTCAGATTTATCCACAGGAAAGAAACAATGAAGAGAAGACAGACCAGGATGCAAACAGTACAGAGCTACCCTGCAGAATCCCCATTAGTTCTTAAACTTTCTGTTGACGTTATCCCCCAAAATGGGCCAAATCAGAAGATCTACAGTGGACGGGGGAAACCAAAAGAATTTCACTGAGCAACAGTGTCAAGCTGTCACACTGCAGGCACTGTTCATAAAGGAGAGGAAACCAAAACATACACTGGGGCAAAGCCATCTTAGTTGATGGTCTCACCAATTGGATTAGTTGGCACCAAATTCTAAGCATCAGAAAAAGTAAGGTGTCCAGAGTCCATTACACATCAGTGACATGCCCAAAAACTGGGTGGTGTTAAAGGAACAACTTCACTAATAAAATCTTGGCAGAACTGTGCACTACCTGCCAACCTTACCATAGCACCAACTTCTTTTGCCTTGTCAATACATTCCATCGCCAACATATGGTCAAGACCAGGATCCAAACCCATTTCGCTGATAACTGTAATACCAGCAGCTTCTACGCTAAAAATAACAGAAATGCAGAGCTGTCAGAATATGCACTATTACTGGCCTTTTATTCAGGAAATCTGTCTAACAAAGGCCCAGTGAACTTTCCCCAGCACAGTAAATTTTGGGCTCTGTCTGCAGCTTGTGGAAAAGTCATTCTAGCCTTGGTGTCTCTTACTTTGCGGCAACATCTAGCGGCTGGTGGAAAAAGAAATTCCTACCAGTGGCTCCATATCCCACATTCTCCTGGACAGTGCTATAAAGCAGGAAGGTAGTAATGCAGAGGACAGCACAGAGCTAGTCATAATTGCCCTAAACAGCTCCTGCGGGGCAGAGAGATTGAAAGGCCTACTTTCCCAAATTACAAGCATTTGGGTTTTCTTTTTTTAATAGTTGCCTGCACTCCCAGAGCAGCTCACTTATCACCACAAACTGAGGTGACTTACTTTATTTTCAAAATCACTTCGTGTTTTGACAAATGACAAGTGTCTTTTTTTTTTTTGAGAGTGTGATATGACCTCTTGGCATCACAGCAAGAAGGGGAGGAGAGGCCCCTAAACCTCTCTCATTGTCTGCAACACTGGTTCTCTACCTGTCTAGCTTTCTCTGTTTTATCTTTCGTAGGGACACAGCATGTACAATTCTCATTTCACTCACTTGAATTCACTTCAGAGTTTCCAGTACTGTGACTGAGAGGAGCACCTAGACGAAGCTCCATGCCCAAAACAACTTCCAGTCATGTAATAAGTAGGACAACAGAAACGTTAGAATAGTTAGAACTGTCACCAATTTGAGACTAATATAGTGGGCCTGTCCAAAAGAAGGTGGCATGAAGGAGGATATTACTGTAGATACAATAAGCCAAGAATGAGTTTTTATTAGGGAATGTGAAGGATGACAAACAAACTTGCTGTCACTGGTAGAACAGAACAGCCCAGCTGCTCAGCTTGAGTATCAGCCCAGCTCAAACATCCTAACAGGTGTGAGGGCAGAGGGGAAGGCACATTAACATGGAATAAGATGGGGCATGCAGAAAAGTACGCTCCAGTGTTCAGAGCACTAGTCTGACCAGACCGGGGTACGCACTCATTTCGCCGCTCTGCCACAGCCTCCACATGCAACTTTGGGGAAAGGTACTTAGTCCTCCGTCACAGAAAGGGAACGAGAAAGAATGCAGAAAACAGTAGTTCACAATAAGCATTGCAGGTGTAACAGACTGCAAAATATTCAGATAATGCACTAAAGGAGGAAGTAACACCAGGGAGATGCTACTGTCATACCTACCTCTCCTGGAGTTCTTTCATAGCTGGTGTTAGGTAGCTGGCTGTTACCAAGTTCACTTTGTTGTCAATACATTTCTTAGCAACCAAAGGATGTGCTGAATAAGGCAGCAAACTGTAAATGAAGGAGAATTATGCAACATCAGAATCCAACCAGTTGCTTATGCTGCCACTGGAAAGACACAAATGTTTTTTGTATGCCTACAAAAGAGCTCAAGTAAATGCAACAGTCATAGCTGCCTTGCCCTGAGCAGATTCATACCTACATAACTGAAATGCTACCCTATCAGAAGAGCATTGTTGTATGCACTAAGAACAGGGCACAGGACAATAGGGGAGTCCTTCTTTAGACAGCATCTTTTGTCACACTTCTCTTTGTAAAAATCAAACCACTGACCTCTTTTCAAGGCCATCTTCTAAACAGGCATGCTGGAGGTTTAGAAGATACAAAACTGTAAAACTATCCTTGAGAACGCTTGCATTACAGTGCTGAAGTACTTTGTGAAAAGCATGCTCTACATGGAAAGGAAACAACACTCATGACATCCATGGCAAAAGGGACAAAATGGCAAGGACTATGAAGTCATTTCCTCCCCTGTTTCAATACCTGGAAAGAGATCTTTCTTAATGGGATATTCAGGAGAAATGACCAAGATGTCAGAATTTTGCCTCCTCTTGCAAACACGCAAATTTGATCCCAGGGACACATACGCTGGTGGACGCAACTGGCCCCTCACACTAAGAAGGCTGTCCATGTAATTGGTGAACACTTCTAAAGAGATGCTGCAGTCAAAGCCCCTTTGAAAGTCCTGATGCCCCACTACGTGAGAAGGCAGTGGCCAGTTACAACTATTTACATACACAAATATGACCCCAGTTCTTGGGCATTAAAAAAAAAGTTACCATATTGATTTAGGTCAGTGAACTAGGAGAAGGAAGCAGCATGACTTAGGGTTGAGCCCATCATGTGTTACGCAGAATTCTGACCTGATCACAAGGTCGTGTTTCTTCACCAAAGAGGACAGCTTTTCCTCATGCTTAATGACATCCATATGAACTGAAGTAACGTTGCTGTATTTTTTCGTCAGTTGTTCAAGTTGTTCCTTCATGACAGATGCTGTTTTAAAAGTAAAACGCATCAACTGTTACCTAAAGATGAAGGTAAGTCCAAAGCACTCCATGTATAATTGTGCTTTACACACACCTCCTTCTTCCCAAAGAGAAACAGTTGCATGGATGCTTTCCTTCCCTAACATTTGAAGAGAAATCAGGCATAAAGCACCTTACTTCCCCTAAAGTAGTCAATTTTATTATCAATTGCCAGTGTCAAGCCATAGCAGCTATAACTCCAGAACAAGAATCTACAAAGAATACTTACTCTCAAAGGTAAAGAACCACTCACTGCTAAATTGTGTAATGAGAACAGACTTGTAACCAATTTGTAACTTTGTGGGTGTACTTACAATTAACAAAAGTTTTAACTGCAGTTTTCCTATCAGCAGACTAGGTCAACACAAATTATTTATGCCAAACTAGAAGTCATCTCCCTTCTTTTCCACTCCATGAAAAAGTAGGTCTAGAACATGAGATAAAGGACTGTTAAACCTATCTTTACACAGTAGGACACCCCAGAACCCACTGGCTCACTTGCATCATATGCACATGTCCTCCCAGCATGGTTTTCTACAGCAGCACTGTCTACATTTGCCAGGTAACTGAGCACCCACATGGTGGGAAAACGGATAAACTAAACAGAAAGAAGCACACATTCACACCTAAGTGTTTTTTAGAGAGAGGGAAAAAAGTCTGCTGAATGAATGCATCTCTTATGCAGAAATGTGTCACAAAAGTGTCATTAACTAGTTACAAAAACCCAACACTTCTATTACAGGCTAGGCAGGGTTGTGATCCACCCCAAAAGAATACTCCCATGTCTTTAACTCTGACCCCTCATAAAAACCTGTGGCAAGGTATATTCTAGGTTTTAAAAAACATACATACTGGAGGTTCAGTCTTTGATATCTCAGATGAACACCTACCACTCTTTGCTAAATGTCAAAACGTACTGAAAAGGACATTACAAAGTTTTCAAAGAACAAGTGACCAAACCACTGATGGAAGGATAAAAGCAGATTCTTTTGGAATCCTTAGAAATGCACTGTTATCTTGAATCTAGAAGCAGATCAATTAAAGAAAGTGTTTGAGGGTGAAGAATGCGAGTAACAGTCACACAAGAGGGGCACTTGGAGGTGTACATTCAGGCTTGAGAAAAGTTTTAGAGAAAGATGACAAGAAAGTGGCAAGAGCTGTAGTAAACGCTTCTATTGATATAGGAGAAGGCAGCTCATCTGAACTAGAACAATAATCCTACCACACGAGGTCTGGGAAAAATAAAATAAAGATGACCAGCAGAAAAATATAACAACAGCTCTACTATGCCCAGTCAAAATTACCACTAGCCCATTCGGGCAGTATTTTTTTTTGGAGATAGAGTATTAGCGGAGAAACTGTTAGGAGTAGGGATCAGACAAATGGAAAACTTTAAAAAGGAGAGAAAGAGAACCAAAGTAAGAGTAACGAGTAGGAACGCAATGACATTCCACATACAGCACTAGAAACCAAGCAGCAATTTTTCTTTTCCTTATTTATTTGGTGGACAATCACACAATAGACTTGATCTTCATGCTTTGATTTGGGGGGGACGTCACCCCTTGGGTCTACCAACCCTTACTTAAATGAGTCATCCAGTGGTCTGCTTGGCAGAACAAGGTGTAGGAGAAAACCAGAATGCCAGAAACTCGCACCATGGTCCTAGATGTATTAAATACTGTTGGCATTCACGATCTCATCAATTTGCTGGAAGAGCACTGCACAACTAGAAAGGTAGGGGAAAAAGTAAAAAATAATTGCCTACCCCAAAAAGTGCCTTTCCTTGTGGGTTTATAACCTCATGTGAAACAGAATAATTAAATAGCATTGAAACAGGCAGAGGTTTTGTTCTTGCTTTGACTTTCACATGGAAATACAGAAAAGGCATGCCTGGTGCTTCCCAATTTAATGAAATATTGTGTTGCACTGACACTTGAGGGAAGATTGCAATGGAAAAATTGTATGCCCAATGTGTTTTAAAAGTAAACTGGTTTTGGATTAGCATCATCCTGCTGAAAAACAACCATTTTCAATTAGTGCGACAATCTATCTTGAGGCCTAAAGTATTTTATGTCACTATGCAGTACATATTTTCTCCTAGTTTTAAAAATGGTCACTTCTCTAACCTGGCCAAATAAATGCAGAGGTGAAGTATTCAATCAGTTTTTGATGGTAGTAGCTATTTCCACAAAAGCACAGACTACTTCACTGGAAAGCAAGAAGCTGACTAGAAGTCCAGGAGGGGAAAAAGTCCAAAGAGGAAAATTTGTTTTTCTTCTTCAAGGCTGTGCTTGGTTTAAGTGAGACAGGAAAACCTTAACTAGTTTTAAGGTCTTGATGAACATGCAGGTTCAACACAGCTAACTAACAGATTTAGTAAACAAACACGTGCCCAGAAAAGCTTACCCCATCCCTCATTCCACATAGCCATATATTTATAGATAAATCTGGTTAAAAAAGAAATCTTTCAAAACTCTGTTTCAGTACATTTTAACAGAATTCCTATTTATAGCCAAGAACAGCTTAATAACTTAAAACAAAAACAATTCACATCATTCACCATTTTTAACATAACAAAGATAAAAACATTAAGCTTTTGCTTAGGCCAAATATGACTAAAAGGCCCAGATTCAATCTGACTAGTTTCAATATTTACCTATGGCTTAGACCTACCAATCCTGCTAATATGCTAATATTATCACTAAAAGGGAGAAATCCAATCTCTGGCTGCCTCCACTTGTTGCTTCCTATTATCTTGCTCCTACTGCCATCAGCACTTACCATTATAAGGAAAGCAGAACTGAAAATGAGATCCAGGTTAAAGCAACCAGTATTTGCCACATCTGACTGAAAGTGAATTGGTTTCCTGTCCCGGCTCACCATGCTGCCAGCACAAGGACAGCAATGGGAAGACAGCCAGAAGACAGGAGTGGGCAATGAAGGCAGCAGGTGGGGCACAGGCTTACGGAGAATTAAAAGCATCTGTGCCTCTAACTTAGGGCCTTATTTCCTTATGGCCTTTCCAAAGTCAATGGGAAATAAACATTGCCAGAGGGTGATTCTCCGTACCTTACTAATCAACTTGTGCTGAGAGAAAAGAGCTAGGCAAAATTATCTACAAATTCAAACCAAAAGAAGTTGATTACATGAAGGTTTCCCAATTAAGATTTTCATCACTTGGATTTAAAGCGGTGTAACCTAACAGTAGGGAACCAAATGTGGCACTGCGATGTGCATTTTATGCTTTCTTCATCTACCTGCCTGCTGTCAATTATTAGACAAGTAACATCTTTGTGTCTCTTTCCTTCTGAGCTTTTTTTTGTCTGTGCTGTAGAAACTGCATGTTTTTAAGCTACCCAGATAAGAGGCACCTCCTGTGTTTGCACAGTGCTTGGCAAAACAGATCTTCCAGTTCACCTGGTTTCCCTTACTGCTGCTGTATTGCAGGGACTAGATGCAGCCTCCGTACTGATGGGGGGATGGACACGGCACATTGCTGTAATCCTTCCCTGTTCACCGCATCAGGCAGTGCTAATAACAAGGGTACAGCTTCCTTAGAGTTCCCCTCTTCTTCCTAGTAAATCTTTTCCCAGGGGTTAAAAGTACTATGGTTATCACCGCAACGGGTAGCAAAAGCAGCCAAGTATGAAAGTAGCACGAGGGGAAAAAAACAAACCAAAGCAACAACAACAAAAATCAACAGAAATACAATGGTAAGTTTTAAAAGAAACCACCTCCCAGCAAAGTATCTTTCAGGCAACGCAGCCTGGGTTTTAAATCTGTGTAATTCTGTTTAAATCACAGAATCAGTCTAAAGTCATCAAGGGTACAGAAAGTTTTTGAGATGCCCAGCCTGAAATATGCTACAGATAAAACCAGAACAGAGGAATAAACAAGCAGGCATGTGGGGCTGATGGGAAGGTCAGGGTCTGAAGGTTTACCACCAGAGTACTGGTTGTAACAACAGCAGAGGCTTTACTCATACAGATGTCTATAAAAACAATTTCATCTTCTTGTTGTGTGAGGCTGAAAACACAGCCAAGCACCAACAAAAGTGAACGACTAGCTACAAAACCAATCCCAAGCCCAAAGCAGGTTGGAAGGAAAAATACTTCTAATTTCCCTATAGGTTACACCTGCAAACAGTAAACTTTGCATGTGGCTATGTCATTTTCAAATCAATTATATAATCTTAAAATGCTCAGAAAGCTACAAAATGCTTTTCTCCTGTGCATAATAGCAAAGATTTTCTTTATCTGAGAACCAGATCAATTTATTACTTATGAGAAAGGTTCTGCCACGCTAGCAAGTTTAAGTACGACATAATTTTTCAATGAAAAACAAGCAAAGTCTTACATACCAACTGTGATGTCAACGTTGGGATCTCTAGTGAGATATTCAAGTACAGGGCCAGAAACATAGCCAGATCCGAGCAATAAAACCCTCTTCTTATTACCCATCTTCAGCGACTGAGCGTATTCCCTAGGAGGTGTTACAAGCAAAATGAAAAACCACACAGGAGGAGGAAACTGTAAGCTGCTAAAGCTAACAGAATAAGTATGTTTTTGTAAGTCTACAAACCAAGAGCTCTATTCAGACCAAGTGTCAAGTTCCTGGCTATCTAACCCAAGACTGGGCAATCACTGTCTAGTACTGCTTCCATTCTTCTGCTGCATAACTTCTAGTTTCTTTCCTCTAATATAAACATCAACATCTCCAAAATCCATCAACATCTCCACTGCTTCTCCAGTTGCTGCAGGCTGTTCAACAAATTTTTTCTCAGTTGTCATTATATTTTTCCCAACGGCCATATTACTGTAACCTGATCATTTGAGGACCGCCAAGCTCTCTATGTCATGTTGGGCTGTCAGAAAGGGATTCCAGGCTCTGCCTTGCTCCCTTTACATCAGGGGTAACTGTTAAAGTACACAAAACTATGGTGGTGAAAACATATTTTTGGTAAGTTATACTAGGTTCATATTAGTCCATCATAGGAACATGATAGTTAATAAAAGTCAAATAAAAGTTAATGCCCAATTAAGAAATCCTGTTTGCAGACAAGAACTCAGATTTGAAAACCATCACAGAGTGTTTCAACCAAGCTTCTACTACTCTCCTAAATAAATTTAAGTAGCTCTCCTGTTGACTTTCAATATAAAATGTATTCACATCAGATTTTGCATTTCTTTTTGCCAACCAGAATAACGTAGTTCAGCAGTTGTTTAAATATGCTCTCATAAATGTATAAATTATAGTAGGAAAACACATTTTGATTGTTTATAATTTTTTTTCCTTTTAGCTTAAATTTGCATTAAGTTGTAAAATTAGGATTGTAAAACCGTTTGTCTAAAGTATCATCACTATGCAGATAAAAACTATTTAGGAAATTAAAAAAATTTTCTTAAAGCACTTTTTATTGTTGAAGAAGAGGAAGCTGTTCGTTGCCCTATTGTTTAACCTAATTAATGGAGACTGAGGTCTGGCTTTTCTTATCCCGTATCCTGAAGACAAATTTCAATAAATAGGTAGGACCTTTGAAGATACAGACTTATGGGAAACTTCATAAGCGTATAAGCAAGTTCCTCAATTTCCCCTTTATCTACTGAGAGTTTACACATGCATATACTGCATTGTGGATTATGCCACAGAAAGAATCCTGACCTCTAGCTGACAAGCTCATGTCCACTTTGCTTAAACCTGTTGTCCTTAGAAAAGGTCTAACCATATGTCTACTGAATAATGTTTGGTTCAGACCTTTTCTGGGCTCCACATGGCATCCATAAGTCAATTCGCGGTTGTGTTTTTTCAGTTCAAAAATGGTTATAATAACGAAGGATGGTGTTGCAGCCTGACAGAACAATACCTAATAGCAGGACAAGAGCAGTATTGCATGACCTAAAGCATGGCATGAAGTACCCGAGTACATTTGGGGGAACAAGGCCTCAAACAATAGCGTTGAAAGACTACCCTGAGTGAAGAGAGTTAAATCAATACCAAATACATCTATACCATCTGTCTGAAGCACATTCCAGCCTACTAACTGTGTCTGAGTATTTGTAAAGCTTGAATTACTCTCCAAAATTCCAGATGTTCCATCCTCCCTTCCTCCACTTTCAGGCTTAATTAAAATTTTTTAAAAAGTCATTCTTTTCAATTCATTAAATCTGAATGGGATGTACCAATGTATCACCTCTCTAATCTATCTAAATTATTACTATAGATTACTGTACATTTTGACCTTCATACAAGTTTTACAGATTTGATTTTTTTAAAAAAGTTAAATCATGATTTAATCCATTCACAGAAAGCCTCCTAAGCCCATCATATCCTTTCATATGACAAACCCAAGGACCTTCCTACTACTACTGTCAATTCTAATAGAACATCTTCCACAGCTACACCCTCATGGGCAAGGGAAGAGAAAGAATTCCTCTCCACCCTTTATTTATAGGGAGCAACAGTGGTATGCAGGAGCTTGGAGCAACAGTGTTGACAAAGGGGAGACTTCCTATATGAAAGAAAGCTGGATTTTACAAATAAACTTCTTATCATATTTATTATGAACTTTTCCAGTGTCTAGAATGAAGTCACACGTGGATCAAACATAGCATGTCTGCTCTAGGACAGGCACAAACATGAGTTGCCAAACAACCCATCAAGAGTGGGAACAGAATCTACACAGTCCCAGAAAAGAACATTTCAGATTATGCCTATTCTCTACATACAAGTTTAAATAATTCTGTTATGTTAATCTATGAACAAATAACAGTAATAGTTAGAGGTCCACATTGTTAATGGGATATGCCATTGCAGCTGTGCATGAGGAAACAGTAGCAGGTATGAAGCAAGTAAAGGTGAAAAGATGAAGATAAGTTCAGTAAATCAAACTGCTCCTGCATTCTGATGGCACCCAAGACAGTTCAGCTCATATAGTCTGGCTATCCTATAGTCTGAAATGTTCATGTACATCCAAAGGGTATAAGTAATTAGTCTAAATAGAGCCCTCAGAAACTAAACTAGACACAGCATAATACTTTGTTAGAGTAATAACACAAGCCACGTAATTCCTACAGGCTCTAAACAAGAGCCTATCTCTAGCCAAACCATCACACTTTAGCAGCAAAATCCCTGCTTTCATTTGCATTATCTCCAAAGTTTGCAAAGTAAAGGAGGGTATTGTTAGCAGGTCTTGCTTTTCTGACAGCTAAGTGAGCAACACCAATGAACAACTGAATATCACATGCAACACACAGGTCTGCAGAAATATCAAAAATCTACCCACAAAACCCCCCTTGGGAATGAAGTCTCCAGATTCTCAGGGTAGTTCACACAAGACCATGCAAGCGATTATGGAGAAAGCGAAAAAAAACCAGACCATCATGCTGTGTGAGGAATAAGAAAATTTTGTTACTGAGACAGCCTCTTGAGGTGGTCTACCAAACAGCACACAACAAAAATCACTGTAAGCTGAAGTCTTTGAGAGGCAAACAGCATGTTACTTTGGGTGGAAGACGCACCTATAGTTCATCATGCGCAAGTTCATAACCCAAACTCCCAAAGGAAATTGGAGAAGTTTGGCATGCAAAAGTCAACACACTGTGCTTTTAGTGCATAGCACATGCAGTGCTTGTGGTCAGACCAATTTTAACTTTTATATGATGTATAGTGCAGCTGGCACTGACCATGAACATGAAACCAGAGGTACCCACTTAATGTCAAATTAACATTTTTCATAGGTAAACTATAGGTGTTTGTTAATAATAGGGAGCAAGGAGAAGGGAAGGGATACCCAGGTTATTTATACATTTGTTAGCTTAATCCACCCAATGCTACTTCTTTCATGTTACCACTGGCTGATAACTACCAAGACAGGGTACGGATGAAGCGGTAGCTAAAGCTGTAGCTACAGGAGTGTAATGAAAAGTCTGAGAGTGTCACAGAGGCTCCTGAATACATCCAGTCACAGAACAATGCTATACAGCACAGCACTTGAGCCATACTAGAGGAAACTAGATTCAAGGTATATTAGAGAGCCTTTTCCTTTCAGCCATTCCTTTCAAAGGACTGTATGTTATATCCATTTTAAAAGGGCAAGGAGTAACAGAATAATACTGGCATGTGGCTGTTTTCTGCCTCTGGTAAAACAGTCTTCATAACATAAGAAAGAGAAAAATGACCACTTTCTCAACTTCAATATAAGTTACTAACAACACATGTTAATGATTTAGGCAATGTGCATGAAGAAAAAAGGAAATCATCAAGCTAGGAGACATTTAGACACAGTGCAATATAGAAGTATTCCACTAAAACACAACAGTAAACAAATGCAAAAGGGGAGATAGAATGCAGAGAAGTTTTTTTTTTTTTTAAATCCTGAACCAAACAAACTTTAAGAACCTATACATTACCTGCTCTCCCTCAATTTCTGGATATATTCATACTTAGCTGTCAGTGAGCCATTGGATGCAATCACTGCCTAGAAATATATGAAACACATTTTGAGGGTTTTTTGTACCTGTATGTTTTAAAGCAGAGGAAGACAAGCAGAGCACCAAATTGCAAAACTTACATCTCGAACAACAGATGAGTAATTCTGGCTTTCAAGAGGTTCTGAGCCTTCTGATAACAGCTATGGAGATAAGGTATTTGAAATCAGGTCATTTTATTTCCCACAATTTTTTTCAGAGTAAAAGATCAAGATTTTAAGCAACATTTAAATGCACGCAACAATACCAATATCTTGTAGTTCTGAAATTCTCCTGGCCCTGATCAGTGTCATTTGACTTTTATGAAATACAGGAATTCAAACAGCAGTCTGATTGTGAGTGATTGTTGAGTGCCCCAAGAAAATCAGATTTAGACATCTACTGCAGGGTCCAGGAGCAATGAACTACCTGCCAGAGCCTGTTTCCTACAGAAAATGTTCTTGACAAATCCCTAAGGCATCCACATCCAGGTCACTAATGTCTCATTCACATGTTGCTTTTTGAAAGTATTGCCTCAAGACTTAGAAAGCTTTTTTTTTTGAAGTACAAAGTCAGTTATGTTCTACAGCAGATTCCTTTTGAATGTATACAGGAGACCAGAAAAGCAACAAACAAGCAGACCAAAGTCCGAGTCTTTTACCTTCTTGTTGGACACATAAGACCTTACCATCTCTTCAATATATGGGAAAAGCATATCGCCAAAGTACTCTGTTGCTTCTATAGGAAGCTGTGCTGGCAGATTGTCAATGGAACACATCAGAATCCCAGAGCCTTCAACACTGAAAGAGAGAACATAGCTCTTCTAAACTACTTCTCCTTGGTACCTGAAAGGTACCGCCTTTCAGAAGTGTTTTAAAGGCATGATTTTTCAATATAATGTTTCACTGTACAAATTACAGAGGAAAGCAATAAAAATTACAGGCTCTCCCACCTGTCATGAATAATATGCTGGTCAGCATCATACATACAAAATGGACTGTCAATTGTTGTACACTCCGTCATAAATTCTATAGATCCTCCAGTGTCTGCTGAAATGTCACATATTGCCAGAAGTCTAAAGCAATTAAATAAAAAAGAAAAATGAATAGACCATTACCCAAATCATTAAGGAACATAGGTATAAGAGATCACAAGTGAACAGGAAATAAAAGAAACATGAAAAGATCTACCAGACTTGTMGTTTCATTCATCTTAACCAATTTAGAAGTCAACACAACACAAACAATGACCTCCAGAAACATAATGGAAATCTGGCCCTACTCTAGTCATAAGATTTCCACTTACATCAACAGGATCCATATTTCACGCATAACTTCTCAAAGACCAGGAAAATCCACTCATCCATCATTTTTTTCCTGTATTCCATGTACTTCCAACACCTCCCATTCGTTATCCATCTACCAATTCCCCTGAGTTGTCACTGGGCAGTCCTGCACTAGAATAACTTCATCATCGTAAAGGGAAACCTAAAGAGATGGCTGCCTCCTTTCAGTTCACAGAAAGCTAGCACAGGTGGAGCATTCATTAGCCTAACTCACAACCTCTGGCTCCACCTAAGGTTAACACTTAAATTCTTTATTTGTCAAGTGAGAGAAAGAAACGTGTCAAGAGTGGGCAGAGAAGCGAAAAAGACCTGCTTTGTCACCAGGATACACTGCAATATCCTCCCCAGATCCAGGGGACCTGGACCCTCCCCAGGCCAGTCTCCCAGAGAACTACTACACAGGACTGTTAGACAAAGGGTGGCTCCTACCCTCACTGAAAGGAGACTAACCCTGGATTTGCACCCCATGTTCCATCCTTAAAGCTATTCAGGGTTGTGAAGCGTTCCCACTACCTGCTGCAGAAATCAGAGGTGTTAAGGAACAGTTATTGAACTTGTACAAGCCAAATGACAGGGTAGGAAAAACTTAACCAACAAACTCTGCTCAGGCATAGAAATTTCTAGCGATAATAGTGCAGTAGGTACATTTCCCAGATGTCACACTGTTTGTATTGGATTCTGCACAAGGATAGATGGCAGAACTACCTTTGCAGAAAGACAGCCGATACCTGTCAATCATTTGTACTGTGATGTTTTCAAAAACTCCAAACTGTGAAAACAAGACTGCAAAGCACAGAAGAACAAAGCAGAAGCAACGGGGCATTTTGCAACATGCAAGAGGAACAACGTAAGAAAGAGAATCATTTGGTAGATACTGTGGTGAAACTGCCTAACATTACGACTTAATCATGGTGCTGCAGAATTGTTACGAGTGAACTGAGGTGTCTTACTTGTGTGGTAACTCAGGACAGCCCTCCGTTGCACCAGCAGCAGATCTAACTGGCACCAACAGCTTCTGAGCATCCTGTCGACTTAACAAGCGAGGAGTATGTTGTTCCCAGTATATGCCATTAATTAAACAAGTTGTGTAGGGTGCAATCTGCAAAGAAAGTTACAGCTGTGTGATGTTCTCATCTAGTACTTTAAGAAGTTGAAAGCACATGGTCTAGTGTTTTAAATGAACGCTCTCTCAATTGATGGATATGCAAAGTGTAGTAACTACCAACACTCTGTGGAAAACCTTTCATAAAAGAACGGAAGAGATGCTCACATCAGTGTTAAAGCGAGAAGTGTAAAGTTCTGGATGTTTATCATAGTCTACTGGATCATATAGTCCATCACGTTTCCTTACAAGATGATGGTGACGACTTAACACTGTCCCATAGACTTTTCTGAGGTCTGAGGTTAAAAAAAAAAAAAGAAAAAAAAAAATTAGCTGTTATACTTGGACAAAAAGGGTTCCAGTGTTCTCAATCACTTTATTGTCACAGCATACCTCCAGATCTGGAAACTTCCTTTAACTCATGTGGTTCCACAAACTCACATGGGAGGGCATTGAACATTTCTTGAGCACCCTGTAAACCATGAAGTAGCATTCAGAATGAGCAGAGAATATAAAGGTAGCGTAACACTGCTCTTTTGGTGTGTGAAAACAAATACAAAAATGCCACGCACAACTTGACAGTCCTGCCAGAGAACATCTTCAGAGATGTACAAACTGTTTCACACGTACCCCAACTTACCCAAAATAAAGCTGCCTGGGCTCTATGTACAAGGAATTTACATCATTCCCCATTACTGCAGTATGCCTGACCCACAATCCAGCATCTGGTTTGTATTTCTAATGGCAGAGCTGGGAGGCCTCAACTCAGCCACAATAGATGGTTTTGCTGCCCCTCTGAGGAGCAGTTTCTCCTTGGGGAAGACCCCGGAAACCACTCCCTCACCAACCAAGCTGTTCTAAAGGCAAAGAACTTCAAGATGACTTTTCCAACAAGCTGTGATCACAGAACACAGGCCTTTCAGACATGCCATCCTTTTGTCCAGAAAGCACACATTTACATAGGCACTGATTTCACTTTATAACTGGAGCCTAGTTAACTGATCTTTGTTGCCAAAACCAGGGGTAAGCCTTTTCCCTGTGTCGTAGAAAATAGCTCTGAAGTCCAGCACTTGTAAGACAAGTCAATGCTATAAAAACAGATATAAAAACTCAGCAAGTATTAGAAAAAATAATTCTTTCCCCCATACTTTAATGGGGTGATTCAATACACCCTGTGAGTCCAGAGTCAACAGAGGGGAGAGAGGGAGACAAAAATCATGCAGGTGGGAAAGGAGACAAGAGCAGTAAGACTTAACGCATTTTTCATGGTAAGAAGTTAGCATAGTCAGCCTTGTCAGGCATGATCTCATCTTAAACGCATTAGTTTAGGGTACTTAAAAATTCTTACTGGCAAAGGAAAACTGAAGTCCAAGCAAACAAAATGAACCCCTCAACCCATTTAACCTGATATGTATCAAATGCCAAGTTCTATTAAAAATAATATAGCATTTCATCTTGAAGACAGAATTCTTACCTTAGAAACATTACCAGTGCCTGTAAACACAAATGTTAAGGGCCCAACTGACTTTGGCATCAATCCCAGTGAAATTTCATACCCGGCATCCCGTACTGCCTGCACAGCCTGACTGCTATTCCTGTAGTTATGTGCCATCCCGATGTGCTGAAATCAAAGGCACAGAACCATCAGGATATTCTCCATATTCAAATACAGATAATTATCACATGCTTGAATATCATTTTGCTAAAGAAAAATACATACACATATACTCTTACCATGAAGGGAGTGTGATGTCCCAGGGCTAAAAATCGTAATCCCAATCCATGTAGAATGTTGATCATTCCTATTGTTAAAAAAACAAAGAAAAATCAGACCATCAATGTTAATTATGAATATGCACAGTTAGAAACTGCAGAGACTGACTGAAGTCTAAAATCATCCTGGATATTTTTGCCCGTGTTTTAATATTAATACTTTACTTCTAAAGAAAGTCTACATAAAAAGAGGGAAGGGGAAATTCAATAGCAGGCCATGACCTTAGACCTGCTCTTGGCCCACATTATGCATTTCAGCACTCTTTAATACTCTGATGTCCTTTTATGAGATGCATCCACATCACCAGATTGCAAAGGTGATAATAAAGAGTCTCCTGAAGAAACAGAGTTGAAGTTCAGTAGGAAGGAATGAGAACCACACCTCACACGAATCAGTGTAAATGGATAACAGTGACAAACAGACGTTGTTCAAACTCGCAGGACTGACAGCAGCCATTTCTTTCAAAAGCCTATTCAGTTGATCTCTTGATATTTAGTCTGCCTCAGATTAGCTGAATAGACAAACGGGACTTCAAGACAACATAAAATAGTAGATTCGCCCGGAATCCACAGGACTATTTGACATGTAGTCTCATCAAAAGTAGGGAGCACAAAACAGAATGGAAAAAAGCTCTTAAAAGCAAGAGTTAAAAATGCAGTTAAAAACGCATTGCAAGCCTCAACTTTCAGGAAACGCAGACAACCAGAAGTATTACAAGATGTTACTTGTTGCAAGCCTGCCTTTACTTTATGCACTATACCTGCTACACCAGCCCACTTTCCAAAGGCCACAACTCGCATTCCTTTATGATCAACCATTTTTTCATAGTCAAACAGTCGAATTTCCTGAAAATACATAGCAAACTGAGTATTAAAATTTTCAGTGAATGCAGTCAGTGGCATGTTGCTCTCCTAGGAACTACCTTTTCATATGCCTTTGTCATCCTTCGTGATAGAGGCTGATGGGCATATACGAGAAAGGCAAATAATTTGTAACAGGATGTAAGTATAAAAATAAAAAGCTAAAGGTTGCATTGAATTCTTGCTTTAAAGAGTCTCTGCACTGCCCGTGCACTCTTGGCACAGGGCTCCCCAACGTGCCATTCCAGCTGCTGCAGACCCATTCACATCCTCTGCCAAGAGGCTGCTCATTTCTGAGTGAACTGGCTGCCTCCCTCTGTAACAATCAATACACACTCTAGCTTAGTAACTTTCCAACAAGCCTTTGTGCTCACACAGCATGAACCTCTCTTGAGCATACCATGCTCGCAACTCATCTGCCTTATGCACATAAACAGAGTAGCACTGCAAGCATGAGATCCTCTGAGTAAGAAATACTCAGCTCCAGGAAAGGATACTGAAAACAGTCCTCATTAGCTATCTACAAACATGCATGCTGAAAGTAACCATACTAGGCAGCAAGCTTTCGATCACACTTCAGCACTAAGTTCAGTTTCCACCCCAAGCTAACAGCCAATTGTCTTCGCTATGACACAATTTACCTGTCTTAGAATCTCATCCAAAAGGGGCATGTTTGCCTCTTGGGCTTTAATAGTGTGAGAGAAGAAGGCATAGTTCTTTTTAGGGATTAATTTGTCCTCTGGAGGTCTCTTCACACCTACTATCAGAGAAGCCTCGGAAATATCTTCTTGAATAATGCCACCTGCTTTGATGTAATCCTATGAAAGAGAAAAATCAAAGTAAACTTTTCTGGGTTTTTTCATATTCAGATCTCAGCACATAAGCAACTAGAACAGAGGACAAATAGATAATTCTACAAAGCAGAAACAAGTTACTGCATGTGATACGTTCATAAACCTTTTTATCAAAAGGGGTATCAAATATCAAACTGAATTTCCATGCTAATATCCTATTATACAAGGCAAAAACATAATTATGTGTTAGCAAATTCCTTCATCTTAAATTCACAGACTACAAAAAGGATATTTTACTACATTTAAAGTATCTTATAGTATTGCAATAATGAACAGTCCTTTCTAATGTGTTGAAATACTTGGAAATAAGTTTAGAGAAATATGACAAATTAATCTGAAGACTGATGACATGTGATTTTATAAAATTGTATAAGACTAAGTCCAAGCTGAAGAGCATCTTCTAAAAGAATGTTTTTCCATATCAAAATTTATTTTTGTTCTCCCTTATCTCAAAAACATATTAAAATTCCAGCTTTCAATATCGTAGTTGTGTACGTAATGTGATCTGTGAAAACCAGCACTGTGTCTTAATTAAAAGGTGATATGTGCAAGTTATCACTAATTCCCTACTGATGTTTCAATTTTTATCTGTTGGCTCAGATACCTTACAGCAGAGTATTACTGCTGCTACAAGAACTGTAAAAGCTCTCAGTCCTGAAGCTCACAGCATTAAAGAAAAAAAACCCTCTCTCCTCATTTTACCTGAGGAATGGGATTGAAGCAGGAATGGGATTCACCAGATTCGTCCTTCCTCTTTTTTTTTTAAATATGCTTATTTTTTAGTGTTGCCTCCATACAAACAGAAGACAAAAACACCAATGTTAAATGAATTCCCAAGTTTCTACTTCAAGAGCACCTAGAACTTCTTCAGAGACAGATGAAAGGGCAAGAAATCAATAAAAACAACTCCAAAAACCCATCAGTGTGCCAACGTTACATTAAAAGGCTAAACAAACTACTCCTTTTTCTCTCCACTAGGACACAATGACTCCTCATTTAACAACAAAATTAATAATATGTTTTCTCATGTATATCCTTTGAATATCGTTTTTCCTGTATTTTCCTTTGAATATTATTTTTCCTGTACTATGGTTAATAACTGAACTATGGTTTTGCTTATCTAACTCAAAATGGGACCTTACCTTTTCATGGATGGCTCTCCGGTTTGACGGCTGCACCAAGACCTTGTATCCCATCTGTGTCAATTCCTTAACATGCTTTGGTGCTAGAGGTGCTCTTCTTTCCCATGCATTAACATCTTCTCTCCTGATTGCCAGCACAGACTTACGATGATGCCAACACTTAGCGTGATGGAACACACACCTACCATTTGTGTGACTAAAGGCACGGAGCATGGTAAAGCCTGATGGCAGCAAAGACAAAGTAGTAAAATAATACATGTATATGTATGCTTCAAACATTGTTTGTGCAAAAGTTCTGGTCTCCTTTAACATCTGCTGTAAAACACAAACCAGATACTTTATACCCTAGTTACACCCTACTTTTGTGAGACATGAATTTACTTTCAGCATACTTTGTTGCATCTCAGTTTGGTGGGGTGTCTTACAGAAACAAATTGTTTGTACTGCTGTAAAGGAAGGCTTTTAATGTGTTCAGTGTACCAAGTTTTTAATTACACGGCTTAAAAAGAATGCTGGAAACTTAAGGATACCAATTAAATACATTTGCCAGCATAAACATGTGAAGACCAAGCATTTACCAAAGCTTGCATCAAGAACAGTAAGAAGTAACAAACACACAGAAAGCAAGTAGAACACAGGCTATAATGCAAGCAGTTGATTAAAAGAGAAAGCCCAATATGTAAGACCAATGCTAAGTATTTTTACATAACTAATTCTTACACAAGCCAAAAATGGAAGATAAGGATGAGACCTTAACTACTGCTTAGCAGTCAGCACATGTGTGGCCAGAAGCGACAGGTTTTCTTCCTAATCAAAATTTTATGCAAAGTGGAAAAGCTTCATTAGGACAGATTCCCACGGCAGAGGATTATCCCGTTATTTTCTCTCTCCTCCTCTTCACTCCCAGTGAAGCATATATGCCACTGCTTGGCTCTGCTGTGAATGGCAAGGGCTCTGCACAGGTCCAGCACCAAATACCTAGGACCCTAAGGACTTCAGATATTTATGCGATTAAAAGATGTGGATCTCAAAGATAGAGGCTTCAAAGATGTGAACTTTGTTTCCAAAGCAATTTTAACTGATAATTACATGATTCTCTGTATCCGAATCACTTGGAAAATCCCGTTTGTCCTCATGCCTCAATCTTGTAAAATCTTTATATGCCTAAAGCCTTAAGAGGTCCTGTTTAACTCCAGGCTTGGTTAAACAGAAAAACTAGCACGCAAAGGAAGGCATGAACAGAAGCACGCAGCCCTCTATGTTAGCTCCAAGTGTGGTATTCCTACCATCGCTAGATTTGTCCACCAGCAGAAGTTACTGTACAGAAGTTGGAGTTATTTTATGAGACTGGTCTTCAGCATGCTAAGAGGATCCTCAGAGAGCATGCCAGTACCTCTCAAAAACAGAGGAAGTCTTGTCACACAATGTCACTATTACTGCACACTAAAATATAACGATGAGAGCAGGTCATGCCAATGCACTGCACCTCATACCCAAGCCTGCACTGAAGCAAATTTCCCTCACACAGAGGAGTCCTAGAAGAAGAAAAATGCCGCTTTCAAGAGGGAGTGAGCGGCCCTGCACTTACAGCATGTGAACGGGAATCAGGGAAGTAAGCAAACACCCCGTGTGACCTCTGGCAGGCCAGAAGTTCATATGCATGCCTCCCAGTGTATGTTCAGGCTTAGCCACAGAGATACTGATATCCTGTTGTAAAGGTGAAAGTAACTTTAGAATTCAAAGCCTGCAGACCTGGTGAATCCTCTCTGGCCTCCCCAGCACCCCAGCTGAGCGAGGGAGCTGATGAGCTCTTCATCACCCATGCTGTGGGGGCTGTTCCACACAACTTTGAGTTTCACTGAGACTAAACCAGCGCTGAGCAATATAGCAAAGGCAAAAAAAAAAAAAACAGCAATGCATTTGATTACAGCACACAATTTGAATATGACCCTATTTCTAGAGTGAGTTGCATACACTTATACGGGCAACTTGTACCTCCACTTACTACTGGAGACCCAGCTAAACTAAAGCGCCGGGCGCTGCCAGCGTCTTTCGCCCCCTGACCCTGCGGCTGTGGGTCTGGCAGGGCCCCTCCAGCCTCCCGCGGGGAGGGGCGACGCGCAGAAGGAAAAAAAAGTCCCCACTAAGAGAGGCAGGGAGCTGCAGGCGGCAGGCGGGCGGGCAGGGGGAGAAGCGGGCGGCACCGGCCGCGGGAGGCCGGGGCGGAGCGGCCGCCTTGCCGGCAGCGTTGCCCGCGCAGAGGGCACCAGGCCGCGCTCGCTGCCAGGGGGAGCGCCGGGCTCCGCCGCCGGCCGCGGGGGCCACCGGGTGCCCCAGCAGGGCGGCGGGCAGCGCCGTACCTACCTCAGGGCGAGCGGGGCAGCGGGGGAGGCACGGCCGCTCGGCCCGGCTCCCTGCTCCGGCCAACGTCCAGCGCACCGCCGACGCCCAGGGCGGCAGCCAACCGCGAGCCGCCCTCCGGGTACACCCTTCGCTGCCCGCCAATGGGGAGGGGCCCTGGCCGTGGCGTCACGGCGGACGCCGGCACGCCCCCTCACCGCCCCCTGTTCCTGGAAGGCCCAGCGCCCCCGCCATATCGCCCCCGGCGACTGAGGCGCTGCCGGCGGCGGCCCGGGTAGGCGGGAGCGGGTAGCGCCGCGGCCTGCGGAACCCACTGCGCCGCGGGGAGCTCCGCGGGCCCCACGCGAGGCCTTGCAGGCTCCCCGCGCCGGCACAACGATCCACCCAACGCGGGGACAACGGCCTCCGCCAGCGCCCCGCACCGGAGCCTCCCCCCGCCGTGCCTGGGGCAAGGCCGAGCACAGGCCGCACCTGGCCCGTCACAGCCGCGTCCTCCTGGCGGTCACCTGCTCGGACAGTTTTCCTGTCACACATTGGCTCAAATTATTTATGGACGTTCAGTCACATCGTTCCTTTCAAGTGGCTTCAAGATAGTATGGGAGCCGGGGAAAGTTACATCTGACAAATAGAAGTGATACACAATTTCTTACGTATGCTGTTGCCAATTTTTAGCTGGAACTGAGGCCTTGAATTGGGTCCTTTATGATGGGCCTTAACTGCTAAGTTGGCTTATCCCGAATAATAATGGGATGTTGTAGCTATAAAGCATGAAAATTACATGTAAGGTCCTGGGGGGATCCTGGCTGATAGTTTGGCAGAGTGGGAGGTGAACATAAGGGAGTGAGACCTGAATGGATCAGCAGAGATTCTGAGGGTTTAAGGCCTCAGCAGAATGGACATAATCAGTGGGGTTTAGAGATACTGTACAAGTACAAAGCCTTTCTCTCCACTCATTAACTCCCATGCTTCCCTGCCTGACCTTAATGTCCAGAACCTTCTACAATCTGCTTCGTCTTCCTGCAGGATCTTCATCCCTTTCCTTTCCTTGCTGGAGAAGAAGGTTACCTCCTCCAACTAACTCCTAGACCCTTCTTTTCCCCATCTCTCTGAGGTATGAAGTCTACAGCACACCCAGCCCTGCAGAAGCTCCTTTCCATCCTTCTGCTCTTCTTGGGAAGACGTCCATTGCAGCAGGTAGGGGCTGGGTCCGTAGGTGGGAAGAAGTGGAAAGGGAGAGCTGGCCAGAAGGACATGAAGAGCACTGGATTTAGGAATCTGTCTGCCATGAGAACAAGGGCAGTAACTGCTCTTGGTTTCCAACCAAATAGAAGTAAATGAAAAAGCTATAATAACAACAAATAACAAAAAAAAATACTTTCTAGATGAGAAGACAGGTTGTCAAGATACAGTCTGTGAACGTACCATGGAATGCAAGCTGCCCCCATCCCTTGGTTGGGGTCAGAGGAGGAGACCATACCTCTCAACCACAATGAGCTTTTTGCTTGGCCCCAATGACTTTACTCCAGGAAATACTGTTATTGTACAAGGGCGTTGTGTGTATGCTCTGAATGTCTAATTTCCACTTTTTGAGCTTAATAAAGCACATATAGTTCTGTAAGTTGCACGTGCAGAGTATAAATATATCCATGCCTTTTAGAAAATGTATCTTTTTGTCATGGTTTAACCCTAGCCAGCAACTAAACACCACGCAGCCGCTCACTCACCCCCGCCTCCGGTAGGATGGGGGAGAGAATCGGGAGGGCACAAGTAGGAAAACTCACGGGTTGAGATAAAAACAGTTTAATAATTGAAATAAAACAAAGTAGAACAGTAATAATAACAATGACAACAACAACAATAATAGAATATACAAAGCAGGCGATGCACAATGCAACTGCTCACCACCCGCCGACTGACGCCCAGGCCGCCACAAGGCACGAGAGCTTCCCCCTGCCCCCAGTTTTATACTGAGCATGACGTCACATGGTATGGAATACCCCGTTGGCCAGCTGGGTCAGCCGCCCCGGCTATGCTCCCCCCGCCAGCTTCCCATGCACCTGGCAGGGCATGGGAGGCCGAAAAGTCCCGGTGCAAGCACCACCCAGCAACAACCAAAACATCAATGGGCCATCAACACTCCTATTATACCAAACCCAAAACACAGCACACACACCCAGCTACTGGGAAGAAAGTTAACTCTGTCCCAGCTGGAACCAGGACATTTTGTTTTATTGAAAAACTTTGCCAAAACTGCCTCATGGGAGGCAGCTTCAGTTGAAGTGCAGAAAGTGAATTACAGGAATTATGCCATTCTCTCGTTCTCGCACTCAGTGGTTCTAAACTACTTATAAGAACTGATTTTTTCAGAGTTGTTTTTTTCATTTTATGATGAAATGCAAATACAGACTTTGGCAAGGATGGAATTGTTGGTATGTGCAAAATTGCTTCTTATCTTTACTCATTCACAAAATTCAACTGAAATATGACCATTCTTCCTGCAAAAGCATGTAATTATTTGGTGGCTGTAGAATTTAATTCAACCATGACCCTGAAAAAGATGCAATACTTATGGTCCCTCATCATTCTGTGTCATTTTGTCATACTGATCACTTCAAATTGTAAACTAGTMTAAAGTACATGGCTGAATCCATCATTATAATCCTGCATAGCCTGGCTTTGATTAAATTAATGTAAGTATTTTAGGAGCTGCTTTGTTTGTTGAATTAATTGAAAGACAAACCATGATTAATTTGTTGCAGTAAGCAGACCTCACCAAATCTACTTGAAGCGGGGGGGTTATTATTATTTTCTAAGTTTTCTATTCTTTGAGAAGTTCTTTCTTTGAGTAAGATGTTATCTCAAGACCGTCTACAATAGTTTCTTATAGGTTTAATGCCTCATTTTTTCTCAGTACTCTTCTAACTTTTGCAGATAGGAATCTGAACCAGAGAAATGAAGGATGAAACCCACAACATGCTCTGTCTTGCATTGGAGTTCCCAGGCCTGAGCTGGGAGCTCAGCCTTTGCACTACAAGGAAATGCATGGAGAAAATTAGTTACAGGAGCTGAGTGGGAGCCATCCTGGCAACTCAGCAGAGTATGCCAGGAGAAGGCACTGAACCTAACACTGCTTGGAAAGGAGCTGACTTCTTTTGCCAAGAGCTGTCAGCTGCAAACTCTCCCCGGGAGTTGGGCAGCTTTGCCAGGCCAGGTCTGCCTTCCCAATGGAAATGTTACACAGATACCCTCCCTTGTCTTGCGTGCTCCAGTTTGGCCACTAGCCAAATGCTTAGAGCACTCTACTGGGAAGTTGAGGGCTGTTTTCAAAATTGCAGTGTCATTCAAAACATTGACTTAAAAGCATGTGTCTGTCACATAAGCACTAGAAAACTGGGGTTTCTAAGGTGAGCCTCTTTCAGTTTTTTACATTGGAAAAGACTATGTGTAAATGACTACTTATTACTGAAGGGTCTTATATCTGAGTCACCACTGAATGCCCTAACTACCATGATGGTAACAAAAAACTTTTTACAAGTTCCCACTGTTCTTTGTGGGGGTCATGATATGATCTAGACACCTACTGGCTCCTGTAGATGAGAAGGGTAGGTTGATTCCTAATTTGAGAATGTTGCTTGGATATAAGCAGGAATGAAGCTCCAGTCAGCTCAGCAGCAGCCAACATCTAAACACAGAACTGGATTTTAAAAAACAGTGGCTAAAACCATTTTTTAACACCAAAGCATTGTACTTTCAAACCATTTCTATTTGTAAGAACTTTTTATTTTGAGATTCCTTCATGTATACATAAAAGAGACTTCACTTTTAGCTAAAAATCCATATATGCCACTTCACTTGGGGTCAAAGTATTTGTATAATTTGACATTATTAGGATTTGTACATTTCAGTTTACTGATCCTTTTAGAATGTTCTTCTTGGGAAATGAAGTTCCAGGCTGGGCCAAAACAGTCAGCAAACCAATGATCTATCCATCTCTATTCACAGAGATATACTTGGTGACTCTGGCTGTATCCAGCAGCAGAATTTCAAGTGCAAGCAGAAGGAGCAGACCAAGTAAGGGCATGAATGAGATACTCTGCCAAAATGCCTGTTGGAGAGTTGATTTCTGCTACAGATTTGCTATCTCTCTGAAGGGAGATTGAGAATTTTATCAGCACCATTTAAGTCTCCTCCTGCATCTAAAACAGAACAGGTGAACTGCACTCCAAAAGTGCCTGTTGTGCTCCATAGAGAAAAAGGCAGCCTAAGTAACCAGCGTGGACTCATGCTGTGACAGTATAAAGCCAGGTAAGATGAATCCCACCTGCACTGTACTGTGTTCCAGATAGGGAAGGCAGAATTGCTTAAAAAGAATAAAACAAATCTGGAATTCAGGTTTTATGAAACATGCTAATATGGAATTGGAGCTGTTTTCTGTAATAAATACCTCCTGGTTTGGGTGGACTGTGATTCCATCTGTCTGACAATCCCTAATTATAAGGTCTAATTCTTACCCAGCTGGAACGCTTTTTACTCAGCACTGTGGGGGGAGTGCTGACTTCCATTACAGTAACAATAAACTCCCAGAGCACCTAGAGAGAGGTGGACTTCATAGATTTTATTCTTAGAATATCAAGGATAAATCTGGAATCTGTTGAAGTCAATGAAAAGCTCACACCAACTTCTGCTGGGCTAGGATTTCTCCCTAGGTCTCAAATGAACAGGGGAATTGGCATCCTGAAGAGATTTTTGCAGCCTGTATCTACCTGTCAAACTCTGTTTCTCGTTTAATTCTGATTTTATACTGCAGAGATCAAGAAGTTCCAAGAAGCTTTCAGGCTTTCAGTCAGAATGAGGCTATTGAAAAACATGACCTTTTATTCAAAAGCCACTACCTGCAGTGGCTGTCGACTGCCACTGTGAATACTGACCTCACAGCAGAGTACTAGACATCACTGAACAGCACAGAGTCTTGTGTTCTCTACAATCATGTAGAGAATATATTTACATTCCTATTGCCCAATAGGGGAAATTGCCATCTCTAAGGGCTTACAGCACCCCCAAAGAAAGACCTTCTACTTTTAGTAACACCTAAGACGTAGGGTATATCTGTTCACATTTGTACACACTAGAATTCACAGTAGCGTCATATATGTCCATGTTCACCATAAAACTTGGTACTTTTGCATTTGCAGTGCATATTTAGACTGCTGCATCAAATTGAGATGCCCTTTTAACTCATTCTCATAATTCCTAAGACCCCAGATAAGTATTTTAAAATTGCTGTGCAAATAAACCTAAACACAGAAAATTACAGCCTGTGATATCAAATCAGTGAATTGACTCATTAGAAGACAAGTACTAGGGTCATTGCAAGAAACCGCAGCAGCTCAGCTAAAATAATCTGTCTGAAATATACTTCCGTAAGAATCTTCATTGAGTCTATTAATTAGACTTACCGATGCTCACGCTAGTAGGGCTTTCAAATCAATAACAATCTACCACTAAGTATGGATCCATAGTGTGAATAAAATCAAAACCGGGGCCTTCTTTTGAGAGAATCAGGGTTTAGTGCTTAAAGAGTCCATTAAAGTAATTATGCCATAGCTGCATTAAAAGTGCAACCTTGCTTCTGAGGCTCCTTCAGCAAATAATTGTTGTCCCTGCCATAGCTCTTCCAACAGCAGTTTGTCTCTGTCAGAAAGTGCTGACCTGCTTCTGAAAAAATCACAACAAAAAACAACAGCTTTTTGCTTTATTTAGCGCTTTCCGGTTTTGTACCGCTAATGTCTTTATCAATTTGGCAGTAGGAGAATGTGTATTATTCACATTTTAAAGCTGGGAAAACAAAAATTATGGTTCAGCCCACGAGTCACATTCAGATCAGCGTCAGAACAGAAGTTCAGGATTTCTTGACTAATGTTTTTTGCAACATTTGATTCTTTATGGGCCTTTAAAATCAGAGATTTTAAAACGATTTCAACAAAACCATGAAGATAGTAAGAAGTATGTAACATGTATAGTGACCAGTTCTAGACCAGCACAACTCTCTCTGTAGCCATGTAGTAAAACAGAACGGATCTGGCTAAAAAAAAATACCTATTTTTTTAATGAGGATGCTTTTCATTCTCCAGTATAACTCAGCAGACTCAAACAACTGAAGGTGTGTGCAGGCACGGCAATAAAGTGGGACGGGGATGGAGGAGGGAAAGAAGATGTCTGCTTAAGCCACAATTGCTGATTAAAAAAAAAATTCGTATTAGGCTATTGCCTCAATATGCTGGGGCTTGGCTTCCATTGAGAAGTACATATTGGAGCAGGTCCTGAACCACAGGGTGTAACCAAGATTTTACCCAAGAATAACAACTAGCTGTCCCAAACTAGGTCCCCAACATGCTCCTGCATGTAATCAGGGTGACAGTATGCCCAAGGGCCAGTCTGCTTTCAAATGACATGTGATTTCTGGGTGTCATAAGGCAATTCTGGAACATCTTTGGAAAAGATCAGTCAAAACATTTATTTGAAGGCACTTCTACTTTGACCCAATATGTGTGCATACTGAGACGCAGAAATTACTCTTTAAATCTAGTTTTCAGTTTTGTTCAGTGGTTCAGCTGTAAACTGGACTACAGTTAAATTAGAAGGGAAATTCTTACATCACCAGAAGCTATGGGTAAAAATCAGGACATGATCTAATAAGTCTTTTGCATTCCTAATTTCTGTGGTGCCCTAAGAAAGAACAAACAAGGATGCAAATGGATGAAAAGAGGCATACCATGAATTATTATCCTTTCATTTTTTCCTTTTCTAGTAAGAAAAATACCAAAGTGCAGAAAAAGGTTGCCTGTTTGATTATACATGTAAATAAAACCATTTCAATTGTCAGCCTGTGTGTAGTGAAGCTAGTATTCACCTCAGGGCTATATAAATAAAATGTGCAAATCGCTTTATACAGTATGTCCCTGTACAATAAATGGATCTCACTGGTTATGGTTTATCGTGACAGCCCACCAAAATGTAAGGTTGCATCATCTATAAATGACTGGGTTTATTTTAGCTAGTCTATAATGTTATTGGAAAATGGAGATGAGGATCCAGTTGCCACCAGATTTTCTCATATTCTGATCAAAATTCTTCTTCGAGACCAAAAGCAGTTAAAATCGAACTTACTGAGATTACCCATTACATGTAATTGAGATTACCTTCATCTCTTCAAGGGAAGAGGCCACTTGGACACTTCCCCTCAGTTTTGGAGTTGCAGCTTCCCTGTATCACGAGAAGCCCCATTGCATTTTGGTCTATACAAGGAAATTTCTTTATGGCTGTCTATGGTTGTTTAAAGTCAAAATTGATTCTCTAAATGTAACATGCAGTTTATTCATGCAAAAGCGCATAGCAAGCACAGATGGGTTACAAATATCCACATATAATTAAACTTTTTTTCCCGAGCTTTACTAACCTCTGCAGGTACCTGCTTACATCTCTAGCAGAGAGACCAGACTTCTGATGATGATTCTCTTCTGGTCAAAATGTCACCTCCAGCATCTGAAACCTGACACTGTCTGCTGAAGAGGTAAATACTGAGTTATGTCCTTTTGATCCTCAGCTCTGGCGTTGTGAAGGAGGAATGAGAAAACAGATTTGCTATGTAGGATGTATGTTATTTGCCATTTCACAGTTGATAGTTCTATTATTAGTGCTTCTTTAAGAAGTGAGACCTTTGCTGTCTTTCTTTCCTCTGAGGTCCCTAACAGCTCTGGTAACTCTGTATAGTCCAGTAGAATCAAACTACTATGACGAAGAAGATCTGATAGTCCTAAAAGTAATAAAGTATCATCCTTGTTCCTACCTCTCCCTCCTGTTTATGAAAAGAACCAAATGAGTAAAGGAAGTGCAGAGAGTTTTAACCCCTCTGTCGTGGGCAGAGCATAATTGCAATACTTTTACTGAAATCACCTTCGTGATAGAATTATGGTGGATAAAACTCCATTCTAGTGTCGTTATAACTACTTCACTCTTCTCTACCAGCTCAAAATCGTTGAAGATTTTGAGCACTTCTCAGCATGAGCCACATGCTTCTTCTATGACTGGGTGAAAATATATTCATGTATGCCACGGCAATTTCTACATCCCTTCTGAGACAGAGTCAGAGGGCTAGCTAGAACTTCTTTGAATCCACAAGATGAAACCAGGAATTCAGAAAGTCCTTCAGAAGAGTGGAATACTGCTTGAAGCCTGCCTGCAAGTCCATCTTTGCACCTTTGTAAGATCAGACGTAGAAAGATGCATGCGTTTTGCCCAGTTGCAAGTCTGTCAGTGTCTCATCTGTTCTACCACTGGCAACTCTGGTAGCCCTGCACTTTCTACAGATAGGCAAAACATTGCAGCCCCACCTTTCCTCAGCACCACCGCCATCACAAAAAGTGTCAAAGACATCTGGTGTGTCATTGCCCTGCATAACAAGATGTATTGTAGCTGGCTTCCCTTTGTTGAGTGCTGGGAATCGGCAATTCACTTGCCCTGTTTCTGTTGTTATAGCTATAAAACTAAAGCCTTACCCAGACAGGTAGACAACAAAATTGCCTATATCCAGCATGACCAAAATTGCCTTCTCTAGACTCAGTGCTTCTGCTTTTAAAAAAAGCTAGTGGATGGAGATTTGAGTCATATGTACATACTGGACTGGACTGGATCTTCTGGAAGCTGAGTATTTCTCTGCCCTTGGCTTGTTCAAGAATCACATTTTCAGATTAGCAGTGTGAAGGCCATCCAAAGCATTTGCCTGGTATTTGTGTCACCAGATTAACTAGGGTACTCTCTCTCCATCCTTCCCCCATCATGTAGTTAGGACCATACTGCATTTTCATCTACCTTTTATCCCCTGGTCTTAATTTTCGTTTTGTTGGTTTGTTCCAATCAAGCTTCTTCTCTTTCAGTTTCAGCCACTTGGAATAGCAGATTTTCTGACTCAAGCAAGAGGGGGGTTTTGCCAGGTCGGGGTTTAGTTTAGGGCAAACTCTCAGAGATAGGGCCAGCTAATATGTTCCACTAGCTTACCACTACAGTTGTTTTCAATATCTTCCTCCTCTGATACCACTGGCTAGTGTGTCCCCTACTTCTCACCAACAAGCTTTGGTCTTTGTCCCGATCTGGTGTGATTCCCTGCTTGCTCATCTCAATACAGCAGAATGATTACTTGAACCTTGTTTAGTTTTTTTGAGTCTAGCCTCTGTTTCTTCGCATGTCTACACAGACCGCATCTCATAATTTGTTTTTTCTGTGTGTCCTCTTTCTCTGTCCAGAGAAATCCCCAACTGTCTTTGCTGGTTTGGGCAGAACTTCCTTTTCACTGAAACTCTTCTGTCTCAGGTCTGGCGTCCCCAGTCTACAACAGCTGAAGTGCAAGTTTTATTTGAGATCACACACAGATACACACTCACACACATGCACACACAGTTCCTTTCAAGCTCACAGCTCAGGGAGCAGGCTTGGCTTTCCAATTAATAGCTCCTCCATTATTCCCTAAAGGCTCTTAGTATTTTTCCCTGGTGAGATCATAGAATCATAGAATCATTAAGGTTGGAAAAGACCTCTAAGATCATCAAGTCCAACCATCAACCCAACACCACCATGCCCACTAAACCATGTCCCTAAGCGCCTCATCTACACGTCTTTTAAATACTTCCAGGGATGGTGACTCCGCCACTTCCCTGGGCAGCCTGTTCCAATATTTAACCACTCTTTCAGTAAAGAAATTTTTCCTAATGTCCAATCTAAACCTCCCCTGGTACAACTTGAGGCCATTTCCTCTCATCCTATCGCTAGTTACTTGGCAGAAGAGACCAACACCCACCTCGCTACAACCTCCTTTCAGGTAGTTGTAGAGGGCAATAAGGTCTCCCCTCAGCCTCCTCTTCTCCAGGCTAAACAGTCCCAGTTCCCTCAGCCGCTCCTCATAAGACTTGCTCTCCAGACCCTTCACCAGCTTCGTTGCCCTTCTCTGGACACGCTCCAGCACCTCAATGTCCTTCTTGTAGTGAGGGGCCCAAAACGGAACACAGTATTCGAGGTGCGGCCTCACCAGTGCCGAGTACAGGGGCATGATCACTTCCCTACTCCTGCTGGCCACACTATTTCTGATAGAGGCCAGGATGCCGTTGGCCTTCTTGGTCACCTGGGCGCACTGCCGGCTCATATTCAGCCGGCTGTCAACCAGCACCCCCAGGTCCTTTTCCGACAGGCAGCTTTCCAGCCACTCTTCCCCCAGCCTGTAGCGTTGCATGGGGTTGTTGTGGCCCAAGTGCAGGACCCAGCACCTGGCCTTGTTGAACCTCATACAGTTGGCCTCAGCCCATCGATCCAGCCTGTCCAGGTCCCTCTGCAGAGCCTTCCTACCCTCAAGCAGATCGACACTGCCGGCCAGCTTGGTGTCATCTGCAAACTTACTGAGGGAGCACTCAATCCCCTCGTCCAGATCGTTGATAAAGATATTGAACAAGACCGGCCCCAAAACGGAGCCCTGGGGGACACGACTCGTGTCCGGCCGCCAAGTGGACTTCGCTCCATTCACCACAACTCTCTGGGCTCAGCCGCCCAGCCAGTTTTTTACCCAGCGCAGAGTACACCTGTCTAGGCCATGAGCTAGACCTGTCTAGGCCATGATCTTATCCCTGGCATTGTTTTGTTTCCTCCTTGCTCTGCCCTACAGTCTACTTTTATTTATCAGAGCAGTATTTCCAAGCTGAGGTAGATACCAACATAAAGTAATAAATAAATCATACTAATCTCCTCTTCTTTCTTCACAATGTGAACTTTCCACCCCAAAATTTGTTAGCTGATGAAGCCTGGACTGAAATCTTTTTTTCCCTTGTTCTTCTCCAAAAGATGAAGTGTTCTTACATAATCGTTAACTGTAAACTGTGGTACATTAGGGTAAAAGAGCCTGAATAGTCTTGTAAGTGGGACAAAGCCTGCTCTGCCTTCCCATCCATTTAGCTATGGAGATTCCTTTCACTCCACCATCTGGAAGAGTGTAGTGCAGATGAAAAACAGCTCTCCACAGAGGGAATATGAGGCCACGAGCAGGACCTAAACTAAAAAATCTAATGCCATGAAGATTTTCCCATCTTTTTAATCCCCCTATTTTGCTATGTGAATTTTATGACCTGGTTCCTTTTCCCTTGCAGCCAATTCCACCTGCCCAGGCATCTGCCCAGGTACCTGACACATAAAATGCTTCTTTAGTGCTACCCTTTAAAAAATAATTTTGTACCCCATAAATACCTCATAAAACATCATACCATTAACCAAGGCACATTATCTTTCTATGTGATTTCCAATATTTAGATTTTAAATCTGGTATGTTTAAAAACACTATGGGAAAAATTATAGACCCACCACATAAGTATATGTGAACACGTTTATATGCACATACACACACACATACAAACACATGCATGTATGCATACTCATACTCTATGTCTTCATCTTCTTCAGGAAAGCATTTAAAATACATCCAGCGCACACACTTGGAGAATAAAAAATGTACTGAAAACTAGCGTGCCACATAAATTGTTCAGTAAGAGTGAAAGGATTAAAAGCTTCATATTGTGTTTATGAAATCCAATCTTTGTGTCTCTGCTCTGTGCATCCCATATCATAAGATAATGAATAGTTCCATAGCAACAAAAGTCTACCACTAAACCATTACCTTGATTTCAATTCTTGAACAGAAAGAACACAAAAACTAGAAATACCAGCCCTAAACTTGAGATAATAGCAATGATTTAAATAGGCTGGTTCAGAGTATCTCTTTAATCAGAAAATTAAAGTGTTTATCATTTTATCATTGAAAAGAAGGACATTAGAATGAATCAAATAAGGCTGCCTTTGGGTTCACAAATTAAATATTATTTACGCAATTATAAAGTCTTTGAGCCACCTCCACAATTTTTAGTGATCAGGGTATTGCTTTAACATTGATGTAGAATTCAGATTACTAATGGCTCTGACACTATTCAGCAAAATACAAGAAAGGGTCCACCTATTAGGGAGATCAAGATGGAGAACAGCAGCATATATTAACTGACTTAAAAGCAAATGTTTTTGCTACTAAAAGAGATTCTAATAAATGATCAAAATCAAGGCACAGGATGCAACTCCATTTGTTAGTGGCCAATAACAAACTAAGAAAAATTATCATTTTATTCAAAGTGATTATAGAACTGTTTTTTCTCTCTCAAATATTAGAAACCAAACCACATTTCCAAAGAATTAAATAACAAACTCCCCATCCTTTTAACAAGAGTACGCTGTTCTTCTGATGTGAGGTCTTACAGTTTACATATTAATTTCCATATGCATGAAAAACAACTAGATGCTTTCCTCACAGCAATATCCCTGGAGACTTCAAAAGGTAAGACACTGAAAGCAAAGATATATAATAAATACATAGTTAAATATACTTCGTATGAGATCCTTGTAGCATTTGGCCATGTCCTATCTGCTCTTTTTCCTAAAATACCCACGTATGTATTATAGTTAGTCTCTCCTCCAGATACAACACTCGAAAATGCTTAAGTAAATTAGTATTTCAAGTACAGTCATACTATTCCCTTGAGATCCAAGGGGGCCAATTCTCAGTTATATTTATATCCTTTTAACCATCTTGCAATGTAGCGGGCTTCTAAAATCCTTCAAATGTGTATAAACAGCCCCTCTGAGAATAACCTTTGTCTAAGGAGTTTCTTTTTCTGGCACAGTACTGGGATAGGGCTCCAGAGCATCTCTCTTCCCAGAGCCCTGTGCCAGGAGACTGAGCAGGAGGTGGTAGGTGGCACAGGAGCATGCCAGGAGCGTATTTGGCATTTGGTGATCTAGATCTATGCTCTGGTTTCCAGGCCTCATGCAGAGTGCTTTATACATTTACAGCATCCTTAACGATCACTGAGAAAAAAAAGCAGGAGTCAAACTTCACGGTGACAAAAGCATCAGTGATACTTTATTCACAAGTCGGACCCTTTCACTATGTGCCTGAGGGGATGAAAACATGGCAACGACACGCTGTTTTCCAGAGCAGAGTATAATATAGTATTTTGGTCTAAATCTGACTGAATATTATAATGCTTCAGGAGAGTACTTTGCCAGAGATGCCAAACCATGGAGAGAATTTTTTTTATAAATACATACATATGTGTGTATATATATAGTGTGTGCATGTGTGCATGCGTGCGTGTATATACAGAGAGACCACCTTCTGAATTTAATTAAAATAATACAGTCTACCAGTTTTGCTTTCCAAAAGAAAATGCAGTAGTTGATCATAGAATCATAGAATCATTTAGGTTGGAAAAGACCCTTAAGGTCATTGAGTCCAACCATTACAAATACATTATACTTTATATGTGATAACTGATGGCAAGAGTGATCTCCCTGAATACAACAGAAACAACATACTTTGGTGTAATAACAGTACAGAAATTGAAAAAAAAAAAAAATTAGAAGTCACCAAAGTGAAGGGTTTTTCAAATATTTCACTTAACAAAAAAGTTCAAAGATTTTGATAATTCAGTTCAAACTGAAGAATCTTGGTTCAGCAAAAATGAAATGTCTTCTTTTATTTTGAACGATTATTAACATTCCAAAATAAAATTACTTCAGTTTATGAATAAATGTTTTTAAAATAATAAATATCTAAGTGTTTGTTTTTAAAACATTTGGGATATCCATGGAAAAACTCAGTAAAAATAACACAAAGTCTTGAGTTATTTAGATTAATCCAGGTGTCTTGATGTTGAAAAAGAAGCCTCCAGAGGGTGGGAAATGTATTTTTTAAGTGGCACAGGTCTCTGAAACCCATGACTATTCTTTCTGTTGAGCTGAAGTTTATCCCATGCAATTCCTCCCTGACATAAAGCCGAGGGTTTTGATCGACATTCAGTGAACAAGCAGCTTAGGCAGTGCCAAGCATTACCCATCTCCAGGTGACATTACGCTCCGCCAGTTCCAGTGTGAAAGAAGGGTACTTCCAGAACAGAGGTGAAACACTAAGGGGCTTCTTGGACCGCTGCAAGGGGACTTGCCAGAGTGAGTTTCCCTCCTGTCAGGTGATCCTGCGTTAAAAAAAAGTGTTTGCCGTGAGAAATTTCAAAATGCAAAGGAATGTGACTTTTAATCCCTGCACATTGGAACAAATTCAACACATGGCATTGACTGCTGGCTGGCTCACGGAAGAGCTCCCGCAGAGGGACCACTGTGCTCTGGAACGGGGATCTGGCAATAGGCAACATTCCTGCTGGGAGCACACTGCCACGTCTACAGCAGGGAAATCACAAAACCAGAGAGGAATAGTCTTTCATGACAGCCATAAATGTGATTTGTCAAAAAACAAGAGATTTTTGCCGTGTGTAAGAGGGGAGGATGTTAGTTCCTAAAACATGTGAACAGGTGGGATTTATTGCCAATTTTAGACCAGGATATAATGTGGACAATGGGGAAAACGTTTCCACTGCAACAAAGTGCTGGTATATCTAATGAAATCCATGCATTGCCACTTTGCCAGCTCTTCTCAGCAATACAGAATATTTCCACTTGATGGCACCAAATTTTTTTTTTTTTTAAACCTCAACTCAATTCTCTAACAAAAGAGATGCTGAATTCTGAGGAGATAATCAGGAAAAAAACGTGCTTTTTTCTGAGCACAATTCTTTTCTTAAAAATCTGAAGTTGTTTATAAGGAATACAGTGAATTTGTTACAGTGGCTTTGTCTCTTCTGTTTGACCATGACCATGTAGTCATTTGAACTGCGTATTTTTTTTTCCACTGCTTAGACAGTATCTCCTTTCAGTGAAGTAAAGGTTGTGTTATCATATTGTTGTAAGAGTCAGCTCCTGAATGTGGATGAATCATGCATTTTAAGATAGATTTTGGTTCTAGCCCCATCCTTGAAACTCATCATGCATTTGCTTGTTTTAAAAATGAAAGGCACCCATACAGATCATAGCAAAGTAACAGGCAATTTTTTAAGGGCTGAGTATCAATTTTGATTCTTACCCTAAATTACCTGTTGCTTATTAGTAGTAATTACTGACTAGTAATTCTCCAATAGCCTTAACTACTTTAAGAACAATTTTTAAACCTTGCTTGCATGTTCTACTTAGGCACTAAAAATGTAAACAAGCAAAACTGTAGTTTAAATGGTTGTCCAGTTCTTGGAGATTTCACAAGCTTTAGACAATGGTCAGCATCTTGTACAATGTACCAGATAATGATAGATTATGTACTGGATAATATCAGATTACAGTAAATATCCATTTATTGTTTCTCATCTCTTTCAGCAATAAGCCGCGTAAGGCAGGGCCAAGTCGTGTGTCTATGCGGTACCTGCATGGGGGAGGGAGGGTGACCCAGTTCGTGACTAAGCCTCCCAGATACTACAGTGACACAAATGATGTACAGAACCATCTGTTGAGTTCTACAACTGCAAATTAGCATTTTAGCCACGTATAGTGCGATCTGACATGTTTCTGTCCACAAAACAGAGAATGCAGAGCAGCATTGGGGTTTGGAAGGATGAGGGGGATAGTCCTGGACAGGGAGAGGATTGGAAGGCAGGGACAGATCAGTCCTGTGTATGTCCTCATCCAAAATTAGGGTATCAGTTAACGGTTTTCAAGGTGAAAGGTAATACCAGAAGTCTTCTGCCACAGACTGTATTTTCGTCTGGGCCTTGTAGGAGTAGAGTCTGCAATGCATGTTCTGTACAGACATTGTGCATATGTGCAGTAGACAAGCACTTAGGATGTGCTGTATTTATTGTGCAGGTGCAAATCAACTGCTTAGTATGTGCAAAGCAGGGCTGACACTTCCCAGATCTGTCATGTTTACTGTGTGTCCATGACAGAGCTGCTCTGTGCATGCACGTGCACCATCACGTCGATTTCTGACATGTTCAGATATGCAGCATGATTGGAGCTACTGCCACTACCATGACCAGGCTGCTAGATGCCCAAAAGTCTCACCCAACTTAAAGGAAAGAGGACTTCTTTGGAAAAGCCTAGGTATAGGTTGCTTTCATCCACAAATCACCCTCCCTTTCTGCCACCTACTGTCTTCTCCTGCCCTCAAGGTCCAAACTTCCCAGTTGAGTCCTGAGTTCACCTCTACAGGACTCCTCTGATCCGTGAGTTTTAAAGGATTATCCAATGCAACCTGTTCATCTACCTCCAGATCACAAATCTATGATCAAACTGATTTCCTATCTTCTTCAGAAGTATCTTGCAACTCTAATTTCCACAAGGTTTCTCTCTCTTCTGTGAGGAAGTAAGCCACTTGCCCAGTCCTGGTTCCCACCAGGAAGATTTTCACACAATCTTAGCTCCATTTGAGACCTACTCTTGAGCTCAAACCCCTCTCTTTGAGGATGTGAACATTTCAAGTAGCTAGGGTTCTTGGACCAGGAACTGAACTCAGTCACTAAGATCAGTGTCTCTCATAGGCTGGCTTTCCTCCTTTCCTCTTTAGAAGAAGAGCATGGAAGAAAGCCCAGTCCTACAAATGTGTAAGGACGGCACTATTCATTGAAATTCAGTTATTGTTTTAAACAAGTCATCTTTTATCATTTCTATCTAATAACATCACTCATTGCAACTAACTACCAAAAAAAAAAGCTTTTCATTTGACTTTACGCTCTTCTGTCATTTCTTCCCCGCACCTTGCTGTCATTCAATTACTACATGACATTTATGGTGTTTCATTTTCTGTTAGAAGCTGAAAAACAATTGTAAGGAAATCCAAGAGCCTGTGAAAAGAGCATGAGCCTCCTTTCTGGCTCTGGAAAATACAAGAAGCAATCATTACTAGCTAGAGTTTTATTGGAGATGAAAAATAGCAGCTGGGAGCAATATTTGTCTTTTCCTCACACTGAGGAAAAAAACTCCTGGCACCATAGCGTCTTCCCAAGCCACTTCAGCTATCTAGAGTCCAGCCCAAAGCTGCTTCTCCAGGAGCAGAGATCCTGCCAAGGCACGTCGGCCCCAGCACACACTCCACTGCTGCCGTTCTGCTGAACTATGTGGGGTTTAATTAACAGATGTACTTCCCCTAGGACAGAGGTCTGACAGCCAAACTCATTTTTCATGGGCAAGTTAATCTCACTTAAACCCTTAATTTTCCTTATTTAATAGAGGTAGGCCTTGTTAGTCTTAACTCACAATTAAACCAGAAGTTACTAATGCCACAAAAAAACCCTCTTTTAATTACTCTTTCCCCTCACATATTCCAACAACTACTTTTGCCTGACTAGTATCCTGACAACATACCCATGATATAGCTCTCATGTTTTAGCAATCATTCACTCTGTTCCACACAAATTCTGCACCCCCTCATTGTTTTTACTGAAAATTGTTTTAAATTAGAAATAGAGTCATGGAGCAAAGAGAAAAGATGCATGCCAATGCCAAATAATTCTGCCTACCCATACACTTTTGCCTCTGTTTTTTTTCTGTCACATGGGATTTGTGTTCAATTATGGCTGATGTTATGAAGTTGTTAGGAAATTACTGTCTCTGTGCTTAGATTCTGTATGATTCTGGCTGTAAGATACTGCTTTGCTCACTTTCTGTTTAAGGGTATTTCTGACATGGTTTTAGTAACCACACTCAAGTCTAGGTGCCATATGCTAGTCTAAGTTTTCAGAGACATGTGGCCCAGGCCGTTCTGCATCCATATTAATTAGAGTCAAAGAGCTCAAGCGTGACCCAGGACCCCCACATGTTTTACCTTTCTCAAGTGGGAAGCCAGCTGACCCTCTCCGAGGCAGGGGTAGAAGATGCCCAACACGTGGGCGGTAGGGATAAGCTGGAACTTTGGGCTCCCATAAGAGTTTAAGCCCTGAGGTAACATGAAAGGCATGAGCCAGGGTACAAAAATACCTATTCAAATTGCTGTTTATTCACAGGCCTTTCAGTGTATCCATCTACAGTTCTCCCTTGCTGTAAACAGTCTCACCAAGATGGTATAGTATCAGCAGAAAAAAAATTAACTGACCATGGCTGTTGTGCAGACTAATGCCAGAAATGTGTTCTGCAAGGACTTCAGAAAACAGAAGCCACTGAAGAGAGCTGAACTAAGTGGAAGGAGTTAATGGTGTTAATCCGTGCAGGATCTGAAGCAGCTAAGTGGTCTGCAATCCAGGAAGCTGCTCATTTCCGAATAGTATTGGGCAAAAAGACAGAGGTATCAGCAGAGCAAGGGTCTCAAGTGGCAAGCTCACTGAAGCAGAGAGGGAAAAAAATCAGATAGGTTGTTTATGCCATTTGAGTCTTATTGTTTTGTCAAGAAAAAGACCCTTCATACAAAGAAGTGTTTTCTATGAGAGAAATCAGGAACCCACAGAGGCGGCTAGTGAGTGGGTAACCCAGTTATACCTATTAATACAAGATAGCTATTTCACTGATAAATGTGACATGATGATGGTAAAGATCACAAGAGGATGACACTCAAAAGAAATACAAAAGAATTCACTAACATAGGACAACTTCATATTAGAAAAAATCATTAGAAAGCCAGAACAAGCTATTCAGAAGAGCAGAGAGAAATATTCACTAGCACGAGTGACATACATATTATAAAACAGAAAGGTAGTACCAGCAAATAATTATACACACACAAAATGCAGCAGTATGGCACCAGGCACTCAGCTTAGAAACAGAAGCATGTAGCAAAGGCAAAGATGTTACAGGTTTTTAGCAGATGTGGATTATATCATGCAGGAAAGGAATGCGTATCATTAGGGAAGCTATGTGCAAAGTGACACAAAGCAAAGCATTTTACATTAGCATCCTGCACAAACAGAAGAAACAGGTCATACAGGGCACACAACTGAAGAACATCTCCAAAAAACGTAACGTAGCAGCAGTGAAACTATCTTCCTTTCGGCTACTATACAAACTAGGAACTGCATTGTGGTAAAGCATATGCAAATATCTGAACAGATCCAGAAAAAATATGACATTTAAAATGGATATTGAAATAAGCAAATAAGCTGCATCTCTTGAAAAAGAAGGTAGATAAAGTTTAGGCCATACCATGAGACTATTATCTTTTGGGAAGTGTGATTAACAGGATATACAATGCAGAAGGCACAGAAGGAAAATTAAGACCACCACCAAAGGAAATGCATCAGTGTGGTTTTCCATGCAGGAGGATGTGCCTGCAAAAGGAGCACATGAAGGCTGATATGTTTGCTAAAACTTCTACTGGTAAAGGACATCTCACAGCTGAGGAAGTGAAAAAAAAATATTGAAAACAGAGGGTATTGCTGTTGTTAAGAAGAATAATTAGTCATGGCATTTCTGAATGCCATCTATTTTCTGAAGAACGGATAGTATGTGGGTGGAATCAGGAAACTGGTGCACGTGGCCATGTGCCTACCAGAAAGGCACAGGAAGGTGTTATTCAGCCAACTTAGCATTGGGTGCTTACAACTATAGGCATATACCCCAAGCTGATTATCACTACTCCTTCTATACTCAATGAAAAAAAAAGAAAAAAGCACATCTAAAGCACAGTTCTTGCAACCAGTTTTAGAGGAGATGGTTCATGCTCTAGAAATGCTGATTTCTCTCCAGTGACTCTAAGGGGAGTCTGGACAGTAGATCATTGGTAGACAGTTAGACTGTGAACACCTTCTGTTAGGGAAGATCAATGTCAGACAAAGCACCAAAAGAAATGCTTTCCAATGATTCTCTGTTGGACAGAATTCTTGAAAAAAATGTATTTTGAAGTCTTGCTTGTAACACTCGTTTCGTTTGAATATTTCTAGGTCATTTTCCCTTGCTGTGAGCAGTTTGACCCAGGACAATATGTTAAGTCAGGCTCATCGCTTTTTATAGAATCCGTGACACTAAATACTGGAAAGTGGAGACATTGTGAGTATAGAAAAGTATATATAACAACCTTCTAAATGCTGCTTCAGGCCTGTGTCACCACACCAGACAGCACCAAAACCAGGGTCCTACCTCTGAGTGGACCATATGGTTGAAGAAGCCCTGGCAGCTTCTTAAAGCTTCTTAAAGTTTTCAGTCCAGTCCTCCCTCCAGCACTCCTCAGACAATGAGGGAGGGGACTGCTGGCTTGGACATGCTTTGTATGCCCAGCACAGGGTTTTTTCCCTGTAGGTGTGCAATCAATCCAGCCCTTCCATGGAAACACCACCTGAATTGCATAAGCACAAGCATATTCAACAGCTGCCTCTGTATTAGTGAATAAAACACGCACTGGACTGGTTTGCAGGCACTTAATCTAGTTGGCACAAAACAAATCTGTATCTATATTATTATTCAATTTTCTTACTCTCCAAAAATAGAGTGGCTGCATCCAGCCAGCCCAGTGGGAATGGTCTCTGGCCAATACTAATCCCTTAACCGTGCCTGGGAACTGTTTGACTGGTCCACACTAAACCATGCTAATGACCGGACTAACTAGTTTGATAATATGGGCAACTGAGTTTCAGTGCCCAAGAGGGTTCCCTGGCTCTTTAATCAACTATTTTGGAATTAGCCAATACAACCAGTCACATGGTTGTGTGGCAGGACCTGTACAGCGTTTTCCTTTTGCTAAAGCAGAGTCTATGTCTCCATGACGGTGTTATTTATGAGCAGTTTCCCTTCTGATAGGAGGACTTCATGCAAGCCAAGTGCTCATGTGCAGGGGTCCCTGACAGAACCAGGGATTCAGGCTGGGGTGGTGAGTAAGACACAGCTACTTGCTCTCTACAGGAATTCATAAAGCCCCAGACACAAAATGAGTATACAGTTACAGGTTTGAATGAGTATATATAAAGTATTTTTTTCCTCTGTGTGTGTGTGTGAGGGGGGGAGAGGGGTGGGGAGGAAGAATTAACTACTTATGCAAAGGGAAGTTATGGGAAAAACAAGTTTCTAATCTTGGGTTTTCCCAAAAACCTCCCACTGAATTTCCACTGTTTGCTTTCAGTTACCAGCCGCAGAAAACAATTGCTTAAATCTCTGCCCTTCACAGCTGAATCATCAAGCAAAGATTTAGTTCAATTGGATTTCACAGAGATGACAGGATCTGTCAGTGACTTTAACAATCAAGATTTTCTCCTATGTCTGGTTTTACATGCCAAGTTTCTTTGTGCTTAGCTACAGTCTTAGACATGATCAGTGTAATTCCAGTGCAAAAGCCTAACTCAGACTGTTTCTTCAGAGCGGGGAGGGATCTGTTATGTATTACAGAGTTTTATAGCCAGAACAGGTGCTCTAGTCACCCACCTCACCATCATGAGGAGCATGCTCCTCTTAATTAAAAGAGTATATCACTCAAGGATATCTTGTTATGACCCACTTTTGTCTTTAATATGGACAAATATAAAATGATGGCATTAGTGGTCAGACTGGGATTTAAAAAAAAACCCGCAGTTTTGAATTCCATCTGTCTTGCTTGACAACAGGTTCCTTCACTGGTGTAATGAAGGTTCAGGACAGAAGGAGCCAATAACAAAATACCTTCTCAACTCATAGATACTGAACCCTTCCATCTTTCCTTATGGCAAAGACCAGGAAGATCTCCTGGCTTGGGAAAACAAAGAAACAAAGCAAACAGACATGATACTCCCTGACAAGGATCCCACGAGAGCTCAGTCTTGACTGCGCCCACCAAAAAGCCCAAATACTGAGGGATCTATCCTCAGAAAGCTCAAAGATGACCTGAGTTACACCCCTAAGCCATCAAGTCACATTTGAAACCTACTCCGTTTTACTGGATAATTGCCTATACAGTGTATCACAAGAAAATTAGCAATCCCTTTGCAGTGCTATTAGTGTTAATAGCTAATGAACTATAAAAGCAACAGACAGTTGGGTTTTTTTTTTCTGATTGATTCATTTAAATTTAACCTTAATTTGTTTAGATCTCACTGAGAAGCTGCTACCTTATTCTGAGCTACAACTGTTGCAATTAGCAGCAGTATCCCACTGTGAGTATAAGGCTGATTGCATGGTATACATCTGCAGAGGAATGACACTGCCCAGATATCGATTGAAGAGATCAGACTACTAACTCCAAAAATGCAGGATTATCTATAAATATTTATTCAGCAGCACATTTTGAAATGGACTATAGCATGGTAACATTTTGTGGGTGGAAAATATTGTGTGCCTTACTTATACCCACCATTGTTTTTGCCCAAACATTTTTACAGTTATAAAAAGAATCTTTAGATTTTTGGGATACACTTCCAACTTCCTCTCTATCTTCAGAATGCTTCTATTTGGATTTTAACATAACATCTTCACAAAGCAATTAGATACCAAAGTGGATAGTATTTCAGCATATTCATATTATCATCTTTCAAATATCTGTATCTCACACTGGTCCTACTGAAGTTAGTGGCAAAATCTAAGTTCTAAGAAGCTTCTGTCTAAGCTTTCAATAAAAATAAGTTATTTTATTAAAAACTACACAGCACTTTTCATTATTAGATAAACCTTGAGAAGTGGATTAAAAAATCTGTATCTAAATTGTAAAGATTTTCTGCTGCTCATACTGAAGGATTCATTTTTGCAAGAAAACAGAATACTACAGTACATCACCAGATTTTTAAAAACAGTGACAAAGTAAAACTCTAAGATATTTGAGAACATCCAGATCAATTAGGATATGGTGTTCCTGACAGCTAGGAAAGCCCCCTGGAAATGGAAAATTATTAGTTACAAACTAAGGTACCATAAACCATATTTTACTTTTTTAGATTCCTGATAACACAGGATAATTGCCTACCAAAAATCGTCTTATCTGACCAGTTGGACTCAAAGGAGAGAGGTTTTTTGCATTCACTTTAACAGGATTTAAATTCCACTCTCAGTTTAAAACAAAACAAAACAAAACAAAACAAAACAAAAAAAAACCCTCACCCAAACTCCAGAGACCCTCAGTGTGATCAGAACAGTATAATTTTACGTTAGCTCTTCAGTATCGCAGCCTGGCAGGAGCCCCAGTGCTCGAGATGCAGGGTCTCCAAACTGCAGTTCTTCATTGCAAATGGATCACACACCCTACAAGTGCAGCTGCCACATTGAGGAGATGTCAAATGACTTACAGTGAGTTCATGCTGGCACATGGGCTGCCAGTTAATTCAGGTCCCCAGTTGGGGAAGAGGCAAGAAAGCAGGAGTGTGTCTGCAGTCATTGCCACCAGCTCGTCTAGGTCTCAGCTTCACATCTGATCCAGCCCCAGCACTCTCGAGACCCCCGTGAGGCTCCTCCTAGCGCTTCCTCTCCTCTTGGCTTCCCAGGTGCAAGGTATGGGTACGATGGCTCTCAAACATTTGAAGAGGTTGATAGGTATCCAAGTGTCAAGAAGGTTGTCTGCACTTGTTGCAAATGTTTCGCAGATAAAGCAAGAAGCATTCCCTTTTATGTGACTTCATACAACCCAAAGTATTATATGTGAGTGGGAAATATGGGGAGGTTTATATAGTCAGATTTGCTTATGCTAACCTTCACTAGGTAAATACATTCATTGTCCAGTGATACTATTTTCAAATACTATTTTTGTTGGAAAGGTACAGATATCCAAAAGAAATTCCCCTCCACGGAAGAGCCTTTTTCAAAAGCAAACGAAGGACAGGTTTCCTGATTGTTCCAAATAGTTGCAAAGTTTTAACAATTCAATAAATTCAAATTAATTTTGGGATATTTCTTAAAGAGACAGGAGAAGTTTCCCATGAGTTTAATTTTTCTTCACTGAAGAATCCAGAACCTTTCTGTTCCCTCAGCTGTGCTAGCTACTAGAAACAGCAACTGCTTTGACATTACCTGCAGCAGTTACAGCCAATCTGCCCAGGCACTTTGCTAGGCTGTAAAGTCTTCACGGTTGAATACAGACACAGCCATGGGCTCCAGAAGGAGTCATTCCAGCTTGCATTGACAGGAGCCTAAGGTTTCTTAAAATCTACCAGGTGCAAACAAGGCGCAAACAGTTGTCAGAATTCAGCTCATCCAGCATGAAAAAGTCCTTAATCTGCACAACACAAGATGGACCGTACCCAAATCCAAGGGGAAAGCTGAAAACAAGCAAGCCACTCGATATCTTACATGAGAGCATTTTTCATCTCTCTCCTTTAAACTGAGACACTGCGCAGCCAGGCATGCAGGACATAGAGCAGCCAGTGATGACAGCACACACTTGCAAGGCAGTAGGACTGGGATTTCATTCCTGCTTCCAAGGCTGCTTGAAAACAGCACATGCGCTCCAGGGCACCCAGCTCCAACAGCAGCTCTGTCCACTCTGAAAGCCTGACCCAGGAGGGCGGGGGGAGGAGTCCTTTTTGCTTACTGTTCTGCTGGCCCCATCAGTGGTTTCATGTCAGATGCAAAGCAAACTAGGAGGCTTGGAGAGTGCTTTCGCTCAGCGTACTCCATGGCCTGAGGACTAGGATGGCCTCCTAGGATGCAGATGTTGGCGTTGTGAGTCAGCCCAGCAAAGCAGAGTACAGCTGCCCATTCTCCGGCTATGCGGATAAGCAACTTCACCACCAAATTATTATGCAAAAAGTGGTCACTAGCACCATTTGCTGGGATTTCCTGTTGTCCTCCCAGAAGTTGTAATAGAGCAGAGGGATGCTTCGGTACCTGGATTGCTTCAGGAGGCTGCTAGAAGAACTGCAAACTATCTGCAGTGTGGGCAGTACCTAACACGGGAGGGACTGAATCTCTTTCTCATGCTGCTAGAGGCACCAATGTCTCTCCATTGACGGTGTAGAAAATACAGACATTTGCTTCCTGTTCGTTTGCTTCCTGTTAAGTGCCCAAAATTTTGGTGTAAGCATGCCCAGGGTAGACAGGCTGGTTTGACTCATGCCTTGGACAAGATTGTTCCGAATTGAACTTTGCTAAAAAGAAAACAGAAATCCGGAAAATAAGTGATTCATAACCTAATTACTCCATGCGGTGTTTGGCAACCACTTGATTAAAAAAAGGGGGGAGGGGGTAACTATATCCAAACCTTGGATAAGACTGTGGGACACTTTACAAGTTGGTGCTTCATGCTCCTTAAGAAATGAAAAAAAACCAGGCTAAGAGCTCTGTAAAAGGAGCAGACAGCTCGTACAAAGAGCATGACCAACAAAACTGGCTGGGAAAGGAAGAATGCCGGTTAGCGAATAATCTCATAATTCCAGAATTTATCTTCATTGTGCTCTAGGGTGAAACCAAGATCTTTCAAAAGTATTGCAACCCCACCCTGAGTAACCAACAGTCCTTTTCTGATACTCACAGAATGAAAACTTAATTCCCAGAATCTGGAATCGCAAACAGCCTGGGGACTGGGGAATGCTCCTGAGATGCCCAACATCCACATTTAAATGATTTCTATCTGCTTATGAGTTGCTTAGGCATAGTAAGGTCATTTTTAATTAATCCATATTTAAAAAGGCAGTTCTCTTGCAAAATATTGGTACTGAACACCTGCAATTGGGCCAATCACATGCTGCAGATCTGGGACCCAAGTCCAATCTCCAACTCTCTCTCTGATCGCATGACTGTTTGTCATCTGTGCAAAGAGAAGCAGTCCAAGGAAAGCAGGAGAGACCAAAATAGACACACTGACTCTATAGCACGGGACAGACACAGCTGAAGTGCTTGGAAGCACGTGAAGCAGAAGGGGCATTTGAATGTGAGTGTGACCTCCTCAGGCAAAAACCCAACCCAGCAGACTCTTCCTTACCCTTAAGCTGGTTATCTCTGGTTTCAAGCAAATTCCTCCCGATACAAGTTTTTATAGTAATGTTTTATCAAAATCTACTTGTAAACTTCTACAGAGAGTTATAAATGCTGATTTGTGAAAGAAATCTCTACAAAAAGATTCAGAAAAAAAATCTTATGAAGTAGCACCCTCTGCAATTAGTACAGAGACACATGTAAGTTAAATATAGTAAATGCAACTCAGCTGTGATGTACTCCTTTGCTTGCATAAATTAAAGTAGCTCTTTGCCCACTGTAACTTCCACTGCAAGTCAGTCTGGTGTGCAACAACATTCAGCATCAGGGAGGATTTAGAAAAATTTCTGACTGCTTTTTCAAGAAATATCAGTTTTGCATTGCTGAGGACTCAGCTGCTTGTCTTGTGGCAGATCCATTTTGGGATAACTCAGTCTCTGCTGTAGTTATGATCCTTATGTAATTTAATATTTTCACAAAAAATGTAACTGTACACTGCATTTCTAAGGGCATGTGAGAAGAACATACCTAGAGAACCAGCACGCTGCACAAGAACAGAAGAAACACTGTTTGTAGGGAAGGGTGTGTCTGCTTCTTAGGACTAGCAAATCACAACAGTCCATGACTTTATTATGTGAAATCGTAATAATTACAGGTTGTCCACAAAAGTAATTATGAATTTGTTTTGGTCTTTACCTAGCTGTTCTAGCCAGTTCTACGGTAGCTCTTCAAACTGGATGTTCCTGTAAATTGAAAAATGTCATCTAAATTCATTTCTCTGTATCTCTTGCACTTCCCAGATTCACGGGATGCAGAAGCATTACTGGACATAAGCAAGCGTTGGCCCTCAGCTTTTAGTATTCAGTTAAAGTAGCCCAAAGTGTTTTTTAAGATGTATTCTTATTTATGATACGTAGATTAATGTATTTGCTGGCAAACATAAAAGAAAAAAAGATTATGTGATTCCTGCATTCCTCGTAATCATTTTTTATTATTTATTTTAAGAGTCAACATATTGTTCCTTTAAAATACAGTAGATTAAAAAATAAGATTGCCATTTCTTTTTTATTTTCTGGCAAACACAGGAAAAGAAACAATCAATCAAAGCCTTTTCTAGTTAAAGCTAAATGATTTTTTTTTTTTAACATATTGTGGTTCAGATTTTGTTTAACTTCTTCAGCAGAGCTTACTTTTACAAATTCTTGCTTGTTCAGAAAAAAATATTTATCTGAACATATTTATCATCCAAGGGTTTTTCATTATTGTTATTTAGAAAGAAAGTTCTTGTTCAAGATTATTTCTTTAAAATCTGAGTTAGGCAAGGTTTTTATGTGGAGGTATAAACTCTTCAGATGTTTCATGGCAATATCAAGAGGTTAACAGGTGTTTTAGAAACAGGTTTGTGTCATCAGTTGTATTTAATCCCTCTGAGCTAAAGTACTATGAATCAAGGTTTCTCTTACATGCTGTGTCAGTCTGCAACTGAATCTTGTAGTCCCATCCCTGAAAATAAATGTTTAACCTACCTGTGCAGTTGCAGATAAGCTGCTTACACTTACATTTGCAAAGATCAATCTTTCGTTTTCCACCCAAAATAAAACTTATTATGTAATAATTTTTCATAGAATTATTCAGAAAAAAAAATCAGAAAAACAGCTTGTCTATGTGTTTTAATTGATGGGTAACTGAAGATAATTTCTTAGAAATCACATAATAATGGTGGTGAAATATTAGCCATCTCAAAGGCAGAAAGGAAGGAGTTTTTGTATTTCCACAGGCGTGGTCATTGGATTTAATACTGTGCTTAATCAAATACACAAGGATTCGATTACAACAGAGTGACTGAACAGTGAAGCCATTAGATAACTTCCATGAAAGCTTCAAAGGAGGACCGAAGATAGACACTGCTCATACTTCATAATACCACCAGAGGTTTTAAACCAAGAAGTTTTGTATTGTTTCAAGAGTCACAGATTACTGAAGCAAAATGACAACTTTCTGCAAACCCACGGGACCAAGGGTGAGTCCAACCAGCTGTTGCAGGGGGTCGCAGTGCGCTGTGCAGCCCCTAAGTGGTCATCCAAAAGGAATCCAGCCTGCAGCCTCCGACCGGGAGGAGAAGGGGGACCCAGCAGAGAGTGGAGCTGGAGCTACCACGGCTCTTACAGGAGCTAAAACTACCGCTGCTTTTACGGGAGAGGTGGGAGTTACTACTGAATTGTTACTACTACAGTTGCCAGCAGGGTACAACACAATTCTCCCTCTGTAAGGATGGTACCTGAGCAAACCAGTAGCCAAATAGCCAGTGGGTGGAAAGATTTACATACCTACAGAGTCATAATTATTTCATATTAGCATGTCAAAACGCCAGGCGCAAATTAGGTCCCTATTTTCTTTACCAAGCACCAAAGAACAAAATGTTGGCTGTCCCATTCTAAGTATGGCACATGAGGTGCGGAGCAGGAGCTTTCTAATTTCTAGTTTTCAAGCACTGCCCAATTAAACTGTTCTGGTACTGTTCTGGTGACCGACATGCCTTCATTTGAGCCGGCTCCAGATGAATTTGTGACACTTTGTTTAGTCCCTCTATTTTCACTACTGAATATAAGAATAATATTAGAATATTATAAGAATAATAAAGAAGAAAAAAAAAAAAAAGGAAAATTAAAAACAAAATGCTTCCTTCACTAAATATTGTCCAATATCCATTTTGGGTACCTTGAGATACGCTGGATTTCTATTTAACTACCTGTGAACTAGAGCATGGGTTTGGGTAGCTATTGAAAAGCTTTGTGCTTAGTTTACATTTTGATGTGCATGGATTTTTCTTTTTAAAACAACAACAAGAAAAACCCCACCCAAGGGTCATTTCTAATATCTTTGTCTCTCCCCCCGCCCTTTTTTTTTTGTTGTTGGTTTTTTGGTTTTTTTGGGGGGAGTGTCTGATCACCAATAAAGCAGTAGTAAAGCAAAGCCAGTACCATTTCAGCTTCAGAAAGAACTTTGTATCTGACTCTGTGAGAAGATCCTGCTGTGGCTGTATTTTATTTCTACAGTGATATATGGCAGCTTTGGTAATTCTGGTAGCTCTTTCAGATACACGGCACTTTCAGCATTGACACATGTTAACGTAACTGTAGCATCTGACAAGCACAGAAGAAATTCAGTCCCATCTGAGAAATCCCGGGCGGGTACGGGGGGGTAGAGGGCAACAGCTCCTCCTTTACAAGGGCTCTCTGCTCCCGAGTCCCGTAGGCACCAGACTTGGCTCCCTTTTATTCAGTACTAAAGTGAAGCTGTTGTGATTGATGGCGGGTGGGCTACAGTGTCGTCAGGATGCTAATGCTCAGCTCTGCAGCTCTGTTTTAGCAGATCCAGACACACCAACGCCCTTCTCCTCCCAGCATCCATGAGGGACTGATAGAATGAGGCTGACCAGTTGTCATACAGGATACAGATAATATGGCAATGATGCTGACTGGCAAGCAGGATCCAGAGCATATAACCTTTCCTTTAGGTACACATTACTCCATTTCTCCTATCAAAATTATTCACGAAAAAAAAAAAAAAAAAAAAAAAAAGATAAAATATTCATCTTCATCTTGTCTGTGGTAAGGAGAGCTGTTAACAGCTCTAAGCTTTGGATGTATATGAAATTACAGCTTTTGTCTCTCATGATGATTTCACCAGCTTTGAATTGCCTCTGACCATTAACTAGAAATTCACTTAACCTGAGATTAATCTTGAAAGACAGGAAATGAAAGGTAATGCTGCTCAGGCCTTCCAAGACATGTATTAATCCCAGCCTTTGACACAAACATGGTTTTATATAGCAAAATAACAAATGAGCTATCCTTATCTCCCTGTGAAGTCCCACGTCTGTAGTGTTTATCTCAAGAAATCTAGGAAGGAGAAACACTTATCCATGCCCATCACTGACTTTCTCTGCTTCACCTTAGAATAAAAGTAGAGTGCCTCATTTCCACTCCATTTCAAAACTCAGTCACTCCTGCACACGAGTTCCTTAGCAAAATAGCATTTTTCATCAGGAAGACACAGAAGAACCCAGATTATGCAGTGACTGCAGATCTTTTACAGGAGAGAAGGCAAAATACCGATTACTGTTTATGAACCTGTAAATGATCTATGGTCAAGCAATGTCAGAAATTCTCTCATCCTAACGAAACCATACGAAAGGAATAAATTAACTGCCGCTGCCTGAGGAAGCCTGAGCCCTCATTTCTCCCAGCACTTAGAAAACAGTCTGGAGAAACAAGGTAGAGCAAAGAATTGCCAGGCATCTGGGTAACCAGAGCACACAGTCTTCTGTGGTGTCTTCAGGCCTTATGTAGAGTTTGATTTGAGACCGATGTTACATGCTCGTCACAAGGTAGCCAGATTAGATTCTCCTTTTATTTCATCATATATTTACATTCGTATCCTTTCATCATGATATGAAATACTTCTGTGGCTGTTCCAGCATACCTGCAGTGCATGAATAGTTTTGAACTGTTTAGAAGAGTTATAAAATGAAGATACCTTGCCAAGATAGTTGCAGTATCTTGTACTATCACACTTGCTGAGCAGTAAGAAAAGTAAGTTGGACTTCTGCTTCGGTTTATTTCACTCAAGCAGAGGCTCACAGAAATGGCACACCCACATAATTTCAGTGGGATCTTTGGGACATCTTACCTTTCATTACATGCTGCAGAAGGTTACCTACGGCAAGCGAGGAAAGGAATGGAACTACCGATGCACTGCAGTCACCTGTTTTGGGCGGAATTTATCCCTGTTGAAGCCTGAATGACCCTCTCCTGGCCTCGGGAGCCGGGCAGAGCCGGAGGGGAGGGGACCACAGGAACGGATCCCCAGGGGAAACCCAGCCTGTCCCCACCGCTCTGCAGGACCCGCTCCTCTCTGCCCCTTTCCAGCCCGCCTCCCGGTTCACCCGGGGTTACTTCAGCTGGTCACGCACCTCCCGCATCCCGCTACCTCCGCCACCCACGTCTGCCCCTGCCGCCGCAAATCAGTGTGGAAAAGCGGGGAGCGGCTTCCCGTTTCCCCGAGGTCTCCGAAGCGAAGACCCGCTCCGTGGGGGGCCCCCACGCCGCTGCACATGCAACGCGTGTCAGCGGGCTGCACTGAAGTCCCTCCACCCAGATCACCAGCCAGGCTGGTCCCCTCGGTTCCCCCAGGCTCCGTGAGGGGCCGAGCCCTGCCGGGGTGCCGCGGGGGTCTGGCTGAGCTGCAGATCCGACCTGTTGCTTTGCTTTTTACAAGTACAGTCGTCCGTTCAGAGGATTGCTTCAGTAATCCGAGACGCGTGAAAGGAGAAAGATTCGCTTCCCCCCTCAGCCACCTTCAAAGGTGCATGGCGAGACAAGCGCCGCCGGCCGAAACTTTAAGGCCGGACCTGCTGTTGGTGTTGCGAACACCCCCGAGAGGGGCAGCCCAGGGAGGGGAGGGGGGCGGGAGCGCCGCCTGCGAAGGGGTCTCCCTCTCCTGGATGTAACGCTTTAGGTACGGCTGTAACCATCGCGCCTCGCTCCTTCCCCTACAGCCAAAACCCGGGGAGGGCCCCAGGTGCTCTAACACCTAGGCAAGAGCAGGGGTACCCCGCGAGACCGAATCACCCGTCTGTGAGGGCTCCGCTCCGGAGCGCTCCCGCAGACGTGACCGCCGGCTCCCGCGGGAGCGGGGCAAGCCCCCAGCGCCCGCGGGGCGCCCTGCGCTTCTCCCCGGGCCCCTCCGGCGCCGCCAGCCTCGGGCCCTGCCCCGGAGAGGCACCACCCGGCCCCCCCGGCTGCGTCCCGGCGCGGCCCCCCCTGCGCGGCGGCGACCCCCGAGCCCGAGGCTGCGGGCAGCGAGCGGGCACGCCTGCTCTTCCCGGGGGGCAGCACCCGTTTTTCATGCCTGTTTCAGTTAGCCCCGGGGGCGTTACAAGCCCAGCCGCCCCCGCCCGCCGCTCCTCAGGCACCCACAGACGAGCGAGCTCCTCTTTGAAGGCTCGGCTTGGCAGAGTCTGCTGAGCAGCTAATAACATAACAACCCGGCTTTGATCAATCCGAACTAATTACCCCTCTTAATTAAAGTCTTCAGCGGTTGTTTCAGTGTTTTGGCAAGGAAGCGGGAGAGGTTTGCCGTTAGACAGCGCCAGCGCCGCGCTCCCCGCCCGGCCGAGCCGCAGCCCCCGGGGCCGGCCGAGCCGCAGCCCCCGCCGCCGCAGTCACTCGTGTTCAAATATTTATTTCCACCAGGTCAACGAATTTTTTTTTTTTTCCACGTGCAAGAATCAAACCGAAATTCAAATCCGTACATAGCGAACCAGCTCTGTCCATATAGATACGATATTCAGGGGGAAGAGGGAGAGGAGGAAACCAAGAGGGGGGGATAACCAGCAGGCAGCGGAGGCAGGGCAGGATCAACACAATGGGAATATATATACATCGAAATAATTAAAGTGGTGCAGCGTTCCCGGCTCGGGTAATACAGATCCCAAATAAATACAGCAGAAATTGGCTTGACGCTTTTTCTTTTCTTTTTTTTTTTTTTT